>RXPK01000044.1:2952129-3008521 GCA_004143645.1 Protaetia brevitarsis
GCTTATCCGATATTAGTTGTTCTGTCGGAAACCAATGACGCTGTGCAAAAACTAATAATGTAAGATCATCATGTGAGATCGAGGCAACATTAAACATTCGTTCCACCAGCATATATAAAATATTACATACATGATCATTTAATCGTGAAAAAGATTTATTCTCGTTGGATCCCACATAATCTGACAAAATCTCAAAAAGACGATCGTGTCGATTGGTGCAAACAATTGCTTAAGAAATATATGCGGTGCTTCAAAAGACGTGTATATAAGATTGTTACATGTGACGAATCATGAATCTATGTAAATGAGCCGGAAACTAAACTGCTGTCAACTGTATGGGTGTTTCAACGTGAACCAAATCCCATAAAAGTTGTTCACGCTCGAAGCACTTCAAAACAAATGGTGACCTGTTTTCTTTTGTTTTTCGGAAAAACCGGTCATGTGGCAACGTGAGAGGCCTTTAGAGGAACGTAGAACGGTTAATTCTGATTAGCTCATACCCATTTGTTTGCCTGAAGTCTTCGATGAAATGAGGAAAAACAAAGAAACGCCGTCGAATCATTCTTCATCAAGACAATACCGAGCTGTCACACATCTCGTCTAACAACTCACTATTTGAGCACTCAAAAAATCGAATCAATGGATCGTCCCGATTTAGCATCAAACGACTTCTTTTTGTTCCCAAACGTTAAGAATAAAGTGCGTGGACAACAATTTTCCTCGGCGGAAGAAGCCGTTGATGCATTGAAAAACCATGTTTTGGAGATGTCTTAAGCGGAATGGTAAAAATGCTTTGATAAGCGTTCGAACGAATGCATAAGGATATACAAATCATAAAATAGAATATTATGAAAAACAATAAAGTGATTTTTAATGCCAAATTACCGTTGATATCAGATACATACGTTTCACCTACTTCAGCTACTTGCAACCTAATGATATACGAAGAAAGGTGTATATGTATATATAGTGAAGAATAATAAATATTATATAAGTATTCTTCACTTAACAAAATACTACAAACTGGGTATGAATGCTGTAACTTCTCAGCAGAAACACTGAACTTGTTCAGTTCAGTTTTCTGCTGATATATACTTGCTTAGCGAACGACGTCAGTTTAGTGCAGTTTATGTGAGGTTTAGAAGTTTACATTCTCCACTTATTAATTATATACACTTTCTTCGTATTAATACTAGGTTGACCAATAGCACTGAGATCCTTGGTAGCTTGAAATATATGTATGCTAATAGCACGAATGTTCACACGTTTTAATGTATTAGTTATAATGCTGTTTTCTTAAAATTTAGATGCATTATTTGTGAGTCCATAAGCTGATAATTATATACGAACTTGAGATTTATGTTGATCTTTCAGTTTAACTTATTTGCTTAGATTCTAATTTCTTTAATATTTTGCTATATGTGTTTATTACTTTGAAAAATTCCTATAGGAATGTCAAACTTTCACAAATATATCTTTCGTTCAAACTTTATTGGCGATTGAATGATGGGATTTTATTACATTATAAAATACGGCCTTCTACAACTTGCTACTATACCATATGTTGGTATTCATGTCTTCAATTATGCCCCGCATAAAAAAACTAATGCGTGAAGGCTTTTAAAGGATACAACATATACATATAGTGTCCATAAATTAGCGAAAGCATAATTACCAACTTGTTCAACCATGTTCAACAATTTTAGATATACAATTTTCGACTGAATTTGAGAAAAGTAAACGATGCGCAAATATGTATGAATATAAACACCAACAAAACATATTAAATTAGGTATTTGTTCGACGTTGAACCATCGCCGTGTATTTTTGCCCTCTTCCTTAATATTCATGCACGTGTAACTTAGTGTATACACAAACTGGGTTGACAACCCGTATAAAACGACGCCCAAGGTAGTGAGCGTAAGCGCATATACATAATTCAACGACCTAATTATGCCGAACATTATTGAAGCAGAAATAGATGGGAAACGTCGAAGATAAAACAAAACCGAATTACAAGCGCGCGTATTGGAAATTATCTTCCTTCCAAATACAGTAGTCGGGAGGGCATCCTCATCATCGTCGCATTATACATACATATATGCACATGTGACTACTCAATCAGATGCAAAATAAAAACATCCTTGACCTGATGTGTGGCGATATTCCGATGGCGTGTGTGTTTGTGTAAATTATACGTATGCACAGTGGCACATCACGTCTGCGCTATGCACATAATAATATGTGTTTGTTGCCAGTATTTCGACATATCAATATTTCACTCTTTAACTGATGCTTAATAACGATGATGAACCCGTTTGTCTTAATTGCTGTGTCAAAATATCGAACATGATTTGAAAATATTTGCCCGAACCGTTTGACCTCAAAATTGACACAAAGAACAAGATACAAAATAAATTATTTACAGCAATATTTCGTATTTACAATGAACTTGAACAACTTCTGACAGCATTGATTTTTTCCAAATAGATTCTTGCATCATTTTTTAATAGGCCATGTATAATTTTCCAATGATAGATATGAAAATATACTCTGAAACGTTTAACTACTAAAAGATAGCAACTAATTAACATTTTAAAGAAAAAAATATATAACCATGATTTTTCAACTTTTATAATAGATAGATTGGTTCCTGTCTATTGGTTACTCACTCCTCCACTCTTCGCGACATCGATACTAACAGATTGTCGATTTCCTCTTGAGGTATTGTGTCCCTAACATCCTGCAATTCGTACAGAAGAGCTTGCAGCATCTGCGGAGGATGCAGTGAGTTCCTCAGTGTTTCTCCCCATAATGTTCCAAACATGCTCGATTGGCAAAAGATCCGGAGATCGGAATGGACAGCAAAACGCCTTGCAATGAGGCTTAGAACGAGCATTATCTTGCTGGAAAAATTGGAAAAATTGCCTCGGACGAATATCAAACAAGATCGACTCCAAGACGTTATAGCACTTCATACCGTAATCCCCACAGTTTGGTGCACATGCCTCACATCAGAAAATTCAATAATGCGATGTTCCCCACGTCTTCGTCTAATCCTCATACGACCATCATAAATTCCCAAACAGAATCAGGATTCATCACTAAAGACCACCAGTTAGTTGCAATCTACACCACTCCAAACGTTGCTGTCGGTGTTGAGCCGTTAGTGATAACAGAAGATGTGATCGATATCAATGCAAGCCAAACACTTTGATTCTGCGGTAAACCGTTTCAAGTATTATAGAACGATCAACAAACCATTGATTGGCAATTAATCTACTACTGGAGAATCAGTCTCTTCTTGCCATAAATCGAAGATGGCGGTCCTGCACCTCATTTGTTCTTCTTCGTCTTCCAGTTCCTCTTTTGTGGCATTCTAGATCCTTCCTAGTCTATGCCTGATAGCAGCCCACGATGGCCTCACGTGTATTGATTCGTATTAAAGCGATTTGCAATTTCTCTGCATGAAAAATCACCTTCGCGCAAACCAACAATACAACCCCTGTCGAATTCGTTTAATTGGCATACTCTAGACATGGTCACATCCTCAAAATAAACAATCACAAGGGAAAACAATATATGTCATAAAATATACTCCTGACAAAATTGTCAAAAAGTACGGAACAAAACCAACATATAAACAATACCACCTGATCAATGTTTTTGAAACTTTTAATCAATTGCTCTACCTTTTAGTAGTAAAACGTTTGTGCCAAGTTTAGTGAAAAAAATCCTATCCTTCATTGGTGTTGCGATTTTTATGCTACAGAGTATACATACATACTTCGTATAATACATAATCTCCTTCTTCGTATAATACATTAGGTTGACCAATTGCACTGATGATCCATGGTAAGGTGAAACATATGTATGCTAATATCAACCGAGTTTTACACATTTTTTTAATGTGACCTAATTTGTGTTTAGTTTATCTTATATATGTGAAATGTCTTGTCATGTTTCAGAACATGTGATTTTACAAATAACCTACAAAAATGATGAAAAAACTCAAATATGGGATTGAAACTTCCATGTAAAACTGCACTTGCTCAGTTTTGTTTCTTATCCCTTCAATGTAAAAATTTCTTGTGCTACAAGAAAAAATATAATTCTCTGTTATTATCTCTATTAAAAATTATTTTTCTAAGCGCATATCTAATTTAAAAATTTCTTCATCATGTCAAATAGTAAAAGAAAAACACCAAAACGGTACTCAGTAATATATTTATTTAAATGAAGTTTATCAGTTGGGAAGATTTCATTAACGTTCGACATGGAATTATTTTTATTTTACACACAACTCGATAATTAATTACGTTACAGAAAAAAAAAAATGTTTTGGTAATATTCTTTGACGCCTGATTACACAAAAAATTGATTAAGAGCCATATTTGAAGATAATGTAAAAATTTCCTACAAAACAAACCGACAAAACGTTGTTTTATATGTCGGAAACAATCTCTCGCCTTGTAAGAGTCTGTACATGTGGTCGATTTGACAATACAAGTAATGCATAAAAGCCTATGTACCCAAACTTCGTCTAGACGAGCTCATGATTAGATTACTTATCCTGTTTTGACTAACAAAAGATAAAAAAATGATACTTTAATACTACTCATAAACACGAAAGGGATTTTTATTAGTAAATGTTGATTTACATGTCTCTACATTGTGGATCTTGTGTGTCGTCAGGATTTAAAAAATCAAACAAACTTTACGCATGTTCATTTTCACCCAGAGACGGTAAGTCTAATAAATAAAAATTTAAAAAAAACACCAAGTGCTTGACGAAGAAACAATTTTATTACAGTAATATTATTATTGTAACAAAATACATGTTTCATTTTATACCGACAAGCAATTGTTTTTTATCGGAGGAATATGCTTATACCAGTAAAAAAATTAAATATACCTGTATTTTTTAAAGTAAAAGCGGATTTTATACAAGTTAACAATAATAAAGATAAAACTCACTTTAAATTTTTACTTATAGATGTTAGTTATCTCATTTCAAATCATCTCATTATAAAATTATTGCCAAAACATTTTGCAATCATTTTGTGCCACACAACTCCGCAAATACTTAATATTTTTCTAAATTTTGTTTTCAAATGCTAACAAACTGGACTATTTTCGACTGAGCTTCGACAAATTCTGCAAAAAAAAAGTAATTTCAAGCACATATAGTTGTTTGCCAAAAATAACATTTGAAGTAGAGCTTGCACTTTGATCGTTATTTATAGAACTATATGTTTATAACAATATTTAATAAACGTGCAAAATCTGGCTATATATATGTAGAACAGAAAAGGGCCAAGTATGGAGCCCTGGAGCACTCCAGATGCAATGAACAGGGGTGACGATACCCGATCAGACAATCTCACAGACTGCACACGATGAGATAAATAATTTTTGCTAGAAATAGTCTCATCTACCGCAGCTAGCATGTCGCTTCAGTGGAACACACTTTGAATTAACATTTGTATCAAAATACAAATCTATATAAAAAAAAATAAGGAGTGGAAATTAAGTTGTTGAAGAAGAAAAAAGAAACTTAAGATAAATCCATACGATATAAGGTAACATTAAAAGAAAAAGTGAAAGCAAACAAACCATTTATTTTTTAAACGAAGTTAATAAAGTAAATATATAAATACAGTTTCTTAAATTATGTAGACATAAATTGATTTTGAATATGTAGAAAGTCTAAAGGAAGTTGATGTTACCCCAATTTTAAATTTACAAAAGGATATACACTTACACATATATATTCGAAAATCATTCCAAAACTGTCATTTTCATTATTTTCAAATCCTTGCGTTAAATTTACCCTAAATAACATTCCTTGTAGCTTCTTCAACCAAAATATGACTCTTACCTAGCATCTTGCACATTATACACAATCAACCAAGACATAATAACCCAGAGATCCTCTGAAACACAATCAATCAAGTAAATTATATACATTTTTCATTACTGAAGGGATATATAAAAGTATGAACGATCCTCGAAGATCCCTCCTTATTTTAACAATGCATAATAGGTAATGTAATGTAATGTAAATAGAAGGGTGGTGTTACACTGCGACCTAAAAGATCTATTGTATCCCCTATTCTTGCTGCTTTACAGCTGGCCTTCCAATCCTATTCCTTTTAGAAACTGTAGGATGTCAGACGGCCCCAGTCTAGGTAAGTCTCCCTCTTCGATTTCACATGCTCCCAGGTGCAATGCCATCGAGTTGCACAGTGCTACGCAGTTTGAGAGGAGGTGGATGGGTGTTTCATCCTGTTCCCCACAGAATCTGCATTCAGAATCTTTTTCCAATCTAAGCTTACTCAGGTGTCCTTTCAGTCTACAATGGCCTGAAAGTATTCCTGTTAATATGCGAACATTGTTCTTACTCAGGTTGATGCATTCTGTAAACCTCTTCTGATTATAAGTTCCCAGAAGAATTTTGCTTTGCCTCATTCCCTGGAGATTTTCCCAGTAACTGGATTTTCTCTGCTCCATTTCTATTTTTAGTTTCTTCAGTATTGTACTGCTACTTAACCCGCAAAAGGGTTCAGCCCTCAAAAGGCATTCCAGCTCCTTTTTTTGCGAGGTTATCCGTTATTTCGTTTCCTTCCACTCCTGTGTGCCCCGGAACCACAGGAGGGTACTTTATTTCTTTTGCCTAGCTCATTTAGTTTTCTAGGTATTCCCAGACCATCTTGGAGCTGATTTCATATGAGCTCAGAGCCTTGATGGCTGCTTGACTATCAGACATGATGATAACCTCCTGCTTCCGATAGTTCCTGTCCATATTGAACTGAACACATCGTGTATTTCCGCCTGAAATATACTTGGGTATTTTCCCAAGCTTTCGAAATATGTAGTTCTAGGCCCATATATTCCTATTCCAGTTCCTTCTGCCGTTTTGGAGCCATCAGTATACCATTTGATGGCATTTCTATTCAAGTTCAAGATGGTGTTATGATCCTACTCGCTCCTGTTACTTAGCTTTATGGTGAATTCCTTCACAAAGCTAATTTTTTTAACATATCATCCCGGGGCATATCCCAGGTTTGATCACCGTCAGGAGATTGAGGCCTATGCCTAATCATTTCTTCCTTGATCATTCTTAGTGCGGTTCTTTTCGCCACGCCCTCTACTATAATGTGGAGGGGGCAAGATCCAATATTACTTCAATAGCTGCTGTTGGGCAGGTTCTCATTGCCCCCGTTATGCATACACATGCTAATCTTTGTACTTTCGAGAGGTTAATTCTCGCGGTGGCCAGATTAGTTCTTTTGCTCCATGCTACTGATGCATAGGTGATGATCGGTCTCATTATCGCTGTATACACCCAAAGCAGTATTTTTGGGTTGCATCCTCCAATTTTGCATAATAGGTAAGTAAGTGGTTTTCATTTTCATTATTTATTATGAGATAAATTATTAAATCCTAAACGGTAATAGTTTATTTCTAGAGTTTTGTGAGGGCGTACGTATTTTTCAGCGGCAAGCTATGCGAGTTATACACAAAGAACGAACACCAAAACGCGGTGAATATTAAAGTAATTTCAATAATAGTAAATTGTATGGCTCGACCGGAGTCGTACAGAAGGAAGCCACCAGAAAGACCTGCTAGAAAACGATCTGTTGAGCGAAACGACAGCGGCAATCACGTAACCTAGGCGACCGATATTAACCTAAGGCTTCCCGGTGGCATATAAGGAGACCCCGATTTGATTCCCGCTACTACACTCCCGGTTACTTGTCAAATGCAAAAGAAATATTGCAATGAAAAAGCGGTAACGCATTTGTGGTAGGCGGAATGTCAAAGCGACAAGCATCTACGTTTTTAGTGAAGTAATCCCGAAGACGATACGTCTACAACAATTATAGTTAAGTCTAGTTGCGTCACATTACGTAACAACTCCTTCCACGCTTCGTATCGTAACCGAAACTGGAAAGAATATTTCCAAGACCATTACCGTAATAAATTAGTCAAGCAACAAGGTCGTACACTCCGCGGCCATATGTTCCTTATAACGATTATATGGGAAGTGGAAATGTTCATTATTTTGGCAGCGTTAGACGTACATTTATTTTATTACCGCGAATTTATATATACGCAAAGCATATTTATGCTTAGCATACACACAGTACAAACCGCGTACGACGTTGTCCTACATTTCCTTCGCGTACTAAACGGGCTGAAGTCACCACTTCGCTGCGGCCGGCGGTTCGAAAAAAATTAAATATAGAAACGAGATTTTTTTTTCGATCGTAATACTAAAGGTCACATTCATAAATAATATCGCTCGCAAGTGTTAACTATGTGTACAATCTAATTTTACATTTCTAATGGTCGGTGCGCAAGAAGATTGTGTGTAGATTTCATTGGAACCATTCTTATATCGCGCGTACATCTACATAATATAGCTATTTAAACCCAACTAATTTAATTCAAATTTCGGGGCACAAACCGCAATGAATATTTAAACCGTTTTTGAATGTGTATATATTTTATAATTGATATATCCTCGCTAATTAATGTTCAGGGTATGTGATATTATGAATGTCTTAATCGCATACTATAAGATATCTAAAGGAAATGTTTCAATTTTAGTAAAATAAAGCTCATAGCCACGCGCCTATATACCTCTCCAATTATTTTGTGACGACACAATATTAGGAAAACGACGCATTGAATCAAAAAACGTTGTAGATATAAAAGCCTATTCTATGATACAAATCTTTATCTGTCATCCTCCATGAGCGGTGCCCACTGTCAATTTTCAAATTTGAAATGAAAAGCGCTTCCCTCCCTCCCTTCTTTTTCATTGCAGATTTTAATTCTCCAGTAATTTTGACGACAATCATTCATCATGACAACATCTAGATCTTTTGTTTTTTTAATGTTTAACCCTAATGACTGTTATAAGATTATGAAAATGCAGCCTGATAAAGACACTTTTTCGAAACTAGTTGCTGCTAAAATTCATTAATCTAGTAGCAAATGAACAAATGATTACAATTATATTCTAAATAATTTCCCTATGATTGTTACGTATTTTAGACAGCAGAATTTAAATATTCCTGAATAGTATAGAAGTTATAAGTTGCAGCTTTCATATGTATTTCTTGGAAATTTATTATATAATTTGATCCCTTTATATCCAGCGCTTTCGATTTTTAATTCGAAGGCAATATCGTGTAAAGATATACTTTTATTATATCTGCTTCACGTAGTCAGATTTTTGTAAAATATCCGAGTACATTTTAAAATTTTGTTTAATGATTTTTTTAAAAACACTCAAAAGTGTTTGCAATTCCTGTTTAAAATTCCAGTAACATATAAGGTGAAATTATCAAAAATTTGAAAATTAAATAGATATATTTCCCAATTTTTGGTAATTTTATCCTATGTGTTACTGGAATTTGAATTAAAAATTGCAAACATTTTTTAGTATGTAGTATTCCACTTGTGTGGTACAAAGAGGCTTATGGCAGAACTCCAAGTTATTCAAGCAGCACGGGAAACAAAAGACGGCCGCTGGATCTCAAAAAATAAGTATTAAATAAATCGGGTACTTCTCGAGATGCATTTTCTATGCCCATAGACCTTACAGTGGGTGTACCACAAGGTTCTGTTCTGGACCCCTTCTTTTTGTGATATATGTTAACGACCTTAACTGTTCTCTTTCCGTTGACAATCTTTGCCAATATGCGGATGACACTACTGTTATCATTTCGGGTGTTAATGATAGTGAACTCTCACGGTTTGGCAGTGAATGTGCATTGGCAATGTCTGGATGGTGTAGTGATAATGGACTTGTATTAAATAAATCTAAAACTTCAATGGTAGCCTTCAGTTCGGCTAGATGCCCCGCCGACAGATCACCAATGGTGCGACTGGGGATTGTGTCTGTACCTGTGGTGTCTGAAACTGATTTTCTTGGCTGTCGAATTGATAATCGTTTATCTTGGAATAGTCATTGCGTCCCAATATGCTCTAAAACTATGTTCACTTTCATATGCATATAATAGATTGCGAGGTTTGTACCGTTGGGGGGACTATTCATGTTTTACCACGTGAATATTTCTTCTAGATTGCGGTATGGCATTTTGTTTTGGGGTGCAGGGCGTAGTCTCTCGCGTTGTTTTTGTGCTGCAAAGCGAATTGTCCGAACAAGTTTCGTTTAGTGCCATGGAATCATGCCGTCATATATTTATTAAATTATGGTATTTTGTCCTTGCCATGCCTCTTTATTTATGAATGTGCGGTGGTCACTCATAAAATCAAAAAAAAATTAACTCTTTAATAATAACTTTAATACTGCGTATGATACGCAGATTATAACGATGACTGCGCCGTACCAACTCATAGAACTGCGCTCTTTGAAAAAGTCGAGGTTTATGTGCACTCAAGATTTATAATAAACTACCAAAAAATGCTAATAATTTGAAAACTCATGGTTTAAAATTATTTTAAAGAATATCTGAAGCACAAGTGTTATTAACCGTGTCGGAGTTTCTGGAGCAGTCAGTTTTTGGAAGTGTTGAATTGAATACGTTTTTATGTATAAACCTAGGTATGTAACGTATTTTAAGTAATTTTATGTATTTTTTGTATATCTTGTCCTGACGCAGCCCCATATCTCTTTAGATCCAGTGGCTAATAAAATTTATTATATATTATATAATTCAGTGACGAAAAGGAGTTTATATATGCAAAATAGAATTGTCAAAGCGAATTTAAACTGATATTATCTCTCAACTTATTAACATCTTACGATACTCGTGAAATTTTACCATCAAAAGGCACGAACAAGTTACTCCAGTCCTCTCGTACTACCAGCAAGGACGTCAAAATATATGTACATACCGAATTCAATACTATTTAGGCCGTTATCGTGATGTACCAATTGCTCATGTCATTAATTTTGTGAGTAATTGGAAAACGCTTTATGAATGTAAGCTATCGTCTGCATATTTATACTAGCGTACACTTAGATAGCGTTTGACCTAAATCGTTCACATACAGAACAAAAAGCATAGGACCTAATATTGAACCCTGAGGAATACCACACTCCAAATTCACAACAGACGATTAGGTACTGATTACTGATTACCTGTTTGTTTGTTATCGTTCCCTTTTATATTAAATGCATTTGATTGATTGTACCAAAAATGTATTAATTTCATTTTAGATGAGTAAATATTCTCGCGTATAAAAATTCGAATCAATCGTTTTATTTGAAAGAAAAATAGAATTAATACTGATTTTCCTTTATCAGTATTTTTACAGATAATAATATTAATAAAATGTAAATGTCCTTTCCATTCAAGTTTAATTTGAAATAATTACAACATGTTTCGGCGTGACGCCATCATCAGGTATGCTTTTTCAGAAATAAAAAAAAGTGAAATAAGTGAAAAAAAATTTTGAATGTTTGAGGTAATGATAATATAGTGAAATTTAATTAAAGGAGAGAGAGAAAGATATGTGTAATCTGTGAATTTTTACAGATGTTTGTTGTTAATATTACCTTCTTCATAATCATGAAAGCCTAAATCATGATAAACATAATGCGTTATTTTCAAATTCAAAAAATTAAATCTTTCTAACAGCCAACATCTTTTAAAGAATGTTGATATGCATGTTTAAAACATATTACTTAATTGTAGGTATCACATCAATCTTACCGTTTTATATTAATCTATATTTAAAGGGCAAAATCATACCTTAAAATTCGAATAATTTAGAGATAAATACCTTTAAAATCGTCCCCAGTGCGAGTAATTTCACAAAACAAAAAAAAAATGCAGTGTATTTTGGTACGAACAACGTAAAAAATCCTCAAACAAAAAAAAACGTTTACACAACAAATCAAAATTTGATTTCACGTCCAAGATTGCGACCGCTGCGATTCCGTACCTATACCGAACCTCATAAACCGAAATACACGTCAGCGTCCGTTAATGTCCTATACAGAGTAACAGAACGCTGAAATAACTTCAAAATGTAGCCTCAACCAGGCATAAATACGCAGTAGAAGACTAAACAGTAATCGAATAAAATGTTTCCCGAACGCTAAAGAAAATATACACGTTCCTTGGCTTTTTCTCCGAAAAAAAAAAAAAAACGTTATGACAAATAAGGAAATTCGTTAGGTAAGTGCGCAATAAATAAGATAGTAGGGTACAATATACACATGAACGTCCGTATCTTTACTTTCATTATTGATCGTATTTTTTTTAATAATTAAAACTGATACAACATCCATATAGTCTGCGGATTCATGGGAAAGAGGACGACCGAAATATAATCATCATCAGGATCATGAGCCCATGAGTTGGAGAATATTCGACGGCTTATGATGGAAACCGGAAAAAAATGAGCGTTATTTCATTTTCAACACATTAGGAAAATTACTTGAAAGCCCCCGAGGCGGTAAAAAGTGAAAAAAACTCCCCATAAATTCGGTATTAAATTCAATTCACGCAAAAAATTCTTTTAACGGGGATTTCGGCTAGTATGTATCGTATAATATATAAAATACAAAATACTTGGTGCTAATATAAAAATACATCTTGACAAAATAAAATCGATATCATCTTGTATATGTATATACATATAAATATACAAACATACATATATATACATCTATGTATATACAGGTAGGTGACGTGAGAAATCAGAAGCCAAAGGCTGGCAATAATCGTAAGACAGGATTATATTTTAATAATAATCAACAGAGCTACTGAAATAATGTTTAGGTAGCAAAGAGAATAATTGCTAGCTGTTTTAGGTTAGAAATACCAGGAAAATATTAACAATTATTTACTGTAAGTATTTACCCATCACAGACAATAATAAACCTCATTAATGCTTTTACACACATTCCTATGATTGTTAATGTAAGACGTAGCAAAAAGAGTGACATGCCATTTCCATTGCTAGGACTATTTAAGAATGACATAAAATTAGGTCCGTCTTATCTCAAAGCAATTTCCCAACATTATATATATAGTAGCGCGTGATGACACTGAGCTCGTGTATAATCAAAGTCTGATATTGCTCAGAAAATATTTGTACTTTACATAGTACATTATAGATATTCTATTTGCTAAAAGTATGAGAGTTTTAAGGTATGTTGTTAATGCAAAAATTATAAACTTAAGGCCTTTTAACACCTAGCTATTTATTCGCAATTATTGGCCAATTAAAATTTTACGTGTATAAACACGTAATTTAATCGTGTTAACGTAAAATGTTTAAATTGGCCAAAAATTGCGCATAAAATAGCTAGTGTAATCGGCCTTTTAGAGGGATACATAACTTTCAATTTTTAACAGCGTAAACACATAGCAGTAAAAGTAGCGAGGCGTGCGACTGAAACATAAACGGTTTGTTTTTTTAATATACTTTCCAGTAACAATGACGGAATATTAATTTTTAATTTGATCATAAATATGAAATAAAATTATTCTTTACAGAATTATTGTAATTACTTTTAAAATTTCTCAAAATTAAATAAATAATTAACAAAATATTGATAGCACTAATTGCTCCCAGTGACCTTTATCTGCTAGGTCCCACACAGACCTTCGTAGATGCACCTGTCAAGATATCCATCCAGTTGCCTGCCTAACAAATCGATAGATCGATAGACAAAAAATGGCAATGCCAAGGCCCGAAATCGGTCTCTCAAGTTTGATATAAAAATGTTAGTTATGTTATATGAATGTGTATTTACAAAGTCACAACTAATTGTGCAAATAAAAAGAAAGTTTTAAAAGTACAAAGGCACTATAATTTATTAAAAACATATAACACTCCTATTTGAAATATAATAGATAAAACCAAAAATACTGCTTCGGATGTATATAGCGATAGTGAGCCAATCAACCGCTTATCATCAGTATTAGCTTGGAGCAAAGAACTAATCTGCCACCGCGAGAATTAACCTCTCGAAAGTGCAAAGATTAGCATGTGTATGCATAACGGAGGCTATGAGAACCTGACCCAACAGCAGCTATTGAAGTAGTATTGGATCTTGCCCCTCTCCACATTGTACCAGAGGGTGTGGCGAAAAGAACCGCACTAAGAATGGTCAAGGAAGGAATGATTAGGCATAGGCCTCAATCTCCTGACGGTGATCAAACCTGGGATATGCCCCCGGGATGATATGTTAAAAAAATTTAGCTTTGTGAAGGAATTCACCATAAAGCTAAGTAACAGGAGCGAGTGGGATCATATCACCATCCTGAAATTGAATAGAAATACCATCAAATGATACACTGATGGCACCAAAACGACAGAGGGAACTGAAATAGAAATATATGGGCCTAGAACCAAGTACTTCAAAAGTTTGGGAAAATATCCAAGTATGTTCCAGGCGGAAACACACGTTACTGAAAGATGCGTCCAGTTCAATATTGGTAGAAATTATCGAAAGCAGGAGATTATCATCATATCTGATAGTCAAGCAGCCATCAAGGCGCTGAGCTCACATAAAATCAGTTCCAAGATGTCGGGAATGCTAAGGGAAATAAACGACCTAGGCAAAGAAATAAAGTAACTCCTTGGTTCAGTGAACGGAGGGAAACGAAATAACGAATAACCTCGCAAAAAAAGGGGCTGGAATGCCTTGTAGGCCTGAACCCTTTTGCGGTTAAGTAGCAGTACAATACTGAAGAAACTAAAAATGCAAAATGGAGCAGAAAAAATCTAATTATTGGAAGAATCTCCAGGAAATGAAAAGTAAAATTCTTCCGGGAACCTATAATCAGAAGAGATTTACAGAATGCATCAGTCTGAATAAGAACAATGTTTGCATATTAACAGAAATACTTTCAGGCCATTGTAAACTGAAAGGGCATCTGAGTAAGTTTGGATTCGCAAAGGAATCTGAATGTAGAATTAATTTAATCTTCACAATTGAGACAATAGAAGATGAACTCATCCACATTATCCGCACACCCTCCATGTACCCAACCTCGCCATCCATGGCATTGTATCCGTACTTCCCCGTTGGTATCTTCACCGCACTTTCTGAGGCAATATAAACATAGACATGGTCATCTTCCTCAACAAAAGAACTTGATTATTTCCTTGACGTTTTCTAAAACTCTACTCTTTGCTTTCCTTGCAAAATTCGGCTTCTTCGTCTCTTCTGTTTTCTTTTTTGCAATTTTTTTTCCTTTAACACTCCCTCAGCACTTCTAGTTGCCTTAGGGATTCTCCAGACTTCTATTTTATTGTAGCAGATTTTTATACGTAGTGCTTGTAAGAATTGTTGTCTTTCCCTTGTTACGCTTTGATTGAACCTAAACTTCATTCCTAACATGAGAAATAGGCATTATGTCTTTGAGAAAGCATAATAGAGATCACATCTCACAAATCCCATCAGCCAATCTTTTCCTGTAATTTTTGCATTTGTTCAACAACGAACTTTCCCCAATTTTTTAGACCATCGATAATAAGCAAGGTTTCTCAAATCTTAAATAAAATAAAAAATGTTCAGATATGTAACTAGCTGTGTTTCGTCTTCTAGGGAAGAAAGTGTTTTTATCCTACTGATTTTCTAGGTTGGAGAGGTCCAGCAAGTTGACGCATTCTTCTAGAAATTACGAAGTACACGCACAAACAGCAATAACTTTGTTATTACGACTAGTGAAGTTTCCTACATTACAACAAACATAAAACAGCACTTGTGAATATTAGGTCTGCTATTATTTGACAGATGCTTACTGCCGTTTTGTAGATAAGACCATGTCCCCATCATGCTTCGTGGCCCCATCTTGGCCCACCCTCTCCTATATTAACTACCGATTGTTTTACTAAGACTACTAATATTTTCCTCTCTGTTTATATATTCTTTCAGATACAAAATTATTTATTTTATTATGGAGTTAAACAAAAATATTTCAATGTGGATGGCACATCTACTTTGCTCACGATGCAGTCCACCCATATAACAAATATCTACACCCATTTCGAAAACTATACGTATATAGCAATCGTCCGTCGAACGAAACCTCTATCATTAGCAGAATTGCTCGTTTGGACATCCGAAAAATTCCGATAGCTGCGGCAACAACCGTCCAGACAGGATGGAGCGTCGACAATTTGGTAAAACGGTACGAAGCACATAACCCGGCGGCCGGATAGCGTCAGACAACATGGAAACCTCGTCTTCATTACGTCTAGACAAATTATCGCAATCGTGCGCCTACTGTTAAGGAAAACAGAGCTCCCATACCAGAGAGAACCGAGTCGAACGAACATAAACGTACATAAAAATAAATATGCGCTACGTCCGCGATAAGGTATACAAACACGAATTTCATCGAGCGAGCCACTGCGCGCTCCCAATAGTTCAGGTATATATACGGTAGCATTGATAAGACGACACATTAATGAATATACGATCGCGAAATCGTATTAACTCGCAAAGAGTGAGTTAACAACGGAATTTTATTGTAAGTATAGATAACCTCGTAGACAGTCATTCGCATCGTCGTCCCTGTTTTCATTATCGAATTTCGTTCATACCTAGACGTTTAAAACGAAATCCGAACTTACAGCGGCATTAGTATAACCTCTAGACGAGATAATGGACGTCAATACACAAAGAATATGAGACAACAGATTAGATAAGTAAATAGTGATATTATCTGGGAGAGGCGAGACGGGCAGTAAAAAATTTCAGAATTCCATCACAGCTTTCATATAATAATAAAAAAAAAACAGCATGGTCTTGGGACCATTTCTAAGCGATTATCATCGTTGGACTCCAAGCGATATTGACAGTCTTTAGCATACCGACAAAATCTACATGATCACATCATTACTACACGAGTTAATCATCGAAATTGAAAACCATAATAATTTTTTCTGTCCTATAGTGTGAATATATCTCTGTACTAGAAAACTTAATCATGTTATGATATTACATTGTTCACATTCAACTATTTATCCAATAAAAATGGCGTACCCTATAATATGAGAATTTTACTTAGATATTGCTGATACGAGAATGAAATCAAATGCTGGAATGCTAGAAATAATTGTGGGTTCGAAAATCAGCATGCCATCATATATGCGGAATATTATTTTTCTTTTAACAAAATGATTGTGATCAAGTTACCGTAATTTTTTTTTTGTGGAGAATTCAAATCTAATAATAACAAAACAGTAATAATAACAATATGCTTTATTTCCTATAGAATTCATACAACAAGAAACAATCTAACTGAAAGGCATCAAAAAAGAGACAACAAAACATAACTTGCTTATAATAAAAAAAAAATCATTCAAGGTATATAATGCTATAAACAAAAAACTTTTTCATTCCTTTTTAAATATTCTCTATTGTGATAAATCAATCAACTTTTGCATAAATTATTAAGAAACCTTATTCTTGTTCAGGTGTAGAATATCACTTTTAACGTCTGTAATAGTTTTATTGTATTTCATTATATTTATTCAGAAAAAAAAAAAAATTAAACTTAATTAAAGGAATTTTATTGTGTATTACAATTTATCGCCACAAAACAAAACAGACATTAATTATAAATACATAAAAAATATTCTTGAAATATCTTGAAATTCACTATACACTCAAAGAATTCGTATTCCGTAACAAGCAGAGATAGGTATATACACCACTCAATTCAATTTCCTGATTATTCCAGTTTGATGTTACAAGATTTTTCTGTTTCATTATTTTGTTATAAATAATACGCGATTAGTTTTTCCTTCATTTAATTTGAGCTTATTTCGCGTAAAAAAGTTTTGGGCCGTTGCAGAACCGTTACTACCATCGGTCGCAGTTCTTGGAACGTTCTAGCAATTATCCTACAATTAAATTGATATCATCAGCGCGTGACGGTCAATATTTAATTGAAGGTTAACCTTCTATCAATAACTATATGCACATCACCAAATATTATAAACAGAACTAGACCTAATATACTTTCTTGGTTATAACGGTAGGTTTTTTTTTAGAATCTCGAACGAGTATGTCGCGTCTTTTGTCAATGTATTGACTCTCTATTGCCTGTTAGGGAAGTATGATTCAAAGTGCTTCAAATTCCATAAAGATCAAAATTGTGGAGTAACAGCTAAATCACACGATTTGCTCAAGTCAAATGGAAGCCCATTGCCACTCCTCTCGCTTTATCCGATCTAAAACCATTTTGGTGAAATTGAAAATTGCTTTGTAAGTAAACTCCCGATAACATAACCGCAATAATTGCCTTCTATCAATAACTATATGTCATTCACAAATATTATAAACAGAACTAGACCTAATATACTTTCTTGGTTATAACGATAGGTTTTTTTTTTAGAATCTCGAACGAGTATGTCGCGTCTTTTGTCTGACTCTCTGTTGAATGTTAGGGAAGTATGATTCAAAGTGCTTCAAATTCCATAAAATTCAAAATTGTGGAGTAACAGCTAAATCACACGATTTGCTCAAGTCAAATGGAAGCCCATTACCACTCCTCTGGCTTTATCCGATCTAAAACCATTTTGGTGAAATTGAAAATTGCTTTGTAAGTAAACTCCCGATAACATAACCGCAATAATGGTCACTAAACAATTGACACTTCTTAATAATAAAGCTCATTGGGCATTCTAGTGAGATGACCAACTCAAATAGTTTTGTCAGTGAAAATTGAACTTAAATACGTTGATTCACTATTGGCTAGTATGTCACAATATGAAGAAACAATTAGAGCCTAGAGTATTGAAAGATGTGTTCCACTCCTCTGTTAGTTGAGTTAGAAAGGAGAGCATCCGCGGGACAAGCCCTCAAGTATATATATGTTGAATCTACTTGTTTAAAGATGGCGCAAGTTCAAATTTTGTCTCCAAAAACCTATTAAAAAAAACTCTTGTACTGATTTGACTATACGTGCCGAGGTTTCCTTAAATATCGTTGATTTATCGCTCGAATCATATGCTCCTCCCAGCTAATTGTTAGAGCGTTCGCCGGTAAACGAGAATATATAGGTTCGAATCCTGCGTAGGAGAAAATTTTTCTTGGGAAAATTCCCTCTATTATTAACATAATAGCAGAAACACATTAATTTGTTAATTTCTACTGAAAAAGACTTGCAACCTTTGCAAATTTGTTTCAGTTAAACAAAAAGTGCCTGTCTCTCAACAATATGAAAATAATGAACCAATCCACATTTTTACAAAGTGAACTTATATTATTGTGGTAAGACCATACTAACTAATAATTTGTTTGATATATTAAATTTCTAACCAAATAATTTGTTTTCAGTCATATGTCATTTTTGCATAATTTTGAAAAACAAAAAGGATGTTGTTTCAAAGAAAATATGCTTAAAAATTATTTGATGGTTTAAATATATCGGTTTTTCAGTGTACAGGTTAATTTTTGTATTTTGGGGAAGTTTAGTTCATCTGTTACATGCTATTGACCCACAAATGGTGATTGTTGTTCTTTCTGATTGCCTTATACATCCAAAGCAATAAGTTTAGATTGCTGGTATCACTGCAAAATTTATGCACACCATTACGATCTTTTTTATCTTGTTACTTCAAGCTTGTATTTGTTCCAGAGGAGTTCATCATGTAGAATAAGGGCCGGATATTTGACTTTCATCTTCAAACCTCTGTGTTGACCATCAATTTTCATGGCTTTTCATTTTATAGTTATAGTACAATCCGAAAAGATATAGTTTAAATCAACGATTTTAATATTTACTAAAAAAATTGGAATAAATAACTACCTAAACTAAAAAAGATTTACATAATTTTGCTTCCGTTTTCTATAAAGCAGTTGAAATTTTATTTTGTGGTATAGCGACGTACCCACAGTTTAAGTATTAAATACTAACTTGACGGATATCACCACGACCACCCGACATCTGAATTCCAATCTGTCGGATGCTGACGAACAACTTTGCTCAATAATTCTCCAGTTCCTCTATATCGTGTCTCCGATGCACATAAAATACTCAATGGGTAAAAATCTTCCACTAAACCTAATATTATCGCTATGCTACAACATTGTCCTCGTTTCATGCCAAAGTCGAAGTCTCAGGATAAATCCGCCTTTGAAATGTTGTACTCAAAGTAAATGCTTGCAAGAGAATATCTAAGTGATAAATAATGGTGAAGCGTGTGCTTATGTTTTTTTTATATTGACAATAAGTATGTTATTATGAACAAAATTGTGGGCCTTCATTGTTTTTCAAATCATTTAAAAAAAAGATCTTGCATAAAGGTGTGTATTTACGACAGTCATAAAGCAATCGATACATTTTATATGTATATACAATAATTATATTTATAAACAATACTTTTTTGTATAGAATAGGCGTGGTTGATATACGTGAAACATAGTATTAAAATGTTTTACTCCAGATTGTTATTGTAAAGGCTAATGAACCTTTATTGGTATATAAGTCAGACTTCCCAGCGTACCTTATTTTATTGGGTTTTTTTTTTCAGTGTAGCAACAGCACATATATGTTAAGTAAAACAGCTGAAATTCACGCATATATACGAAGCAAAATATTAACATACCCAATACATATCTTTTTATAACTAGCACTTTCTAATTACGAACTAATGCCACGCCTATCCACCATTTTTATCTTTAGGCATATCATAATTAACACATAAATAAATTACTATAATCCACGAATACACTCACACTGTCAGCCACAGCGTACGCAGAAGCCAAAACAGTATACTATAACGAATTTATGCTTTTCAAATAACGACAAAAACCCCAACGCAAGTCGCCCATCACCGATTCATTAACAAAATCAGCGAAACTTGCGGTCGTCGTTACATTATAGGTAGCTTGTAAACAAAGCGAGTGCGACCGACGTCGCGTCGCGGCGATCGTCACTTGTTTTCAACACGTAATAACGTCCGATGCGGAGAGAAACAAGAGAGGAGGAACCATGGCTTATTTGTAAATAGAATCGCGTTTGTTTTAATGCGCGTCACGGCCTACTATGCGACAATCGTCGTGAATGCGCCCACTGCAACCGCTTTTCGCTTTTGTTTTCGTAAATTTTCATCTATGTAGTTGTAATATGGCGAAACGCCTGTCGTGATTATCTCTGTAATAATCTGGGCGTAACCCAAAGTGGAAGAGAAATGTCAATTTAAGTATACAAAAGCAAAAACAAAAAGTAAATTGTGCTGCAGAATATAAAAGCGAAGGCTAAGTTTTGCTTATAATTAGATTCCTGTATATATGTATATGTAATTGTCCGTGAACCGCGAGATATTGAAAATATGCGGCTTGAAGTGTTGATTATGTTAGAATAATTAGCGTGCGTCGCTTAATTATAACGAAAATATTATTTAATAAAGGATTAAAAAAGTTAACTTGTCATTGGCTTAATTAAGCGGATTTATTATTAAAAAAATTGAAGACCCTTACATGCTTTTATGTAGGTATCTAATACAAAGTTAAGACAAACTGATATCAGCTGATCAAGTCGATAGCCAGTATACACAAGGTACTTGTTTCTCTTATCATGGGCGTCAAACGGAAATGAATAGCAACAACACTTTTTCATGCTAGTATGAGCAAATTCGATGTAGTACACAATGGGTGAACATACGTTGTTGCGGAGATGTGCAAAAATGACATAGCAGGCCAATGCTACTTCTTCGAGACAAAAAACTTTGGCGAAATCAAATTTTAGATGTATTTTATCGTTTTAAGATATTAAAAAACGGTTACTCCCCAATTTCTATTGCCTATGAGTTACCTACAACAAAGAAATGGAGGTCGACTGAAGGTGAACTCCATACTAAAGCGCTAATAGGGGATGGGGATTCTAGAGTCTCTGATAACCTACTCAGACGCAGCAAGAAAGAAGTTAAAACCATTACTGGGCTGGTAACTGGATACTGTCACCTTAAAAAGCATCTATACAACACAGGTCGAGTAAACGAACCGTGGTCCAAAAGATGCGAACTACAGGAGTTTATCTATTTGAAAGTACTCAGGCAAATAGATCTATTGGAGCCCTCGAAGGTTCCCAAGCTTCCACTGGGCCAGATACTGGGCTTTATAGAGAACACCAAGCTGCTCGAGTTGAAGTAAGAGATTTAATAGGTACGTTACAATGAGCACCTAGCTCAAGTGCCTGGACTATAGGTGCCCAACGTAACTTCATGAATGAATGAGTTACCTATAACCAAAATTTTCTCATTCAGTATTTAAAATTTCAAGCAATGATTTAAATATTTTTGATAAAATTTTCTATTTGAAATTTAGGAACAAAATCCATTTCTATATTATCTTTTCTTAAATGGAAATTACACTATGTTACAATCAGCGGGTAATCGAGTTAAATGCGCAATGCTGTATAAACCTATTGCAACTTTTAAATTAAATAAAAACAGAGTAGATAGCGCTAATGTCAACGTGTTAAAGATTCCTACCTACTCTTTGATACTTTCACGTGATCAAGCTGAATGTAATGTAAGTTACACATTCTGAGAATCACGTGGTGACGTCGATCACCATTATTGTTTATTCCTGTAAATGACTCAGCTATTTCAGTGCATTGGATATTTTGTAGTCGTTTTTATCAATGGAATGTGTTATACGATGACCTGTTAGAGGCCGAGTTACCCGACGGAGCGTCCGTGATTGGTTTTGCGGATGATGTTGCATTGTTGGTGGTATAGCTAGAGACGAGTTGACCCTGATGAATATTGCTGACACCGCGCTCATCAGGATTGGAGAGTGGATGAAGAAGAAGCGACTACGCCTAGCTCCCATTCGCTTCAGGGTTGGGGGTGTCGTAATTACGCCAGGTAGGGCGGTAAAGTATCTGGGAGTGTGGCTGGACACCAAGCTCACTTTCTCAGAGCATGTGAACAGTGTCATGTGTAAAGCAGAAAAAAACTGTGACAGCTCTGGCAAGGCTGATGCGAAATAATGGTGCATCTAAGAGGAAAGTGTTGTCTGGTGTTGTGCACTCTCAACTACTGTATGCAGCGCCAGGTTGGTACCCGGCAGTTAGCAATAGAAAGCTGGTAAGAATCCAGAGGCTTATGTGCATTAGGATCACTAGTGCATACAGAACTATATCGGCGGAAGGCGTTGGAGTAATAGCGGGGCTCTCACCGACTAGACCTCCTTGTCGAAGAAAGAAAAAACAAATATGTTGGGAAGTCAAAGGAGAATGCCCGATCGGTTTGTTTGATGAAGTGGCAGGCGAAATGGAAGAACGGGTTATATGGAAGGTGAACTTACAGACTACTCCCGGACATAGAACCACGGATAAACCGGCCTTACGGTGATGTCGACTATTACCAGACGCAGCCCCTCCCAGGTCATGGCTGATTCAGGCAATACTTGTACCGGAGAAATAGAGCGGAAATTGAGAGTGTCCACACTGTGGGGCTACTGCTGACGTGTATCACACATGGTTTGCGTGTCCCAGGTTGCACAATGTAAGGGATATATACTTGGAATCAACCAGGATGCATTTTTCCGAAAATAGTATGATGGCGGACCTTATAACTGCGAAGGAAACCTGGACTAGAGCCTACACTGTCATAAGAGCTATTATTGAGAACAAGGAAAAGTATTAGTATTATCAGACACGATGCAAACACCAATGTGAAGAGATAGAAATTCTTTAATATAAATACGTAATTTGTCGGTTTCATAAGGACAGTAGTTACACTAAATTCAAATGTATTTATCTTTTATTAGACAATTTTACTATCATTGTGATTGGATACTTGCTGGGGAAAAAAGGCTATTTAAATTTCTAAACAAATTTCCTTAACCCATAAAGCATAAATATTCACATCACGAAAGACGTCCTTATTTGGAATAAATATTTTTTTTGTCATTTATTAAAAAAAAATATTTATTTGACTCTTTTTCTCTAATGCAAAAGAATATGTATAGGCAAGAATAAAACTGTTCAACGAATTGTATCAATTAATAAATGTTGATAGGTACTTATTATCAAATTTAGAGTAAATACCTATAGTCATTTAATACTACTTTATATCGTTTGTATTGTAAAGAGCGCCAATTTTTAAACTGACGGTTTCGATAGGCGCCCCTAGATGGCGCTAGCATAGCGGAAGAAAAAAATGCGTACGAGGAATGACAGCGGGCAGTACCGGGTCGAAGATTCGTGATTATTCTTCTGAATCTAGAAACACGCCCTAGATGTGTCCCGAAAAATCTCGTAATCCCGGTGCCAGATATAAAATAACGCGTGGTTATTGCTCAGTCAGTCAGTGGATACGAAATGAATGGTGGAGATAAGCAAATAGCGAGTGGAAATAAATACGAGCGAATTAGTACATGTGATATAAATATCGGTGGAAATAAATTTAGATAAATTAAGACATTAATAATTAAGTGATTTATTTTGATCTTAGTTAAGGGATTTTAAGTAGTCCGTAAGTGCGTTAATAAATCAAGTTAATTTAAATATATCGCCTGTGTATTTTTCTAAACCCCGACAACGTTTTAAGACTAGAAAAACGTTACAGTATGTACCAAGGTTTGGATTAATTACAATTCTCACATCCAGTCTGATACTGAGTAATTGTGATGTGTAATTTATTAAAAATGAAAAGTTACTGGAAGTATTTATTCAAATTAAATCAAGTTTAAAGTGTTGGTACAAACGAGTATTAAATTCAGACTTCCAGTGCAGAATATCTACCGTGAAAATTCAAATATTGGCGGGACATAAGTCAGTAGTAGGTGGAAACAAAATCGATAGATGGCGCAGAACGCAGTTACAAAAGTTTACGTTATACCAAGCCATCTACAGTAAAATATAATTTTACATACTTTTTCAAATATTAAGCCAGGCAATGTTTGTTTGTAATTTCGAAATAAAACATTACTTTTTTTCATTTTAATGTAAAAAATCTTTTCCAAAAAAAAAAAAGAAAAACGGAGAAAAAGAACTCGAAAAAAAGCCCGTGTGCCCTAATAAAAATATGATTTATTTCAAAGCTTTACGTCAGAAAAATATATATATATGTAGTTATTTGCCAATTCTCCCTATAATTTCATATAAGTAGTGCAGCGAAATATAGATAACCGGGCATACTCTATATGTCACTATTAAAACAGAAAATTGCATTATGCTAAACGGTTCAGATGTAAAATATACTCGAATATGCTCGCAACAGGTAGGTTAGCACGAGGTCGACGCAGCCCTGTAGCTGATAATTACGCGTTGGGAATAATCACCAGCGTGCCCTACATAATCAAATTGCTTGGGGACTTCCAAAGCCCACACGCTTAATGTAGTAATTTTCTCAATATCGCGTTGTCCATTCCATTCGGTATCTTTTTATGGAGGGAAGGAAAGCTTCCGGCCAGTTAAAATTATTTTTATTCGGACACAATAAAAGCTTACATATCAGTAAAAAAAAATGTGCGTATAAGACAATAGCATGTTTAAGACTAAAATAAATAATAATATGGGTCATTTTAATTGCATATTAGAGGTATGGGCATGCATTGTAATAAGCTTAAGTATTAAAAATACGATTTTTAATGACCTCCAGATTATTCATTTGTATAACTATACAGTTGTAACGTCAGGGATTTTTTTTTAATGTTTCAGTAATAGTGTAAAAACTTAAAATTGAAAACGATTTTCCACCACACCAATTCTCTACGGTTTTAGTTTCGTGAGATAATTACATGTGTACAAAAGCGGTACAGAAGATGCTAATGGAATTTAGAAATATTTTCTCCAAAACTGCATCGATCAGTTTATCCTGAATTTCCCTGATTTCGATATGGACTACAAAGCATTTAAAACCCGCAGACATTCAATTATTCATAGATTTGAAAATAAACATTCCATCTGCAAGACGAAGTCTACAGGTAGACCCACCATATTAACAGAACCGATTTTGGATGATATTCGGGAAAGAATGGAACATAGTTCTCATAAACCGCTACCAAAATTAGCCAATCAGACAAAAATCCTAAACATACTAATGCCATTTTAATGAAGGCATTATTTATACAAGCTATAATTAATCTTTGGGAATATAAAGGCAACAATCATTTTAAAACTTTCGTTTATCTATAAAAGTACCTATATTAATAATAATAATAATAAATGAAAAACTATCTAAAGATTATTATATTATATTAAAATAACATTCTTTGTAAGAGAATTTTGATCTAATCATTTCAGTCTGCTGATATTCTTATTTAGCATAGTAACCTTTTTCTCTAACATCAATTAACCTCATAAATTAACAACGGTTATTACACCCAAATAACCAAAAGCAGTACATTTTAGGTGTACGACTAAAGCAGATTTCCAGTCCTTGTTCAACAATTAATCAAGCACCAGATGTCAAACTAGAACAGTGGAAATACGAAGTCAATTTTCCGTCCCAGTTATCAATATTGGAAGAGTACAACACCAAAAATGCTACGCACGCATATAAATGCACTATTATTGCGTACATAACTGTCTCTGCGCACGCACTGTTGGAGCGCGCGACGACAGTCACTTGTACTTACTTTCACCCGGCAGAATTTTGACCCCAGCAGTAGCGGGATCGTTCTACGAATAAAAATGATGAGAGATATCGGAGCCAACGGCGTATTTGGATATGGTCCAAGGGTATGTGTGTGTGCATGTCCGATTATAAATTACCTAGGGCCTAGCGCATCATACACACACGCAAGCGTCGCAGACACACACACGAGTGACAAGCGCAAAATATATTTATAAAGCGCAGAGATTCATCTCACGAGTCGAAGTGATTCGGGCATGAAATGCTTCAATGTCCACCGTGCTAGGGAGAAGTTAATACCGACGCGGATTTATGGATAAATTGGTGGTATTACACCAAGCGCTACTTAAATCTTGGATAAATGCCAAAAAAAAATCTAGGCAACAACATAATGATGTTAAGTTAGAACCCTAAGGAACTCCAGATAATAAAGAAATTATTCATATATGAAGAAAACATGTACATTTTTTTGTATAGGATTTCGTAGGTACTTTTTATGTATGTTGCGAACTGTAAAGCGGCCTTTAGGACCTCCTCTAACTTATACATTTTTCTGTATAGATGCTATACGATGCACTTGCGATGTGTTATGATTTGCTTGACACTTCGATTTTGGCCTAGCATAAAATAGTAAATGAAGGTACCGTAGTATGCATCAAAATTAGGCTTATTTTCGTGTTTTGAATCCAGTGGGTTGTAGACAATTCGATTACAATCTTCATTTTATAATTTCCTTAGAAACAATATAACGAAGTCAGCCATACTTAATCATACACGTATCAATACAATAACATCAAAGTACAATATTATTATATTCAACACAAAGGGCAATGTAATAGCCGACGATCTAGCCAAGAAGGGTTCTAAAAAACGCTTCATAGGTCCAGAGCCCGTATGTGAGATTACTAAGGTAGGAGGTCGACTGAAAGGCAACTCCATGCTAAAACGCTAATAAGGGATGGGGTTGCTAGATTCTCCAATAACCTACTTAGACGCAGCAAGAAAGAAGATAAAACCATTACTGGACTGGTAACTGGACAATGTCCCCTTAAAAACCATCTATACAACACAGGTCGAGTAAGCGAACCGTGGTGTAGAAGATGCGAACTACAGGAGGAAACGAGTTTACATGTAATCTGCACATGTGAGGAATTGAAGGTACTCAGACAGAAATATTTCGGGAAGCATCTATTGGAGCCCTAGAGGGTTCTCAAATTTCCACTGGGCAAGATACTGGACTTTATAGAGACCAAGCTGCTCAAGAGGAAGTAAGAGATTTACTTGGGACGGTACAATGAGCACCTAGCTCAAGTGCCTGGACTATAAGTGCCCATTCTAACTTAATGATTGAATGAATGAATGAATGAATGAAAGAATGAATGAATGAAGTGTCCATTAAGAATTTATGTAAGGCCAAAAACCAACAAATCCTTATATGAACTTTGATCCATTGAGTACATTTGTAAAGCGTTTGAATGTCATCTAGAGCTACGAAAAACTTATTTTTAAAATCAACAGCTGATGGATGTCTTATCTTATGTTTTGCTAACATAATAATATTAAAATAGCCTAATTTCAACAGTTTGTACACACTAAATAAAGAGAAATGGAATACACTTAACCCATCAAATAACAAAAAATACTTGAATATTAATTCAGTATATATTAATATATAAATATTAATTACGTACTTCATTCATTAATATTTATGGATCGATTTTATTTGTGTAAGTGTGCAACGTTTGTTGAGGTTTCGATTGCAATATATCTAGTACTAAAAGTATTTCTTCTGATCTTCGTTGGTTTAACAATAATTTATTATAGAATGTATTTCGTTTTCATATAAAAAAGTGGACTTTTGTGTTCTAAAAAAGAAAACAATAAAAATTTGAACATATATCTGGTTTTACTAAATTCTAAATAAGTCCTTCAATTCAATATCTATTTAAATGCAAAAATGGGAGTTCTACCATTTGACAAATCTAATTCAAAAGGTTTAAATTTTTCGTTAAATAGTATCGAATGTTCCTGAATTTGGCTCTCAAAACAATTAATACGCCACCCTTCACCACCCCACCCCCTTCTTTCCGTGTAATGTTAAAAAATAAATATCATTTAAGATAAAACTAAGGCGCTCCAAGTACCATCATTTGAATAAAAATAATTGTATGAATAAGTGTTACACGCTCCTGTTTGAATTAGACTGCCAACTGCGCTCACAGATGACGCTACCTATATCGCGGAGATCATCTTAGGTTGTTAAACCACTCATAGAGGGTGCTACTTCACAACCGAAGTTTCTAGTGCGAGTGTATTATTTTTCAATGCTTTATGTCGCAGTGATTTTATCCGTGATGTTGCTTTTACTAGGTATATAAACTAAGATTAAACAATATATTCAATAACAATGTTGTACACTGTAAACGGTAATTCGAAGTTCATGGTGAGGACATCCCATCATTTACAACATGAGAACTGATGACCATTAAACTGAAACATCGTGAATATTATTTTTGCATATTAGCACCTAAATTACGATACGAAACTGATACATTTAACATAAGCGCCCTTATAATTAATTACTTACAGTAAATATTTTCATTAAGTAATCAAAATAAGTTGAAAAAGTGGTGGGTTAATCCTGAATTGAGTTTAAAAAAAGGAAATAAAAAGTGAATTAGCAACACACTAAAATGGTCGATAAAAATGGCATGTTCATGATGTTTGTTATAAATTTCATGCCAAGTTTAATCATCCATTTATTAGCCTGAAACAAATTACTCACTGATATTTCAGCACCATACTATTTTCCATATATGTATTCGACTCAAACACAATCTAAAACGAGTTATACGGGATTAAAATTTTAGATATTTTGTTAAGGAATTGTGGAAACGTTTCATCTTCTAAAAATACATTTTTGGAGATCTCAAATTTTCCGATATTATTATAGAATAACAACTTACTAGCAGTGCGTGTGAGGCGTTTCCATAAAACTGTGTGAATCATATGAATGAAGATTTACGATTCTAGCATAGACGAATGGACTTACGTCAAGAATGTGCTATCCAACGTATCTCCACACAAAATAGAATATATTACAAATACAAATGTAAATAATAGGAATGAGAATCCACTCATTTTAGCGGCGCACTAGATAGATTTAAACGCATATTTATATATGTATTGTATAACACAACGCTATTTGAGTTTTTTTTTTTACCAAAAACATTATTTTCTGTGTTTGTAACTCCGTGCTCTATACTCGCATTTGAAATCGTTTCGGTAATATCGGATGAATCACTCGCACGGACATAGTGAAGGTCGTTTTGAAGGTACAAAATACAACGCACGCAGCATAAGTATGATCCTGTGCTGCTCTAAAACGGTCGTAAGGTAATTTGTGCGTGTCTCATTTATGTAAATATAAGGGGCTTCACAAGCATTAGAGCATTTTTTATGAAAGACATGTGTATTTAACAGTTTATATATTACTATTACACACATATGAAATTACACAATCGCTATACGAAGGTTTATTATAGTTTTAATGAGAAAAAATGTCAGCAGGATTATATAATTTCCTCACACGTATTTATTAATGACTAATCAAAGAGTGTGCTAAGTGATTTAGATGGGAACCACTTGCTTGGAGTTGTAAAACTTAGTTTGTCATTTTTATGCAGAATCTTTGCGATATTTAGATATTATTGTTCTTATAGATAAGCTTTCACAACATTATTTTAAATATTCAGCAAGGTATTATATTCTCAACCTTAATTGAATCGGTGAGTTGGAAAAGAGACATGCCTTATGGTATAAAGCCATAGAACATGTTCCGTTTTCCAATTCTTCGATTTAATTAGATCTTAGTGTTAATATGCAGAAAGAAAGAATGAATGTTATTCACACATATTTTAATTCATGATGACATGGCCTGTAAATGTGGACATATGTAACCAAAAACAAATCATTACTATCGTGAGTGTGATGTTGTTTACAGCACAAAATTTCGAGAACGTACCTAAAAAATTGGCAATGACCTTCAATGTTCAATGCAAAGGTTACATGATATCGTGTATTTATTTACTCCAACAATATGTTGACCAAAGTGTTACATATATACATTCCCACACACAGTTATTTAATAAGCTAGAAGTATTTTTTGTTCAATAAATTTAAAAGAGCATTCAATTAACTCCTACTAATGTACTAATCAATCAAATCAACTTGTGAAATTTTGTAATAGAAGTATATTTATTAAATTTCATTAAATCGACACCCTTTTAGCGATTGTTTTAGTGGATCAAACGCAATGGCCTCGTAAAAACAAATTTCACGACTTTATATTACAGAGCGTCATAAATGTTGTCACCTTTTTAAAGATATCGTTAAAAATATATAATAAATTGTTGAAGTTACCCTTACCTAAATATTGTTTCTGTACCGCTGATATTGCAGCCCAACCTGGGTTATTTATTAAATAGCACGCCAACGCACTAACTTGGCGACAAGCAAAAAGAATAGCGGTCTGTTCTGATGACTAAATGTATAGAAATATTAGTATGGGTTTTAAAAATGAAATTACATTTTAATAGGTAGGGACAAAAAAATACTATATTAGTTGAATTTAGTTTTGTGACCTATGTTACCCTAACAATTTGGACTATCATTTCAGAAACAGCCTGTATAGTGGACGTTCTAAAACTTCCCAACGCATACAAGCAAGCAAACTCTCAAAGCAAAAGTATAACAATAACAAAAATACTCCAAACTGTGATACTGGTAATGCTGTAAACTTCTCCTAAACCCCTCACCACAAACTGCACCAAACTGAACGTACTGCTGTAGTCTGGCACCCCGGGTTTCGGAAATTTAAATGTGTTATTTTTTATTTTTCCAAATCAGCCTGTCAAAACAATGATAGAGTTTCCACAATTCTAATATTTGTTTATTTTGCTAAGAATTTTGATTTAATTGTTAGTATCATTTTATTTGTTCAGTTGTGTATAGTTAATTTCATTTATTTGTACATTTTGCGTGTACCTGTATTGTATAGTTTATATGCTAGTTTTTTCTTTGCGATGCGTTGCGCCGTCATCGCACGCAGGAGATGTAAATTTATATATATGCGAATGTTACCTTAGAGGCCCAAGCAGTTACCATGATAGAAGCGACGCGTGTATGGTCTTGTTTGTTGTTCTTGGTTACCGTTGGCTGTAATCTTTTTAATTTTTAAGATGTAGTTCGTTGGTTTGTATTTTAATATCGTCCATCTAGTATTCGTTTATTAATTAGTGTTAGATGTTGTGCACAATTTACATGTAAGGCTCTTTAATATATTCGTTTTAGAAGCGATCGCGTTTAGAGTTTAAATTTTCCGTTTTTTGTAGTTATTCAAATTAGTATTTTAATCCCCTCTGGGTAGGTGAAATGAAGCTGTGAGCTTGATTTAAATTTCAATTTTAATTTTGGTTGTTTCTCTAGGTTATTTGAATTTAATTTTAGTTTGCTTGAATTTTTGAAACCACGTGGATTTTTTTTGTGGTATAACTGAAATTCCTTCTAGAACGAATTCACCATTTTGTTTGCGAAAGGATTTGCATTGTCCTTTTATAATGTAAAATTCACGAAGGGGTTATTTAATCCAATACCGTCTGTATACGGTTTTTCCCTATTTTTGTTTAATTAAATGTTTTTTTTTTTCTTTTTACAATAAAAGTTAATGATTTTAAATATCATCTTAAATAGTTCTTTTATTTCTGAATCAGCCATTTCAATTTTTGGGGAGTTAAAGAAAGTCAATTTTGCAAACGTTCCACTATTAATTTTAAAAAAATTACTCTGAGATATAAGAACTCTCTGCGCCCTTTTTAAATTCATTTTTGCTGAGCTAGCTAAAATTAATTTTGTCATTTTTAATTTCTTTAAACTTATATGCTTGGACCATCAGTTCACAGCAGTACGTTTCGATAGAAAAGCTATCATCATCAGTAGAAACACTGAACTAAATAACTACACTAAAACAACCCCAATTTATCCCTAAAAAAAGATCATGGTACAATGATCACGGTCATGGCTGACTGCCGTCATGCTTAGGATAGGCTAGTTATGATTAGTGACTAATTAAGCATGACGGCAATCAGCCATGACCGTGATCATTGTACCATGACCTTCTTTAGGTATAAATTAGGGTAGTTTTAGTGTAGTTATTTAGTTCAGTGTTTCTACTGATGATGATAGCTTTTCTATCGAAACGTACGTCCAGTTTGGTGCAGTTTGTGGTGAGAGGTTTAGGAGAAGTTTACAGCAAAAGTATAACACTTTTGTGAAGTTCCCGCGCAATAAAATTTCAAATATTTTTGCATACACTGCATACACAGTGATCGGCATAAATATTGCAGCATATGGGATTTTTTTATTATTAAAATATACTAAAACTTTTTTTTTAGGATTGGTTGTGTATGTCTAGGAATGCCAAAATCTATTTTGACACACGTCACGTGACCTAAGTATAGTGGTAAATTTAAGAGATATACTGTGACTCTCCAAAAAGTGAGGTCAGATGACATGATATCCAGAAAAGTTATTTGAAAAAGTTGTTTAGAATTCAATTCTGAGGCTGTATGCAATTTTTTATAAAGATACTTCAAAAAATTTAAAAATCACAATTTTTCCAAATCTTGATTAATTGAATTACATATTTCAATTGTTTTCGTTTTTAACAGCTCAACTACAGTGATATTTCTAAATCTGGTTGAAACTTAAACAATTTTGTCAATTTTTGGATAATTAACACAGCGAAAACTGAAAAAACGTTTTCGGTATGACAGTTGTTGTTGCAAGGGACTGTATCTAGAAGTAATAAATAAAATTTTACAAACATTTTTTTTAAACCACTTAATAAACATTACTTTCATTGAAAATCATATCACTTTTTTGTTCTCTGCATTAAAGTGGAAACCGTTAGTCTAAAACTAACAACTCATAACACTGAAGCTATTAAAGTAGGTTTTGAAATTAGAAAACAAGGAATAATAAATAGTAGGTAAAATAAAATATAGTTTAATCTCTATGAAGCTTAATAAAAGTAAATAATTAAGGTACTTTTAGCTAATGATATGAATACTTATTAAGCAAAAACATCTAAACAATAACTAATAGAACAACTTGTTAGGCACATATATCGTTCTGTTTCTTATATGTAAGACAGGCTTTGAAATTAGAAACAACAAAATAATGTAGTAAAGTATTTTATTTTCTGGTAAATGAGTAATTACTATTATTTTATTTTATCCTTAGCAATACTTTAACCTTTATTGATACCTCCTTTCGTAGGCGGAAATTTAAACGTAAAAATAATCGCCGCAAATCCGTGGGCCAAGTAAGGGGATTTTAATTTCATCTCGTAACATAAGTCCATATACATATCATAAAGCACAATATAATACATCAAGCTCAGCATGGTTTTGTCCAAGGAAAATCTACTCATACTGCATTACTTTCATTTTTAACTAAAGTCTACAACTATTTGAATAGTGGTGGAAGGAGCATGGGCCTCTTTATCGCTCTGTCTAAGGCTTTTGATCTAGTTAATCATGAATTACTCCTGCGCAAATTAGAACTATACGGCTTGAGAAGCTCAATAAAATGTTGGCTTACATCGTATCTAGCGAATAGAAACAGATAGTTAGAGTGGATGGCGTGGTCTCATCTGAACTTACAATTAGTGTGAAGTCTGGGGTGCCGCAAGGCTCGATGCTGAGGCCACTGCTCTTCCTACTCTTTGTTAACGATCTACTATGTGTAATTAATGACGATAATATCGTAATGTATGCAGATGATATTAGTTACTTACATGCAGCTACTAATATTGAGGAATTAAGGAAATATAAACATATTTGTGCAGTGGTTACCGTTAATAACTTAAGAATAAGCATCGACAAGACTGTTTTCATTATGTTTACTCCAAAAAAGAAGGGATATTGACTGTAGCCAACTACTGCGAGTTGATGGGCATTCAATTCGACAGGTTATTTCCATTAAGTTACTGGGTTTGCAGATTGATAATGATTTAGGTTGGTCAACACACATTGATATTTTATGTTCTAAATTATCACAGGCATGCTACGTGATTTACCGATTAATGGAAGTAACAAACATACATGTCACTAAAGGTATTACTAGACATGTTTCGAAGCTTGAGTCAGGTACAGTCTTATATTCTGTGGGCCCAATTTCCAGAGTATTCGCGCTTTCGGCTTACAAAAGAGAGCTATTCGCTTAATAACTATTAACAAAATCTTTCACGTAAATGATATACATTTTAAAAACTTGAAACAGTTAAAGGTATCCCTCTCCGAACATTTTGACCAGTTTGTTCCCTAAACAGTAGTTAATTTTAGTCCTTACTGCTATTTAAGTGTAAGTATATAGTAGTTGTTAACATTAGTTACATTAATTGATCTACTTTTATTTTATTTATTTTTATTAGTATATTGCACATTGTACCTATATTGTCCTGTAATTGGGTTTTTTAATCTGTTGGACAAATATATATTATTATAATGTCGAGAGTGCCAAGTGGCCAATCATGTCGCACTTTGTTTAAAAGTTTATATATTATGCTCTTACCCACCTTATTTATTTATGAAAAACTAATACTTATTAAAAACATCGAACCTATTTGAAACAAAATAAGGATTTTCATAGCTACTTTATTATTATTCACAAAACATAAACTTATTATTTACAAAAACAATCCTCTCTATATTTGTATCAATATATAATTCATTAAAACCTGAAATTAAGTTACTTAATAATATTATTTCTTTTAACTAAATACACTAAAAGATTTTTTAGTTAGTAGTAAGTGCTATTATTCTTATAACTTATATAACTTATTTTATGATGTTTAATAAACCTTTAGTATTAATTGTTATTTTTTATTATCATTTTTTGGCACAGATTTTTTGACTTATCCTATACCACATGTGATTATTCTATATTTTCTTGTACTATTGGTGGTTTGGATAAATAGACGTTTTTATTATTATTATTTGCCTTCCCTAGAAGGCCTGAAAACAATCTCATTCAGCAAGATACTGAGTTATCTTATGAGCCTAAACTTGTTGGATGGACTTTAAGATAACGCTCTACAATCATATTTTCAATCTCTATTTCTCTCTAAATTAACTAAATTGACGCTGACAGAGAATTAATAAAAAAAATGCATTTTTTGGACACAAAAAGAGGTAAATACAAATGTTTCAAATATACACAGAATAATATAGCAAAATAGGTGTTAAAAATCCTGGGTTATAGGGAAAGAAATTCGATTTTTCAAAACTAATAAATATAAATTCCAGAATTTCGACCACATAATTGGCCAATCCTCACATGGGCCAGCGCCAAACAGCAGAAGCGATAAATAACGCAAATTTATTTTAAAATGACAGTATTCCGATGGCTATGACTCGCCAAAATCCAAAAATAGACGGACTTTTGTTTCAATTCGAAGAGATTAGCTGATGCACATCGTTCCAGAATCGCTTTTAATAATCGAAAAATATATAAAAAAAAAAAAAAACTGCGTTCTCGCGGAGAAAAGTAGGCCATCTCTATACTCACTTTTATAATTAACGGCGCTAGTTATTTCGGTTGGAGGATTTTTAATTTCCGCGTAACACTGCCAAAATACTTTTTCACGACCGACGGCGTCGCCCGTTTCTAAACTCAGACGGAAAGAGATTCGAATACCTAAACGCATTTGTCGAATTAATTAAGCCGACGTTCACGGCAACTTCGGAAAAGCGAAACGAATCGGTATTTCACGTTTCGGAAAGGAACTCTCGATATATTCGCAAATCACTTTTCTACCTGCTCGCGCATTAAGTTGGTAATTTGATTAGTTTCGGCAGGCATTACATACAACAAGAGTTTGACGCAACAAGCTCAGATTTAATGGGCACGAGAGAGGCGATGACTATTGTGGAGAACACGTGTTTCAAATCTGATTTTTATTAGCGCTAGGTCGTCTATTTATGTTATACGAACGTGTTGGCGACATTTTCATGGCAGTCTTCTACTATATAGTAGAGCTCTACGTAGGATTAGAATAGAAGATATTACTTTTGCACCTTTAAGTTCGTTGATATTTAAAGATGAAATGGCTTACATGTCACTAACTAATGTCCAGAGATGAGCTTATTGCGAAACATTACGTTTGAAATTGAAACCTCAAATCATTGATGTGACAACGCAATTCATCGAGAGAGTTTACAACTGTTTAACTTAAAATAGCTCTTCAAGGTTTTAAAATACGCATAATAAAGTAGTAGATTTTAATAAAATTTAATACAATGCCATCTGTTAGATAAATATATCGTGCTGCAGAATTTAGATAGATAATAAAAGCCTTGTGCTTATTAAATCTGTATGTGCTAACAAAGATAACTATAAAACTGTAGGAATTAAAAAAATACCTTTTGGTACTCGATTTCGGGATAATAATTTTCTTAATTTTTTTTTGAAATATTCTCCCAAACTATAAGAGATACTTTTTTCTAAAATAATTTGAAGTATATTAGCCATCTTCCTTTCCTCGAGCTTTTCTTGGAGCATGGCTTGTATGGCAAATAAAAGTAGAAGAAAATTAGTTGGAATTATCCTACAGCGCAGTTTTCTTTAACTATCTATGGGATGGCAATGAGTTGTTCACCCGTTGTACTGACATTTCCAATTTGATTATATTTATAAATTTCTAACTTATCTTCATTTCTAATTTCATCAAATTTCGCTGATCTTTTAATTTTTCTCAAGTATTTCATTATGTAATGGAACGCTTAAAAAAATATTTATTTTAAATTTAACTTATTATTTATTTTCGCCATAAAAGATATTCGATTTCATCTTATTTAGGCAAACACGTAAATAGGTGATATTTGTAATGTAATTTTAGTTTTATTTAAGTTGTATACGTGCGTGCGCGATGACGTAAGCGGCGTCATGAGAATTCCGGGCGAATAACAGCATTTGGCGCGAATCACGCGGGCAGCGTAACGTCTCGGATTCGCGGACAGCGGAAAAAGAGCGCGTGGGTACGCGTAGGAACATTGCGGAACAAAAAAAAGTCGGCACTCAAAGCGTTTGGACGTACTAGTCGGCTCAAGGATGGTTATACAAGTACCCACCATTAAGTGCTGGTGACACCCAGTTATATGTATTATAAGAGGCATCGCGTAGCGAGCTGTCAGAGCGCCGCGATAGCAAAGTGTAGCTAGCTAGTAATCATTTTATTTGTACATTATTCTGCCTTTGTTGGTTAAAATAAAATATTGTAAAGCTGAAATCAAATTCTTTTATTATTTCATTTTCTTATTTATTATTCAGGGTCGTATTACATTTTAAATACCCGTAGAACCGCATGACCTGAGAGCGGTTATTTTCGATCGATAAAAGATATGAATTTTTTTTGTTTATTTCAATTAATTAATAGATATTATTATTTACTAATTTTACGGCGCCCAACAAAAAATATTATATTCATAAGTAAATTAACGACCCATTATAATCTAATGTACAAGCGTGGGCAAAGATTAACCCCGCGTTACAACTTGACTCACCAACGTGGGGCCGATAAACTGACCATTACAATTTGTCGCCACAACGTGGAGCCAAGAGAAAGCAATCCATTAATGTTATCAACGTGAAAAATTTTCTATATGATGGGCTTTGCAAACATTTATCTTTATTCATTTTAGATACCCCTCCATGTCAGCAAATATACTCTGGCTTAATGATTCATTATTTTTTTTTGTTCTATCGCCCATTTTGATCTCGTATTCCTCTGATTCTTATTAACGTAACCACCAGAAATTGGATGTATTTGCTCTCTCTGTTCATTAGTTAATGTAAGTAAGTTCTATCATGTTTCTTCCCGTTGTATCATCATTATGTTAGTTTTTGATTCACTCATCTTCATCCCATTAAATATCTTATTCCGTACTTATTAACATCTTTTCGCTCTAAGTTATTACTATTTCCCAGATATTTTTATGGTTTAATTTTCAACGTATTCCTTTTACAAATTTGAAGCCTATAGCTGCTGCGAATTTCGCCTACCTGAAGTCATAGCATCTTTGGCTTGAAACTAACAAATATCTGCACACGTAATCAATTATTTTTTTCTTAAATCCAGAATTAATTCCGCTCCTCAAGGAAAACTCCCATCCAATTAATTTTCTAATACATACTGAATATTTCATTACATTACACCAAGCAAAAGTGCCTATTTTGATAGACCTTGAGATACAGCAAGTATGTTATGGTCTTCTCCTTCTTTCAGGTGAAATACCAGACGACCGACGCCCTAATACAATTCCCGAATAAAATCCAATATACATACATACATGTACTTACGTTCCTGGGAAATCCCCCAACAAAAGCAAAATGACATATTGGTTCATATCCTCATGAACGAACGGCTCTGTCTCTATATATACCCCGGCATAGAGGAAATAGATATCCGCTTCTCGTTAAAAACCGTTGAAGGGCTCGCCTGGATGATGCTCTCAAAACATATTTTACATATTATGACGGATGATGTATGTAAACGGTGACTCTGCAACGGCGTCGGCACCTGTCGTCTTGGAAAATATTTTGATTTTTCCCATCTTAAAATTAAATAATATTGGCCGGGTAGGATCGCCCGTTTTCGGATTCAATGAAAGTTCCTTTCGCAGTAGACTCCCTTGAGACCGTAAGGAATGGCATAATGAAATTGGATACTGGCGACGCGATATTTCGGCGACAGTCAGTACCACATACGTACGTATAGATGTCTACCTACACGTATAACAGAAACTGAAGGAAAGGATTGAGAAGCAAATGGAGATAATCTTCGTGCGTATTCTCTAATTTACATTATTACTGTGTGCATTTTATGAGTGCAGATCTTAATTTTACTTGTTGAAAAAGGTGTCTACCCCAGTTATACCAATCAATCTTTTTCATCATCTAAGCTTTCAAAAAAGATTCACATCTTTTTTATGGGAAAATTCTTTGAAAATCCATAAATGAAGGCCAAAATAAACAAAGAGAAAACCAATAATCTTACATTTTGAAGACTTGAAGTAATCGATTATGGAAAAAATTCAAAAAATCTCCAATTTTAACGATGTAGTTTATAAAATATCATTTCTAAGGCAAGCGCCTTAGTAACTTGGCAAACTTCCTCAAATTCTCTACCAAAGCTCTGACACTTTAAAGCTATGAAATTTTCTTCTTATTTGATGTTTGCAAATGGTTAACCTTCAAACCACAAACAATATCTTTAGCGTAAGCATCAAAATTATTTAATATTTTAAAGAGTCTGTATCTTGCTTGCGTTATCTGTGCACTTAATAGCCGCAAGTTTTTAACTAGGCCCCCTTTGAAAAAGATTCTTGAAATGGAACCCCAATTAAATGTTGCTTTTAGAAATTAATACCAATCTTCATCTATAATAATTCAGAGACTTAGATTCGAATAAATCATCCACATCAATTATGATATTTCCTTAGTGATTTCAAGTATTTGGTGACAAATTTGGTGTTAATCTTCAAACCACAATGTCAATATCCTTAGAGTAAATACTAAAAATATCGGCGTTTTAAAAAATTGATATCTTGGATACGTTATTTGTGCATTTAGCCTTTAATTCTACTCATTTGAAGAAGGTTTTGGTAGCACAGCCTAACCGAATTAAATTTTGTTGGAAATTATATCAAACCAATCTATCTTCTTCAATATCTTAGTTTGAAAAAATAGGCCTACATCAATTATGATCTTTTTTTTAGTGGATTAAGTTTCTAATCAGTTAAAAATGACTAAACGAAAATACTTTTAAGTTCCCCAAAATAAACAACACATTTTGAAGACTTGTATATATAGTACTCGATTATCGAAAAATAAAGAAATTATGATCACGTGGTGGATAAGAATGAAATCTTATTTCTCAGCCTAACATCTTTTCTAAAAGGACACATACACCAGTTTCTATAATTTTCTTACCGGAATTTCTGAGCCTTGGTGCACCCAAGCCAAAAAAAATCCTGTTTGTTTTAGCTTTGCGAATATTAGTTTTAACTTTCAAACCACAAAGTCAATATCCTTTATCCTGACGATAAAAATACTTAATACCTCATGTATATTTTAAAGATACGATTTTTGAAAGAACATCATATCTCAATTATTTAATGAAAAAAAATAGGTCATTTCTATAACAAAGCTCTCTTCTTATTCGAAATATTGGCCATCTTCTTCGGATTTCTTCCTCCTTCGATTAGATTTACCAACAGTTAACCTATAATCCTTAACATAAAAATCAAAATTTTTAATACTTTAAAGAATAGAATATAATAAAGAATATAATATAGAATAGAATATCATTCCTTACATTGAAAAAAACGTATAGGTTTTGATTTTTTAACATTTTAAGTATTTTTATACATTTTTAAGTATTGGTAATATTTTATTTTATTACATCATCATTCGCTGTGGTTTGAAGGTTAAAAAATTCTTCGCATAAATATTATCATGAAGGTTCAAGAAATTGTGTTCCTCAATCAAACAATAAAAAAAATTTAAGATCCGCCTAATTTTCATATAGATATGTTCAGCTATCTAATCATTTTGTAAGTACCTATTAAATAATTTCTAATATTCTATTGGTAGCTTGCTGTTAAAAGAACCAGCAACATCATATTAATCTGCTTTAGGAGAAAAGTGCGTTATCTATCAGCAATAATAATACCATTTCAAAATCTACATGACTTGCACAAACGTCTTACAGGGAATATATTGCCCATTAATATCAAAAACTCCTTTTGTGCACAAAAATTAGCTTTGGTCATTTTATAACCAAAAAAAAAAAATAACTTCTAGGTTGCAAGTAATTTGATTCAAATTTTCGTTTCCTTATTTTATTATTCAAAAGATATTTCTCGCAAAAAAAGTTTTAGACATAAATACATATTTTATAAAATGAAGAGCATTACTTATATATCAAACTTATAAGTGTGCAACATACATATATACATATGTGGGTGTTTTAATGCGTCTCATTACAAAAATTGAATACCTAAGAGTTGGTCACGCTTCCTAACCAGTTTTTGTATAAATTAGCACATAAAAAAGCTATATATATCTAGCTATTGATATGCATATAATGCTAATTCGCCAGAATATCATAATTTTGCATCCCATTATCCACATTTATACAGTAGTGACATCAACACGAGTGCGTCAAGGATGATAAAAAAACACTTCTTTTTTTCATTACTAGGAATTATCAGTGCTGCCTCGCGACGCATATCTGAGAGTCGTAAAACCTGCCCAACCTCAACAAGTATTGCACAACATAATTCGCAGAGACAAGTCATTGTTTTTTTTGTTCTAGAAAGTGGCATGCTAAATATTTAATATATATATAAATATTACATATTTCACCGCTATTTTATTCTATGAAATATATAAATATATTATAACAATTTGAAGGTACCAATATGTACTAAACTTACTAAAAACATGAATACATTACGTGTTTAAGAAATATTCTATATGCTTTATTGAATCTATTTTTTAGAGATTAGAACTATTTCGCGAGTCTCTCAGAATTAACAAGAGTAAAAACATCAAGGATTTATAACATATCGATCACCTATGATAGTTGTCGAGGCGCACGCAACAGTATTATACCTATTAAATTTAATTGAAAAATGACGTATAGATGGAAAAATGCCGTTGTTACATCCGAAGTTTCAATTCGCTAAAGATAATATTATAATGCCGACCAAAGTCAGAATTATGTGCAATTATCCCGATCTTGAGACATCGATTTAAAAAACGAAAGGAGAGAGAAAAATGCCATTTTTATAACTTTATTATTGTACAGTTGATTCGATTATAACAAACAAAATTTTAGGATATTAAAATGACGCGCATAGAACACGAATGAAATGTACAAGTACATATGTTAAGCTTATCACTATAGATTATGTAAATTACAATTTGCTATGATATATACGATTATACAAGTAAAGATAGAAAAGAATTATCTTGTCCTTTAAACTCTTATGTAAAACTGTATCTGGCGACAAATATTTAGTTAGTACATTATCATGCACTTCTCCTTGTTAATTTAAAATCATGCTATATGTACATTGTACACTTGTTATTTTTTTTTATAAATTCGAGGTAATTCCACTTTTAAATTCCGCATGAAACCGCTACTTCCACATGTAATAACTATTGCGGTCCCCGGCGTAGTAAAAATTGAAGTTCGTGCTTTAATAGAAAATATATAGAGTAAAAAAAAAAACTCGGAGCCACGACATACAACAACGCGGCATATGTATATTTAGATTTTAATTAGTAGGTGTATGTGCCACCAAGGCTACTCGCTCATTTTGTAATATGGGTATTTATCGTATCTGTTCTAATCGGCGCGGATTGACGTCACAAGATAAGCGCTCAATTTACTTCAATTTCCCTATAATATATACCTAATATAAATAATATTTTACATACGCGTTGACAGTAATATTGGTTAGATCCTATGTTACACAGTGATAAACAATTGATTGGACAAACAGTATTAGAAAATATTAAACAGACACTGATGGCTTTGTTATGAGATTTTTGTTGGTTTTGCGAACGCGTGGTGATGCTGTATTACGTTACATCAGTTCTTGGATCTTCTTACATACATAATACTTTCGTAGGTAATTGCTTTTAAGTGAAATAGATATTAATGATACTCTGTGCCAGAAATAATTGCAGGAAATAATGGTTATTTGTTCCTCAAATTCATTTGTAACAATGTACCTAATACCAAATTATTTATTATTTTTATTGTTCTTATTTGAGGGAATATAATTCTTCTGGATTGTAATCAAGGGACTCTACAAACTTCTGATGATGTATATAAAAGTAAAAAAGATAAATTAGAATACACAAACGTTAATTTTTTTATAATATAGCGAATGAATAAATTTATTATTACAGTTAAAATTATCACGAAATAAATTATAACAACTTCACTAAAAATTACTGATTTTGGTAACCACTAAGTTTGTCATTCCTCTGGTTTGTTACGTTTAGTTTACGAAACCGAACAGAAATGGTACCAAAAACACTATGTCAGTGCACAAAACGTCCTCTTACAACCAAACAATGAAATAAGCGTGTAAAAAGTGAAGAGTTTCTGTCGTATGCCCAGTTTTCTTAAGAGGAATTCATGTTTATTGTTGTGTCACAAGCAGTAAGTTCATTCTTCTAGTATGCATAAAATGCTTTTATTCCCTAGGATGAAATTGTAAATGTTATTATAATAAGAAACATAAAACCTAAGAAATAATAGTTACCCAAAGAAGAGCTAGTTGATATCACATTGTCCGTTATTATTAAGATTTATTAAAATCGTCATCCTCTGGAATAGACTTGACCAGAGGAATGACTTATTTTCCAGAGAAATGACAGTTTACAGATAGATAGATACCTTCAGGATAGCTCTTAGTACATTTTGATGCATGTGATATTTTGCCATCTCCCACAGCTTCTTCCCGAAGAGTTAATCGCAAAAAATACCAGTTTTGAACAAGTAGTATCGTTTGGTTAACTTGGCTTTTTTAAATAAGAAACTAAATTTTATAAAAGATTGATAAATGTTTAGAAAAAGCTATTGCGTCATTCTCTGGTTACAAGTTTGCAATTCTTTCAAAAAAGGTAAAATAATGACAGTTTGTCCTACTATTTTGATATTACTTCTTGGCGAATGCTGGAAGGTAACTGAAGTCGTTCCATGGGCGGAAATATAATAACAGCTCATGCCTGACTGATTTACAGTATGTAGATTCGCACTTCTGTGAACCAGTCACATTTTTGGTGGTTCATATAATTCAGCTTTCACATAAATCAATATTCACATCTTACAGCCTTAAAAAAAACATGAAATAACTCAAAATCATACCTTCGATTTTAATAATATAACAATTTTAAACAAAGAACAAAAATTAAAAACAATAATATACTTGAAATAATTCAAATGTAACATAAAACGCAGTGAATGATAACAGCACACGAATTTAAAAATATTAACTAATTTATAGTAAATACAATATTTTTAAGATTATTTAATTAGATTAATTTTTCATTTCTACTAACAGCAATCAAAACACCTATATTTAATAAAAATAGTGATATATTCAAGATCCTAGTAAACGAAACAATTTGTCATTTATTAAACAAAAAAATATTTATAATTTACACTTTATATCATTTTATATGTGCCCTTTGAAAAAAGTTTTAAATTGAAGCGAAGTGTTGTTATTTATATTCATTTCCATACTTGCGACCTATATAACCAAGAAAAAGAAAAAAAGAAAAACTATCTATTTTGATAATGATTAGCTTGAAGAATAACCCTCTTCTTTAAAAGACCAAACTGGATGAAATAATTATCAAAGTCGGCAAAAAAAAAAACAGGTTAAAAAAACCAAAAAATATTTATTGATTGCAATAAATATGCAGCTATGTATTCTATTTGCACATAAATACGAAATAACATGTTAAAACATCTAATTGAGTTCTTCATCAGATATAAGACAGATAGAAAAATAATATTGAAGCTTAAAAAGAGGTGAGGGAAGAAGGCCGCAGAACCCAAAAGAAAATCAGAGGAATTGTATATTTCTAAAAACACAATTGAATATATTAAATAATATATTCCAAGAAATCTACGAGCAAAACATACAATACCAAATAAATGCACATAATAATCGCACATTATCAGCTATAACGCTGTTAAACCAACGACTAACAGCGACACAGAAAATAATTAAGATAAATAATTCAACGCCTGCTACTATTATCCGTTTAAATGTTATTTCTATAGCCTATTTATCACGATCTTACATATCATTCCTTAGCCATTTCACGTGCCTAAAGTATTGAAAATCGCGTAACACCGAGGCAAACGCACGTATAGATGTTTATATATGAACGAATACGCAAGTTTTCATTGAAGTAAAAGTCAAGGTAGTTCGGTACTGTCAGTCGCTACACCGACCATAATAATTCTTTTGCGCGTATACGAAGTGTCAAGCTATATAAGTTATAGATAACTACATACTTCTAATTTCGAATTCGAAAGGCGTCCCCTGATTCCGTGCACAAGAAGTCCGACACGTGTAGCAATTCCTACCGAGAATTTCCAGTAGCGCCAACTGGTACCGCTAGTGAATGATCGCGGTACTTTTTTTTCATATAGTCTGTGAAAATCACATGAGCCATGTATGTGGTAATCAGTAATAACGTGTTCTCTATAAAACCGGTTTTTGATTAATATTTCCAATAGGAGAAAGAAATTGCAAAGAAATCTATCAGTACCTTCCAACTTAAAAATTTCATGATTTTACTATCTAATAATTCTTTTGAGTAAAATACGTTTTAGAGAAAATCGCTGCCTGGAATTTGGCTGGTTAAAGGGGTTAGAAGTTAAATTTGTTTGGTTGCTTCGTCCCTGCAATTTTTTTGCACCAGGTACCTCAGCTTCCTGTTTTAATCATAATGGACGTGCTTTGAACTAGAAAATTATTTATCATCTGTAACGTAGTGCTGTGTGCTGATTGAAATAATGAAAATGCAAAAAGAATTTTAAAAATGAAAAATTAAATTAGCTAGCTCAACGGATAAAATTTTAAAAAAACGCAAAAGAACTATTAACCTCAGAGTTACCCTGGCGAATTAAAACTTGAATCTAACCGCGAAAAGTAAAATGTGAGTGAATGAAATCAGACTTTCTTAATTGCCCAAAAAATTGGAAAGGGTTAAAATAAAAATAAAAGAACAGAATTTTTAACCCAACGACGTTAATTAACAATCAAATTTATTTTTCAAAATGAGTTAAATTGCAACTTGTGCAGAAAAGAACCGTGAACTGAAGGTTCTGGCCTAAAATAAAAACTGCACTTGACTCTAAATTAAAATAGGACAATGCTATCCTAATCCTATGCAAAGCAAAAGATTTGTTTGTTCAGGAAGATAATCCAAAACCTTTCAATTTCAACCCACGTGGTATCAAATTAAAATAAACTAAGCGTGGACAATTTCTAAAAATTTACAAAAAAGAAAAACTAAATGCAAGAATAAAGCTACCACTCACCCAATCGAGGTGATTGATAAATAAAACTGAAACCGTAAAATTAAATAACCGAAAATGAACTCTTTAAAATGAAATGAGAGAAAAAACTAAAAATTATATCTTCTTAATCAAAAATAATAATTGATCTTATATCTATAATGTGCACACTTCAATATGTTAACAATTATCACAATATGAATTCCTTGATGGACTAAATAAAAGACAAGTAACACGAAATTTACAATATCAAAATGAATTACAAAATGGCAACAAAGATATACAAAAATACGTCTACTCATGTCAATAGTCGAACAAGGAAGTCCTTAACAAAACTCTACAATTGTTTTTCTTACGAAAATCCCTCTTTCAAAATGGTACAACGCAGTCGTATTACAATTCAACGACAATATGTAATAGAATCCGCATTAAACAACACAAGCAAACAATAGACAAATTAATGAATGGAATTAATTAAAAAAACTTAACATTAAATAAATTAAATCATACTATTAACTCTTTAACTAAACTTATGCAAAATAAACATCAAAATTTGTGAAAAACTCTCGGTAAACTGAATCAGCTGTTCAAAGCAAAGAAACCAACCATAACCAGCAAGAATAAACAACCAAAATATGCAACTCAAAATGCACTCAGCGGTAACGCGAGTTGTCTAACCACAGCAGTAGATAGGTGAGTATATCTTTTGCAAAACTTGACTGGCAATTTGTAGAAACACACAAATAACAATAAATTGAATTAAAAATGCGTTAAACTTTTTTCGGAAATAATGTTTAATTATTTTCATTTAATAGGTGCTCAATGACTGACAACATCAACGTCAGAAATTGTACATGCAGATTTCGTGAAAATGGCAAGTGACCCTCATTATCTTATTATTTCGCTGGTTGAAACTTCATTTTCTCAGTTGCCAAAGAGATGCCACAATATATAGAAGAGAAATTTCGTACATATGAATGATATGATACTCATTTTTTGTAAGCACACAACATTATTTCTTTCTAAAACATTTTAGCCTATTTTTACAATTTGACTTAACCCTTGTTTTTTTTTTACTTTTCGGCCTGAAGATGAGTGGTTAACCACTCGAAATATGTCATTGGTGTATTGCTAAAAAAGAGTTTGTGAGATTCGGACCTACTTTCATTTCACCTTTATCGTAACTTTACCAATTTTATTATTTTTGACCAGTTAAAATTCGAACATACGTCGATATTAGACCCGCAGGACGGCAATTATGCAAGGATTGCAAACTTTTTACAGTGAGAATTGTACTATCTCGCATCAAGACTCGTCTAACACTGATACTAGATACTAGACACACGAATCGGAGGAAGTGATTTTACTGCCTTGAAAATATACTATAGCTAAACGTTCTGCATAGCGCGAGGCAAATGCGGCCCGTGTAAGCAGACATGTCTGACCACTCTAATTATGATAATCTTGAAATATAACTTGATAATGAGATTTCGTTACAGAACAGTGTAGTTTTATAATAAGGAACTAAACCGTATACATACACAATTATATTTCTTTTATTTATAGATGTTGCATAACTATAGAATGCCGTATACCATCATAAACATCGTATGCTCTAAAAGATATATTTGCTTTATAATTAAACAGAAATCGCCCAGACTTCTCGTTAATAATGCTAACCACATCTACAAGTAGATCTTGTCAGGTGCAAATAACACCCGGCGATTTAATACCTAAAATAAACGGAGAAAACCTTATCTTCTAATTTACAACGTCAAACGCTCTTTCATTCTTGACAACAAATCTCAGAAGCTGCAGTTTCATTTAAATGAAGTCGTATCTTACGTCATAATAACTAGATAGGAGACGAGCATATTATATAGGGTACTTTCCTGATGTGTCTAAAGAAGCGTTGTTTATCTGCCAACTTCAAGTCATGCCGTATAATGATAAAAATCCTTAAAAAATTTAATGACGCACGATTCACAAATACAAATTTACTGGAACTGTCTGTGTCGCGGATTATATGGAAAATGCTTTTGCTACCAAGTATGCGTATGTGCTTAAAACGTAAAAATCAAAACTATGCTACAAACGTCATTTGGAATCGTTAAAACAAAGACGTAAATAAGGCTTGATATATGGGTTTATAAAACTGGGAATGCAAACAATACTCAATAAAATGTCGTTGGAGGTTATAGAATCATTTATGTAGTCTTCTTTTCTAGTGCGTAATACACTGTTCGCTATTAATCGCTATTAATAGTGCACCAACCGGAAGTTATTTGAATATTTTCCAAAAACTTCATAATATTGCGTCGGTTTGGTCAATTTTCGAGTATTTTGGAGAATCAGCTGTTCAGCACGTTATTTAGGAAGCAGTTGTTATAATCCAATGCAGATGTAAAAAAAAAACGTAAAATGCAGACAAAATGCACTTTAGGAACAATTAACCCCCTTCGAACAAAGACTATACATTAAATAACGGGCAGAATTAATGGTGATCTCTCAACTATATTATGGTGTTCGAACCGATGGATCACAAGTCAGGGTGAAGCACATAGACCCGGTTTAGGCCCACGTAGAAGAACTATGTATTGAGATGAATTTCTTATAAAATGCTGGTGTTAGACCAATATGGTGCAGTGAACGACGACAATGGTAAGATAAAAGGAATTATGTAGTATTTTAGCGATGAAACACGATTTTCTCTAATAGACTGGTAGAACAAGAGTGTGTTGGCAATCTGAGGGAAATAATAGCGAAAAGTAGATTTCTCAGCAAATGGAGCGTATCACTTTGGCTTGGAAACAGTTGCCAGGATGTCCCAGAGCCCGTAACATTCCCTTTTATGCAAAAAATTGGAGGAGAAATGCTTCAATCTATCTAATATTAAATATATAATATAATAACCTTAGCACTACAGGCCTTGAAGGCCCTTGGCTTAGAATGGCCGAACACCGAGCCTCTGAGAAGTGCTGCCAGAATGGTCACCCACCAACAACCGGTACCGTATATTGCTGCTTGACTTTCAAGATTGGCAATGATGTACCCTTCCTTCTCAGCCGTACTGCCGGCAATATTAAATAGAAATAATTTATTTCCCTTATTTTAACGGCTTCGTAATGTCTGATTAGACACAAGAATTTGGAAATGTCGAAGCACGTACATATGTACCATCGAAGACAAAAGTCTTGACTCAAAATTAAAGAAAGGAATATTGAAATACTGAAGAAATTCCAATGATTCTTTCTCTATTTATGTCAAACTTGAATCAAGACTTTTGTCTTTGCTAGTACATCTACAAAATTTATTAAAATATTCATTTTATCTATACAAATCAAATCGGATTAAACAAAGTTATTAGAAGTTATTCCACACACCGTATGGCATATGGCATAAAGGAATGGTTTCAAGTTGATGAGTACAACAATTTTTTTTTGTTTCTTATCTGTAGAACGTTACTCGAGACAAGTAAAATGAAGTGGTTCATTGTTAATTGAACGGCATAACTATTTTTTTTTAATTACAAGCTGTAGTTGTTTGCAACCGACAACTAAATTGTTAACTAATATTTATTGGAACTCTATGTAGCAAATAAAGTATGGTATATATACTATACTTTACCCATTCCGTATTATAACAAAAAAAAACTAAACATTATCATCCTCTAGTATCAATTTTTATATCACAAGAGATCGCAAATATTTTGGAAAAAAAATTGGTGCAATCTGTTGGTGAATGAAGTAAACAAACCACGAAGCCTGTAAATGGTTATCGCAAGGTGGTATTTTATTCATACTATCTTGTTATTTTCCTTTTATTGTTTTTGTTTCTTTTTCTGCTTGTTATATATAATGACATTTCAAATTAACTGGCTTTCACTTAACCTATAAAAAAGTGTTTATAAAATCAGAGAATATCGGGGTGATAATATTTTGCTGAAACATTGTTTCTCTTACATAAATACCTACACCGTCATCCTGCCGAAATTTTGTATCCCGCGTAAATTTTAAATCACGTATAGTAGCGAAAATTCGAAATACTTTATATGTATGCATCAAGCTGTTCGCTTTGAAGGAGCGTATGTTTCATGATACTAATCTCGAACTCCTACCCTTACAACGAGTCTAATACAACTCAATTAAAAGTCAAAATGTTTTACGTTATGCATTTTCTTTATTGGCAAATTAGAAGTTTAAAATTTGATCCTAACCCAATCCACTAGAAGTGGGGGTGCAGAATAAGATGGACGACTTATATTCTTGCATTCATCACAACGTTTTTCGATCTGATGCGCAATTTTGGCAATATCGTGTTGTCTCGAAATAACTTACTACTTATATACTTAGTTGGTGAAAAGAATTTTTCAAGTTGCAAAAATTCTGATACGTATTAAACGTTTCAGCTAAAAATAGTCGAGGTCTCAGTGTGAAATACGTTCCAAGTTACTAAAACATAAACAAACAAAACTCGTTGATTAACGTTTAAACTAGAATATGTATGTACCGGTTTGTTTGGTTTGATTAGGGAAATACGCAGCCAGTTCAGACAGATATTGTACGGTTCCTAGATTTCGTAAAATGAAAATAAATACTGATGACCTTGAAATCGCATGTTCTCCTACCGGTAAAATATAACAGGCTAGGTAAATAGATGTGTATATTGCTCGTGAAATGGAGGAAAATGTGATTTCGTCTATATAGATAAAACACAATATAAAAATACCAGGAATGTATTATTACACCAAAGTCCGGATTTTCAAGGAAGGCAAGCACAATAAATTGAAAACGAAGTTTGAGGTAAAAGTATTTGAAAACCATGACAAGTCCTACACAGCAAATAAGTATTAACAGAGACATTATTTCTGTTTACAATAAATGAATATTATATTGCAAATAAAGTCAAAAAAATTGTGTACACTTGCAAAGAAACATTAGGCAGATAATGTAATAAATTATTGTCTCTTTAGGAACTTGATAAAGCTTGATTAGACTGTTGGGACAATACTAGATAACGTGTGTAAAAAAATTAAATGAGATCAGACACGGCGTTTCTAAGAAAAAGGGACATATGTAATGGCGGTTTTCCCATATGGATAAAAATATATAGTGACCCCCTTAAGAGCAAGCGGCTCTGATCCAAGAAAAAGGAAAACGTAAAGCATACTGGGATAAAATAACCAGGCAAAGTCATGGGAAGATCTTTATTAAGGAACCATCAAAGAAGAAGACTGAAGAACTACTACAATTTAGTAGGAAGGACCGTAGGCACCGTAACAGGTCCCTTTACAAAGCACTTCGCACTGAAAGGACACCTATAGAAAGTTGGGATTAACACTGGAGATACCAACTGCAGACTGTATATTGGGATGATAGAAGATGCAGGGTACTAGGATAATGGAATAGCTGATATAATTTAATGGGTGAGAGAAATAGGAGGTCAAACAGAAAAGGCTCAGACATCTCCCACAGCAACAAAAAATACAACACACATTTACAATTGGGATTACCCAATGCAAGTCGCAAGCTAGTTACTAACAATGAAACCAAGTACCATGCATAATAAACAAATATCTTTCATCAATCTAACCGAAGCTTAAATCAATACTTTATCCAGAATAAAAGGAAGTTACCTCACCAAATGAAAGCACATCAGACAGCTATAGGGTCATTCATTCATTCATTCATTCAAGTTAGGGTCGGCACTTGATGTCCGGGCACTTGAGCTTGGTGCTCATTGTACCATCCCTATTGATTCTCTTATTTCCACTCGAGCAGCTTGGTGTGCTCTATAAAGCCCAGTATCTTGCCCAGTGGAAAGTTGAGGACCTTCGAGGGCTCCAATAGATCTCTCCCGAAATATTTCTGCCTGAGTACCTTCAGTTCCTCACATGTGCAGATTACATGTAAACTCGTTTCCTCCTGTAGTTCGCATCTTCTACACCACGGTTCGCTTACACGGCCTGTGTTGTATAGATGCTTTTTCAGAGGACAGTGTCCAGTTACAACCCAGTAATGGTTTTAACTTCTTTCTTACTGCGCTTGAGTAGGTTATCAGAGAAACACATCTCCCATCCCTATCAGCGGTTTGGTATGAGTTGACCTTAGTCGACCTCCGTTGCTTTGTACTTTCTTTATCTAACCAGTCCAGATCTCCCTTCGTGCGGATCCTTAGTAATCCCACATACGGGCTCTGGACCCATGAAGTGTCTCTTAAGCCCTCCTTGGTTAGTTCATCGGCTATTACGTTGCCCTTTATATCCTCATGTCCGGCACCCAAAATCAGAGACACCGTGTTGTCTCGTGCCATGCATTGAGGGATTGTTTGCAGTCCTTAACTAGTTTTGACCTAGTTACAGGGTTTGAGACTGCCTTAATGACAGCCTGGCTGTCAGTCATTATATTAATTTTCCTCCTCATGTAGCCCCTTTTTGCAGCTATAGGGTCATTCCATATCAACCGGAACACCTAAAAAATTTGATGTCTTGGATTCTTTTTATATTTTAAATTTGAAGTCTTTACCTAAAATTAGAAGACCCGTATTTTTTCCTAAAGCTCTACAGTATCTATTTACAAAGATATTTGCCAACAAAGTTTGTAAAATCGATAAAATTATCGCAGAAGTGATATTGTTTGGTTATGCATAAATTAAAACATTAAAGTAAAATGCATATAAATCATGGTGCATTCTAAAGTTCAAACTAAACAGTTTCATGTAATAATGCCCAAATTAGAGTGTACTTCATTATGACCCCCTTTTTCTCCTGTTTAATAAAGTAACGTCTTTTTTCTTTATGTTTACCGCGAAATTAAATTTTGGAAAAAATATCATAATATCCTTTAAGCTATGTTCTACAAGAATAGAAGTATTTGAAAATGGAGAACCTGCACTACTCTACGTTACATTGTGATACATCGTAATGTAACGTATAGTACTGTATGAATTTATTTTCTTTTATAGAATACCCGTAGGTTTTCCATTTTCAAATACTTCTATTCTTGTAGAACATAGCTTAAATAATATTATGATATTTTTTCAAAAATTTAATTTCGCTGTAAACATAACGAAAAAAGACGTTATTTTATTAAACAGGAGAAAAAGTGGGTCATAATGAAGTACAATCTAATTTAGGCATTATTAAATGAAACTGTGTAGTTTGAACTTTAGAATACACCATGATTTATATGCATTTGCTTTAATGTTTAATTTATGCATAACCAAACAATATTACTTCTGCGATTATTTTATCGATTTTGCAAAATTTGTTCGCAAATATCTTTGTAAATAATACTGTGAGCTTTAGGAAAAAATACGGGTCTTGTAATTTTAGGCAAAGACTTCAAATTTATAATATAAAAAGAATTCAAGACATCAAATTTTTTAGGTGTTCCGGTTGATATGGAACCTACCCTATATGGAATATAAATATGGGGATTCAATAAGTTGCATACAGAGTGTAATATGGCTTATGGAAATGCATTCCTAATCATGATGAACTTATATGTATAAATTCCTCAGTATCTCGCTACCTTATCACAAACTTATCTGAAAAAACATTTTTTCCATATTCCTCTGAGAATATAGAAATGTTTTCGGATCACCAAAGATTACACACCTCACAATTTTCCGTTGCATTTCGAAATCTAAACTCAGGCACATCATGTTATTCTAATAGTTATATACCCGATGTTGGCATGCAAATTGTATAGAAAAGATAATAATCCTATATGGAACACGAGAAATCAAGGTCATCACAGCGTTGCTGATTATTCTCGCGGTAAATTAGAGGAAATTTTGTGTTGTCATTGCCGTCATTTTATACCCATCGTAATATAGTAATTCCATTCAAAGTACCCTATACACATTGTGCGGTTGGAGATAGAAAAGAAAAATTAGCGCACTTCTTACGCAAGAATTGCGTCGTTTTCGAGTTATGCAAGCGAGGTAATACACCGACAATTATTGAGTAACTTCAATGTCAAATGTTGGCCGTCATAATACGCTACTATATATAAGATAGACTTGATCGGTGTTTCCTACCGATTAACTTTATTAAAAACGTGAGTATCCTTTCTATATTGGTACAAAAAGAGTCACAAGTTCATTAATAAATACCTTATTCTATATATAAAGCGTAAATACAACAGTAATATTTTATCACCAATTACTATACACCATCTAAATTTGGTAGTAATCACAGAAATTCTAATACACAATATTCTGTATACCTAGGAATATTTAATGGTGTCTTTGTGTTATTGAGTACAAATCAACCTTGGAAAAGTTTAATGAAAAGAATCAACAAAACTTTCCATAAAAAAAAGAAACGTGTTTTGGTGGTCGATATATAACTCTCACTAATTAAACGGCAGATTCTTGCTTTGAATGAAATTTTATTTAGAATTCATACCCCAGATAAAACTCAAGATCTATCTAACCTTTTTAAATCGATTAGTAAAATTTATTAAATGTAAATATTTGAAGTATTTAAACGCGAGGCATGGAGATACTATTTACATAAGATTAAAGCAGCCTTCACACATTCCGTGATTTTCCGTAGCTTTTGTATCATACAATACTATTTTAATGGCAATTTTCTGTGTATACTATTTGATTAGAGTTTATGTTTAATTTTAATGGGAATAAGTAAATCTAGTAGACTTATACTAACTTATAATTACATATAGTTGAAGCTTATAGCTCTTTTTAAAACAAGTTAACGACATAAAGTTGAATAGTTAAAATTACGTCCATTTAGCGCGAAAGAATTGTTTTTTTTTATATATTTAGTTTTCAGATAACTCTGATTTATATAGATACAGACTGTATATAAAGAAAAACCCTAGTTTGTTATGAATATGTTGAGCTGCTACCTATATGGTGTCCCGTTAAGGATTTTCAAAATTAGTCAAATCAAAAATAGTAAAATAGAAAGTAAATAATATATATAGCAAGGGTTTTTTTTTAATTTTTATGAAGTATATAGGTCAAAAAGTTACAAAATCAACACTATATATAACAAAATCTAATTGCTTAACCACAACTGTACAAATTTCACAACAAAAAAAAACCTATGCCAAAGTAGGTTCATAGTAGTATTTCCTCTCATCTCACAATTACTTGCAACATAAAATATGCCTAATATATCCTTTTAATTAAATTATTTAAAAGGCACATTTTTATTGTTGTTTTAATTATTATTGACAATTTGACTGTTGTAATGCCGGGTATTTACTATTTTTTTAAATTAAGAATCCCTAAATATTTTTCTGGGCCAAAAAATCTAATAATACAAATGCCTTATGCGTTAGGTAGCTTACAACACCCAAACTGAGTTCGCGCGCTGTGAACGACACTTACCGCACTCTAATATAAATTACTACTGTTCCCTACATCCACAAATATCATTTTGTATATACCATAACTCAAAAATATTTGGAGGTACATGCTCCAATTTACGCAATAAAAATTATACACATTAACATAACACAAAACATCTGTTACTATTACGTAATATTAATTGCGGGAACCTTGATCTAGTCCTCGTTATTAAAAAAAAACAGTGTAAACACACCTAACAAGTCATGTTCAAAATTTGTAAACACAAACAATGGTATATAAACAGATGCTTTAACCACAAACAACTTGTACTCAGCCTATACA
>RXPK01000044.1:3008921-3275614 GCA_004143645.1 Protaetia brevitarsis
CCGATGAAGTTTCGTAATTATTATATAATTTATATATATTGCTGTTTTCATAAGAGGAAAGCTACCAACCATATTGAAATGCATTACTATTTTATGTACCACTGTTTGTTAAGTCCAGTATATTTGGATAATTCACACTAGTTGTCAGGAGTTGAATATAATTATCGTCTGATAGTTGGTACCATGTTCTTTTTTATTGAATGGGAGTGACTTATGTAATTCGTTGTGAGAAAATGGTATGAAAATTCCTTGGTACGGTTGATAGTGAAAAAGTCTTAAAAAACTGTCATTTCTCATCAGATAAATGAATTAACCATATTGCGGGTATATCTGGTATCGTAGGTAAATTCATTTATTTGTATTTACTATATCTGGTACATGTTTTACTTGGATTTTATGTGTTTTAACGAAGGAGTGAATATACGGAGCAATTTGGATTGTCACTACAAGAAATCACATTCAGAGGTACTCTGGCGTTTGTATGAAACCGAAAACGAGTATCTGGTCAAAACATTTTTTTAAATGTATTATTATTCGTATTGATATAAATTTTGAGCTTTTTGTACATTGGCAAACGTGGTTGGTGGTTTCTATTCCCTTATGATAGCGCGGGAGATTGTAAAAGTTCATATTTGAATAAAAGGATCTAATTATACTGGATAATTGATAATACTTGTTTGAATATCCCAATAGCTATACTCACCCTGCATAAGAGTTCTTCATTATTTATATATTTGCTGCATAGACTTGTTCATGAAATTATACATGTTATTAATGATTGCACGTTTTTATTAAAGAAAGTTATTTATTTATTTCCCTTTGCTTGTTAAAGCATATACCCGGGAATCACATTATACTTTTTGGCGCCCGAACGTTGGGGGCGAATTTATTTGGGATTTTTATTCGATATCTTATATTGTTATAAGTAAACGGAGTTTAAAAAAGCATGAATATTAGAAGCGGGGTCAAATCTAAGTCAGCATTGAGGTATCAGCAGTTAGGAGGGTGACTCGCAGAAGAAGTACCAGAGAGAGGGCGAATTGATGGGGAATGATGTTTAAATATTTATAAGATGTATATGCAGGATAGGATTGAGAGCGACAGCAAATAGCTGGTTTAGAGATAGGTAAGGAACTATATGGGGAGGAACACCAAAGATTGATTAGAAAGGAAACAGAAGAACAAATGGGGACACCGAAGAGGGAGGCAGATCAATTAGATGAACCAAATTTTGGCTCAGACGTAAGAAGAAGAAAATGAGGCGGATGAAAATGAGATGGACACAAATGAAGAAAAAGAAAATAGCGGTGAAAAAGGCGGTAATAAAGAATTGACGACAAAAGAAGGCGCGCCTACGAACAAAGACGAGTCGTCAGATCCCAATGGCGAATCTGAAAAGTGATAAAAACCAAATAAATGAAGAGGATCCTGAGTAGTGATGACGATCAAATTTATTTTTATCACAGCAATCAACCGGAATTGTGGAATCAGAACCTATGGACTTACCAGATGTATTTCAACTACACTACAATGAAAAAGGAAATGAAGAAGATCAGATGAAAATCCTTCCGACATAGACGTTATGAAAGAACAAATGCCTCCGGAAAAGTTTGAAAATGAAAATCAAGAACAAGAAAACGATGATCCAGATGTTGGAAAAAGGAGATGCAAGCTGAAGAAGATGATAGTAATAATTCTTGAAAATTCAACAAACCAGATGCCTTTTGAATCCGAAAATTATGATACTGACAATCAAAAGGAAACTGCCAATTTGATGATGCGATGGATCATGGGCCAAAGAAGATGTGGAGAAAACGAACAGTCTAGGTTAGATAAACCAGCGCTCAGGATGTTCAAGCGAGCCAATGGATTTGATAATAACACGAATGAATCTGCTGACAAGATTCATGCAAATCAAGCGAAAATTCAAATTTTCTTGTAAGGATTAAATCGGTGATGCAACAGGGAGAAGATAAGACTGCAAAGAGAGGATAAGCTATTGAATATGAGCGAAGATTTTGACAGTCAAAATACATAGTGCGCATAGAAACCAGGATGGGATAGTCAAGGATGAATATCATTCCGATGCAGGAATGATTACAGAATTTACTAAAGGTTATGACGATAGAATGAAGGGATCACATAAATTTATACATCCTTATTGTAAATAATATTTTAATTATTTGCATACCTTATTCGTTATTGTGTTCAGTTTTTGTTAAATGATAAATGCAATTTTAGTTGTGTGTGTTTGGTGACTGGATTAGACCAGCCCTGAAACGTTTTCAATACAAAAGGACGTTGTTTGGAACAAGATAGGCGTCTGGGACGTTTATTCCTCTTGCTGTACAGACCTCGCTTTCTTTGTTAATTTTAAAAGAGAAATCAATATTTAAAAATTTTCATACAAGATAAAAATTTATTCAATATTTATTTGGGGAAATGCTGTGTTTCATAAGAGGAAAGCTACCAACCATATTGAAATGCAGTTACTATTTTATGTACACACCTGTTTGTAAGTCGCAGTATAATTTGATTAATTCACACTAGTTGTCATGGAAGTTGAATATAATTTATTCGTGCTGATAGTCTGGTAGCCATGGTATCTATTTTGATTGAGATGGAGGGAGTGACTTAATGTAATTCGTTGGGAGAAATGTATGAAAATCCTTGGTTACGTTGTTGATAGTTGATAAAAGGTCTTAAAAAAGCTGTCATTCTCATCAGAAATTAAATGAATTAAACCATATTGCGGGGTATATCTGGTATCGTAGGGATAAATTCATTTATTTGGGGTATTTACTATATCTGGGTACATGATTTACCATGGGATTTTACATGTGTTGTGTAACGAAGGAGGTGAATATACGAGCGAATCTGGATTTGCACTACAAGGAAATCACATTCAGAGGTACTCTGGCATTTGTATAAACGGGAAAACGAGGTATCTGGTCAAAACATTTTTTAAATTATTATTATTTCGTATGAAGATTTAAATTCTGAGCTTTTGTAAATTTGGCAAACGTGGTTGTGGTTTTCGGATTTCCCTTATGATAGCGCGGAGATGTAAAAGTCATAGTTTGAATAAAGGATCTAAAGTTATACTGGATAATTGATAATACTGTTTGAATATCCCAAATAGCTTATACTCACCCTGAGTAAGAGTTCTCATACTTTTTGATCATATTGCTGTATAGACTTGTTCATGAATTATACATGTTATTAATGATTGCACTGTTTTATTAAAGAAAGTTATTTATTTATTTTCCGTTTTGCTTGTTAAAGCATATACCCGGGGAATCACATTATAATATATTCCTGTTACGATCATTTTGCCATTTTGAATCCATTCGCGTGTCATTTTATACCATTCTTATTTAGTTTCAGGATGTCTTGATTCTAATAGCTCTTGCAGCTAATCTCTTTCGTAAATTCTATCAAGAAGCTGAATATTCTCGAATTTTAGAAAATTGAGACCTATAGCTAATATTCCTTTTCTTCTATATTTCGCATTCAGTACTTTTCGCTCCTTTATATTCTAGAATTGTCACTAAAATCGATAATCAGATCAATACACCTGACTGCTCCATGCCAATCACCCATTGGTGATAAATCGGTGCCCTGAAGCTGTAAGTATTCGAAGAAGTACTTTTTGAGTTACGTATTAGCTTTTCCTGGAAAGTTTCCCTACACAATATGACAATATCCAACACGTTTAAAAACATGCTGATTCGCCATTGAGTTATATATCAGCAGGTATAAAATGGGAAACTAGGTTTAGTAATACAAACTCTACAAACGATGGAAAATACTACTGTCAGAATGATTGAACAGCGTTTGGAAGTATTTTGTTATCTGTGACAGCACACTCTTTTTATAGAATTATTTTGAAGAAGAAGCGAGAAGTCACAGTAACAAGAACATATATGCACATATCGATAATACGTTTGTTGCGATGTAACAACATGGAGAAGAAAAGCTGCAATAACTTCTGGGATACATGAAGTCACAGTAAATCATTTTTACCTAGGGAAAGAGGAAAATGGAATTCAACATTCCTTGGACGTAATGATGAGAAAAAACGGCATTACGAATCGATTTTATCGTTTTAGGGTGCAAATCATAACAGCATATACAATTCATAGAAGAACTAACCACTTAAGCAAGAAGGTATTAAACAATCATTAAATTAAACAAACTTTGGTAACCCTGCTTTAAGATATAAACTATCTGCCACAAAATTGCAACATCTCGAAGAAGGTCGATTAGTCACAAAGCTGAAATCTTAACAAAATAACTAGCTGCATGTAAAAAGTAGCTGATAATCATCTATCAGAACTTCATACAGGAAGTGAAAGTAGAAATTCTTCCCTGGCCTGCTCGCTCCCCGGATTTAAACCCGATCGAGCATGTGTGGGATATAATGAATCGTTTACCATAAGTAGCAAACGCCTTGCAGTAACTTCGTCGTCATCTACAGCAAGCCTGGGATGAGATCCCACAAGATGCCATTAATCATCTTATTCAGAGCATAGTGTAGTCCCGCACAGTGCATAGACAATCGTATGGAGGTTTATTGATATTTTATTGATAAATGTTTGCTGGTTGCTGGTATTTTCTTTTCCAATTATTATGATTTACTACTGAAAACTAGTAGTTATGATTACTACTTGAAACTTACCAAAATTCAGTTTTGTGGCTCAGCCTCATTCAAGGCGTTGCAATTTTTTTTGACCCGTAGTTTAAATAAAGGTAACACTCCCAATTATTATATATTAGTTGTCTGCTTTATTTTTCTGCATTGATTTCAAACCCCAATCAAGATCTTTATAACCATGTCACACCTATTCTTACATATCTTCCATGATATCTTCACCTAAACAATAATGATATTATCACTTGGACAGAAATACTTTTTCAGAGATATGTTGTCATTAGTTCAAGTAGTTGGACACTGAAGGAATTGATTAATTATATTTCGTCAGTGGCATATAAAATTGCTGGTTTTTCTACGGCGAGAAAGTGTATAATTTATGAATAATGGTGAAAATGTAACACCTACTCATTCTTATAACAGAAGAAAGGATCTATAATTTTCTCTTTAATTTGTGTGTTTGTAATATTTTTTCCTGACGTATTTCTTTCTAGCTTAACGCGTTTTATGTAGGCTGTATTGCTTGATAATTAAAGTGGGAGGTTGAGGATTTTAATCAGCTTTCTACTTAAGCAACCTCTTTTCGCTGAGAGGAATTTTTACCCAAACTCAAACAAAATAAATTTCCAGTGATAGTTAAATTTTACACTCCATAATTACTCAGATAATTAAGTAATAAATAAATGACATTAGTGCTAATTGGGATTGGAAATATATATTTTTTCCTTTATGTCTAACTTTGTGATGGTTCATTTGCATATATAATTTTTAACAGCTAATGTGGTAACTATAAAAATTGATTAATCTTGTATTTTAAATCTGATAAAAGTCAATTCTTTGATTGTAATTAATTTACGTTATTATACCTCGATAATGGAGCTGTGTGTAAGTAGGTATGTACGTGCATTAAAATGGAGCCAGAAAATACGAACAATAAATTTTATCTTAAATATGAGGCAACTATGTAGGAACAATTACTTTTAATCCCCGTTTTTTTTTTGGAACGTAAAACGTACGTGAGAAATTAAAACTATAATCCGGAACGTTTAACATTCACCTGATAAGACCTATTAAAAATTACCAGTGAGGAAGGAAAATGCCTGTAAGGTTACCTTTTTACTGTTTTAAATGTTTCAATCGGTTAATGATGCAAATAAAATGTTTACTACCGTGGTTGAATGTTGATATAAATTACATAAAATATACCTTCCTTACTACCATTTTATTTTGGGAGAAATGCGTGGAAAAAATTCCATCACGTGGTAACATTCTTACGTCAAAGAAATCGGTAACTCCAAGGTGCAATAATAAAACGGAATGTGACAGCATTTAAGATAAGGCTTATCTCGTGGATTTGAATCGGAGTAGGCTCTGGAATGCTGCTGATTCCTACAGTAACAAGTCAATAAATTGACACAAGAGAGCTCTTTATGTTTAGTTTTTAGTATCCTAGACTCGCTACACAATTCTTCCATAATAATACACTTACAGCTAATGATTAGATTTGAGTGTAATTTCATTTTACCGTGTTCATGGTTCAACGCGAAAGAATAATATATAGCCGCCCTATTCGCATTATACAATCGTATTATTATTAGAGGAAGTGTTATGTGTTATCTGAACAAACGCCATTAAGGCTTAGCACACGTATTTCTCCCCATGGATTTGTATTCATACTAGACGTGAGTAGGATTTTTCGCAATTATCATAATTTCTGCGTGCACACCTTTGGAGAAAAATGCTCCTTCTGATACGTCTGCTCCAAACCTAAATCATATATTGTAGATAGATAAGCCAAAAATTCTCATACTTACCATAAAATAGAAAATCATTTGTTTCCTATCGCGGCACGCATTGACAATTTGTGTTGTCCTGTTACGCACGAATTGTCCTTAGAGTGAGTGTGGCAAGAGTCAAGACCTCTACGGACCGTCGAAGCTAAGATCAGTGTCGTATAATATATTGATTACGAAGGTGACACTCCTCTCGCACACAAGCGACCTCACAGAGACGTGCGCTTATGCATCCGATTTATTAATTGTGGGGAAATTGCTATTCTTTCATGTAATCTCGCATGCGGTCGAACGCGCACAAAAGAGGTGCAAACTGGCTTTTTATATCCTTTGTGCTTATCCGCAATATCTTTACATTCTGCTAGTAAGTTTCAAGCGAGAGAGAACGATGAGAAAATATAATAACTGATCAATTCTTTTTGTATTCTAAAAATTGCGATAAATATCAGCTAGAAGCTGTATCTTAAAATTGTTTATCTTTTTTTTTAATACATAAATAGTTATTTATAATACGTCCTAATAGTTATCTAAGAAACAGTGCGTGAACTGTGCCTTTTGCACTTGAACACGATGTTCAATTCACATGAAGCGCACTCCCAAAAGTTTCAAAATGTTGTATATTTTATCTACGATCCTACGAATTGAAAATAAAAAAAAAAACTCGTTTAAATGAATGCAATTTTTTTATAATGTAATGTAATTTTCGTATATATTTACTTTGATTTGTTACCAATAACTCATTCATGTTTTATTGACTGTTTCTGCCGATGTTATCACTAAGAAAAATACTGAACGTGATATGAATAATCTAGACATTCATTAAGTAATTTCCATCGACAGAATGAAATATGTTATATTATGGTAAAATATTTTTTTACCATTTTTGATTCAGTGATAACATGATTCATTAGTGAAATAAAATTAGTTATATGGATAATTTTGTTAATAATATGAAGGGAAACAATATATATTGTAATTTTGTACATAGAATTTCATCAAAATTATTCACGTATGAACGCCAGTAAAGCATTAGATGATACTCTCGTCGTTAGTTCAATGGTTTGGCATTTTATTGCAAGAACTAAAAAATTACTTTCATGAAAGGTGTTCGCAGTGATTAAATTACCAGTTACGTCGCGGCCGCTGACCTGAGTGAGAGTTTGGCGTGTGGTCCCTAGATGGCGTACATCTAACCTTATTCTTTAGGGGGAATCGAGAATTATATCTTGAGACACGATGCTGATGACAGTGAATTTGCCTTTGGGGAGGAATGCTAAAGAATCTGACATGGCAAAGACTCACATTTCTATGCCCTTTTCTGCCTTGTATGTGATTCCTCCACAGTGGCCCATGAGCCCCTGCCATGCAGTCCTACGGTTAATTGCTAAGGCATTTTCTTTTGATGTTTTGTGGTAATCACCAACGCTTGAAATCCATCTTTTAATATTACTTTTACTGCAATCCAATTAAATAAAGCTGCAACCGCTACAGTGAATTGAGTGCAACAGTGAATTGAGTTGGAATGAAAGGATTATTACATCAATGAATTAAGTTCTTATTTCAATTAAAGTTTACTTTATTACAATCAACTAAAATTTATTTAGGATTATGAATAATAAATATTTAAGTCAACCACTTGCGATTAGCATATCAACGAGTAATATTCATTGTATTAATGCCTTTCTTCATTCTCTACTGGAGTTCCTGCATAAAATTGATAACTCGCGATCATTCAGTATACCAAATAAAGTTGTTAAAACAAAACTGATATTCGTTACAACAATAACATATTTTATTAAGCCAATCAAGCTTATTGCCATCTCATTTTCAATTGATTTTTGGTTTCATTAAAACAATGAATGATCTATTCACTCGATAAATCCATTCGTCAATGTTCATCTTTTTTTCATTCATTTGATGAATTCTTTCTTTGGACCAATTTTAATGCATTATTTCATGTGAACAATGATTTCTTTCATTGTTTCAGGGCTTATTTTTGGTTCAGTGCAGGAGTGTATAGGACGGTGATCCTCAAAATTGCTATCACACTCTATCGCTTTTATTAACTTATTCGCTCTGCTTAATACGTTCAACACTATAAAAAAATTCAAACTCTTACCCTTAAATTCTTACCTGTTACCACTTATTATTGTGTTTTCTTTTCGCAACGAAACACGACATACCATGTATAGTTTAATGCTAACCTAGGCGCGCAAAAAAGTAAATCTTATTTAAAATACATTGTTACTTCATTCACACTTTCAACTTTTAGCCACCGTCGATGAAAGGCAAAAAATAAAATAGTCTGAAACCCAACGAGTTTTTTATAATAACTTACGGGTGCGTTAAATGAGAGAGTGACAGATGCTCTCGCAGAATATCCTGCCCCATGGTGTTGGACGTGAAATAAAATTTCCTCTCAACAAACAAAAGAATACTTATATAACCTAAAGCTAATATTGAAGGAAAGCTATCACAGTTTTCTTTTACTTCATTAGCCCTTAAGACCACTCGCCGGTGTCTGACGCGGCCCTACGTAAATCTCAATATTTTTTCGTTGCATCTTCATTCCTTCATTCCTCTCCATTTGGAAAGGAGATGGTGAAGTATGCATTAATTATTAGTCGAGTATACATCATGCCCGAAGGCATTCTCAGCATGTTGAAAGTAACATATTCTAGCAGCTTATTGACCACACAGACTTGTGAGTATGTGAGTATGTGAAATGCGGTTACTCTGGCCTCCCTTTCCACAACAATATGCAAGGGGCCATGAAGAGCTTTTATTGCCCATGACAGAGAAGATGACATCGCTGCCGTGGTTACCACACTTGCAATATTTTGAATGGACATAAATTCTGCTGTGGTTCAGGCTCGTGGCGCTTTTTGCCACCAAGTTATTGCTCTATAGGTTATAGTTGGACATACTGCCATCACATAGAGTCAATGGACTAGCAGATATTCTTCGGCATGTTCATAGGGATAGCCTCATTTTCTGAGTGATTTTTTCCAAATGTAGATTCCAGAATAGTGTCTTATTAAAAAACACACCTAGATATTTTATATTATCTGCAAATTCAGCTTTACATATTAAGTATTGGGTGGTGTTAAATGTTCCACTCTCTTCTTTCTGGAGAATGGTGCTGTCCTCATTTTGGGTTAATGCTCACGTTTTCTTTGTGTATATAGTCCGATCACCCTCTCTTCCGCCAGCTCCTCGCGAAGACCCACAAACCGTGTAAAACCAGAGCCAATTTGGAAGTGGCTCACCGCTGGTCGCTTGTCTGCATAAAAAAATACGAAGCGTGCTTTGTCGTATTAAATCATGAGAATAGTAATGTTCTGTACTTAAATGTGTGTACGTGTATTTATCGGTATTTTTGCAGAAAGTAAAGCCTTTTTAGTAATTTGTTTGTGAGTTACAGTGATAATGTCATCTTTATACGGAGCCGACACTGCACGTAATACATCCGATAATGGTCAAGTATTTTAACAAAAATGTTCAAAACGTCTCCTTTAAAAATCTATATAACTCACTGCAAACTATATTTTACTAACATTACCGTTTGATTTTACTACTACTGAAATTATCATTTGAACAAAGAATATGAATTAAACTTATGTATACTCGAAATATTAGTCAAGCTTTCAGCTTCTTCTCCCACATCTAATATCAGACTATTTCATTGTTCATATCACAAGCATCACGTCGTAGTTTGACGTGCGTGGACTACACATATCGACGAGTGTTGCACGTAAAACCGATAAATCATAATCAAGAACGCTCTGATACTGTCCAAGTGTTAACAATGGCGGTTCTAAGTTTGGTCGTGTGTATCGTATACATTGTCAGGTGTGCATATGGGTTATTAATTGTATACGGTTACCGTTCTGGACATGTTCGTGATAAATAGACTTGTTACTTAGCCTAGAAACGTTGTCAGATTTGAATATTAACACGGGGCTAAACACGGAGGCTTTTTGTGCTCTTACATTTTATACGGTTATAACATAGGTAAAGTGCAATGAAGTGTTGGTTAATTATTTATTGTCGACAATAATATTATCGGTGATAGATGTAGTATTGGATGAGCAACATTAATCTGCTAGCAAATAACAGATGAAAAGTAAAGTAAAACCATTGATAAGTTGATAGTTCATTCTTATGGACAATTTTCGTACCGGGTATATTTGGTTGCAAACTGATATTTTCCGAAAATATTCAATTCGGCACCACCCCTCTTCTGCCTATAAACATATTCGAGCCAATAGAATTTAAGTGTAGTAATGGGTGCTTATGCAGATGGCCACGGGCGCTCGGAATTGAATAATATTTTTTTAAGGATTAAAAATCTTTCGAGATTAAATCTACTTATTTTTCTAAGTGCCAGAAATAAAAAACAAACTTTTTGCTTGTTTAGGATATTTACTTTGTAACCTGTGATTTCCTTTTCACCAATTCTTAAAAAAAAATAAAACTAATTTTAATAGTAATTAAAGTAATATTAATTACTTGTGTAATTAAAAATTTAAATGCTCGTTACATGCGGTGTTATACCCTGGATTTTTAAATAGGCAGGTGGTTATTTCCTTTTGAATATTTCATCTCTCCAAATATAATTATCATATGCTTTACCATAATAACAGCAATTAATATAAAGCAAACAAATAAAATGGTTTGAGGAACAGAATTACAAAATATTGAAGTTTTCATTTAAAATAAATAAATATCTATCGTCACTTTGTGTAGTATAGTTTGCAGTAAACATATTTTATTCACATAATTTGTATTGCATTCTTGAATTTTAATTTGCTGTGTGAATGTGTATAACCGATTTCAAATGCTTCCACATTTCTATAGATATACCGCAGCAGCCATTCAAACCCCAAACAGCTAGATACGTTGTTATATGCATGAAGCGCACGCTTCTGTTCGTAGTTGATGTGGCTCGTACAGTAGATAAAAATTTACTTCAAAATAAAAACAGACAGATTCCTAGGATGGTTTATAACATTGTTTTTTATGAAATTAGAAATAAATATTATTACTAATGTTAAATCTTTCAATATCCATGTAATAGGACAAATTGAAAATATATTTTTTGGGTTCTTTTTTTATATTATACCTATTTGTTGTTTATTATTATTGAAGTATTTTTCATTGCGCAAATTTTTAATTATTTATGTAATGAAATGAGGTAATATATTTCGAATGAACCATGTCAAAAAACAAACTTAATCAGGAAACGTGTTAAACATTTATTTATTTATTTATTGTTTATATATTTGGCTAAATAAATTATGTTATTAAAATTTAAATAACTAAAATGAAAATATAATTAAATAATAATATACTAGTATAGTATAATTAAAAATTAAAGATAAGACAAACGTTTGTTATTATAATTGAAATAATATAAATCTTCCAGCAAATGAAAACCAGCAGTTAAAATTGCAGAATCGATTTGCAAGTTATTTACTGTGTTATTTTAACCAGGCCTAATCGAACCAGAAAATATATTGAAAGAAAAATAAAATACTATTTAAGAAAATCGACCAGCAGTTATATTTTTACACTTCATAGTTATTACTGTTAGATAAATTTAAACGTATTTTACCATACGTATGCATTCACAAAGCTTAAATACAATTGATTTCGGAATATCCTATTCGTAAAAGCTCTCTTTCTGTTTGTAGATCAAATGCGTAGATAAAAATTCAAAATAAACATTTCGGTGGGACGAAATAAACAACTGCAGGCTCGAAGTCTAAACTAATAGTCTTTCTGAATCTTATACAGCGCGTAGGAAGTGCGCTTAAGTGTCCTAAAATGGCGCAAAATATAATACCTTAAATGGTTCATCAATTTATCAGTGGTAAAACTTTCCGATTATTATATACCTTTACAAATGCATTTTACGCGTTTTTAAAGAATTTTCCAAATAACTGTCATGGCAATAATAATATCAAGGATTACATATTCTTCTCATATCTCCTGTAAACCTTCGGATCCTAAATCCTGCACTTTTCATTAACATATTTTATGGGTTTTAATCTTTACTTAAGAAATTAGTTAAAGAAACACGTGCCCAATTTAGTTTAATTTACTGTAAATTTAATGCACATACTTTCTGTCCTCAGGTTATGAACATAACGTTTTATAGCGATGTTTCTCAGCTTAACTCTTTTGGAGAAGAAATATATTGTGATTATAAAACAGAAAACAACTGGTTAGTCCGGCTTTGTCATATAATACGCCAATAACGTATCCCCTGTGACGTCTCCGCATAATCAACAAATTAAAAGTGTTCTTGTAAAACGATTCAACTGACATCCGAAGGGATCAAAGATATTCCAATCTATTATGCAAATCAGTACTTATTGACAAGGAATATCAATGTCGACGCCGTTCGATGTGTCAAGTAAATATTCAAACAACTTCAATTTCTGTAACAATATACTTCTACAAAACTTTAGAACGCCGATAATATGTAAATGTTGGTGGTTGCATGGAGCGCAGTGTTCTTTCTTCACTTTAACTTCTTTTATTTATAACCGGTGGGATAAAGAAAGTCGCCGCTTGGAAGTAACACTCCCTTGCCCTATGTATATATGTATATGTGCATGTAGTTTCACGGTGACTTGAACTTGTATAACCACCGTGTAAGTGTTAAACGTACAACTAGTATGTACAATGAAAATAACACGAGAAATAAGTAAGGTATTCCAAATTTGTTCTTATATTTCTGTATATCGAAAGCATACAGTCTCAGGTCCATTTTCAACAAAGTTCATTTTTTTTTACTTTATAAAAATAAATCGTGCTTAATTTGCAAATGAGAAATTAATAAGATAAGTTAAAGCAATAGTGCTTTAAAACGTCATTTACAAACCATCCCGTTGAAACAATAATATGGATATCTGTCGTACAAACATGAGGAATAATTGATAAATTAGATGACTGTTGACAACTTGACAAATTCAAACATTAGATTAGAAATAAAGACCTATCTCACTACAGCCCTTTCAGATCTGTTGTGATCTCCTTTATCCTAGAACGCGTCATCTAACGTTACCTCCTTAATCAGACATCTCATCTTTAGGTACCGTCAATCGTTTTTAAATCTTGGCGGTTTTCTCATAATAAACAATAAATATTTTACACTAATCTGTACTATAGACTGCTGATGATTCAAAACCGCATTTTTTTCCCATATTGCCCCATTCGACGGTAGCTATCAATTGTGGGATTGTCTGCGCCCAGTACCAGAAATTTTGTCCTCGCCAGACCATCCCAGTGGCATAGCAGATGAACTGCTTATAGTATCATTTATCACGCCCATCTTATACATCTTATACATATGTCTGAAATAACCCGTCAACAGATCTACTATTATTTTGACAGTCTTCCTGTCTTTACTCAGTAGGTCTTTAGGGAATTCAGGCTTTTGTTTCTTTAAGAATTCTTTTGCCTGTCCTTGTCCTGCTGATTTTTGCCACCTCGCCTTGGACTCATTTTGTATTCATTGACGATCTGGGCAGACGAGGTTCGTCAAGGTTATTTGTTGTTGCTCAACATTACAAAATTCATTCAATTAAAAGGCCCGTTAAAAAAAATAATTTGCAACTTGGTAATGCTGAAGTAAGAGCTTGCTTTAAGGAATAGCCTTAACGAAGTTCGTCTGGTCAGAACTTTTTCTCACGCCCAGTGTGCCTGGAAATCCATGTCAATGTCAATTTTCTTTGAATACCCAGCTCATTTAGGACGCTAACAGAGTCTCAAACCAGCTTAGAGTCAACATTTGCGGAAGTGATTGCTTTAAATCATGTCTGACTGCCAGAGAAAATAGTGATGCTTGTAAAAAATTTAGTGAGAAAATAACAAATTAATGTATTTCTGCTATTAAGGAGAAATTTTTCGCAAGAAATTTTTTTCTCCTCGCGCAGTATTCGAACCTACATGCTCCCGCTTGCCGGGCGGGCGCTTTACCAATTAAGTTATTAGAGGACGAGGTTCGAGCGCTCTTACCGAACGTATGTCGACATTAGATCTTGAAAGGCCGGCAGTACGCCAAATATGCAAAGATTGCAAGTTTTTTACAGAGAGAAAATAACAAATTACTGTATTTCTGCTATTAACTGTAATGACTAGGAATAGTTTTTCCCAAGAAAAAATTTTCTCCTCGCGCAGGATTTGAACCTACATCGTTCCGCTTGCCGGGTGGGCGCTTTACCAATTAAGTTATTAGAGAACGAGGTTCGAGCGCTCTTACCGAACAATAGCTCAATTGGTAAAGCGCCCGCCCGGCAAGCGGGAGGATGTAGGTTCGAATCCTGCGCGAGGGGAAAAATTGGTACATTTCTGAGTGTAGATATAACATGTTATTTGTAAATAGAATCATATGTAAATCAAAGTTTCAGATAATTCCTTTATTTAGATAATTATTCAAATAATTATTATATGATGATAATATATCATATTATATTATATGAAAAGTTGGTTTCAAAATTATATCAGCTATAGAGATCACTGCTGCTCTTACAAGAAAAAGCAACACAGTTTCTTGCTGATAGTTCCCAATTAACTGTTATGTTAATGGATATTGAATCAAATAAAACAAAATAGATATAAGAACATACACTGGAAAGAAAATTTATTAGTGACTATAATATGTATCTTATAGCCATAATATGTGTAAAGAGAGCTGTAACTAAAAAAGTACACAATGGTTTCCTTTGCTTTTTTGTATTTGGCTGACAATATGTGGAATGTTATTGCCTGATGCTTCTTTACAGGTCAGCTTAAAAGGATCCACTATAATTATACACTTTATCCAAAATTGTGTTCCTTGTTCTAAACTAAAAAAAGTTTCGTAGTCGCGTACAAAGCAAAATATAATCACGAAGGGACGCAACAAACTGTAAAGCTGTATCATAAAGTTCGTTTAATTATGCTATTGTAGTGTATTATCTGCGACGTATATTATTTTCTATCACACATTATCCACTCCATTTCTTAAGCTCAGTGCAAATAGAGTTGTTTTCAATTTTCTCGCTTTCGTGCATCTATCTTGGAAGAGTGTTTATTAACGATGCATTATGGGTTGCCTTGTGTAAGGATTTATAAAATGGTTTTATTATGCATAACCATTTCTTTGATGCACGACGATTGCTGCGACCTATAACCCAACACGAGAATAAAGCTCAGATACAAGTTTGTTAAGTGCGATATCAGAATACTGCAATCTGTTTTTTCATCTAGTCATTTTTTTGTCTCTGTATATACATGGAATTAAAAGGACGTCACTGTAAGGATGTAAGGAATAGCGTTGATTGATGAAAAAAAAGGATTGTGGGTGAATACAATTTGTGAATTAGTACAATGCAAATGTGAGGTTTTCTCGTAGTTCGTCACTGTCATTTGTTATAAATATTGTCAATCCTGTACAATTATTGCTAAAAAAAGAAATGTACGCACAATGTATCCATAAATGCGTAATTATTATGTGGGTATTTCGAAAAATTCCATGTTCAAATTAACGTTGATGTTATAGACCACTTGAAATATGTAAAATTAAAATATAGGAATATAAAGAATTTGCAGTGCAATAATAAATTAAGGCTAAAAATGGTTTATTGGGTAAGCAGTCATTTACATAAATGACCATTCCATGTTTAATGTCTAAACTTTCGTAATTATAATTATTGCTTTATCGGAGACAATAATATGCAGCAGAATTAGTTAAACAATTAACAAAATCATAGTTAAATATAACTGTTCAGAATAACAACAAAATAAATAAAATATAACAAATGAAGAATATATCTGTTAATCTTTAGCAGCAGGGACCAGTCACCGGTAACTCTTACTGCAAAAAATTATGCTTTGAAATAAAAAAAAAAGAAACGAATATTACTTCGATTATATATATCAGCTAATTTTTAAGGGTGTATATGTTAATGATATTGAAATATCACATTTTGGTGCATAGTGTTGTCCCGACTAATGATGAGCCAGTTATAAATAGTGCTGCTATTTTTTAATTAACAGCTACTTTAAAATGCTATCGTGATCTCTATTTGGTTTGTTGTTATTTTAAAAGCGTCTTTATTATTATTAATTAGCTGCAAAAATAATAATAAATAGTTCGCATTTTATAAGGAAATAAAGTCAGGTAAATTTAAAATAAACAAAACACTAAAGCAATTTTTGGTATATTGCTTATTCTAGACATTTTAGGCAAAAATCTGCCATGAATAATACAGCATATTAATTTGTTTTATTCTAAGCAGGATTTGTCAATTTGAATTTTGGGAGTACTTATAATTGGCATTCAGAAACACTAAAATCTGAGTTTTTTGCGCACAAGGCCTGCAATAGCACTTTCTCACGTAGTTTGAATTGTATTTTTTCCCAGCTAGTCCAATTTTAACTAAATGTCTAACAATTATAAAGAATACTTGTGAGTGACATAATAGATAGTAGGCTTAATCTGTCAAGTATTTTTTGCGAGCTGTCAAATTAGCGTCGTTTTAAAAGTATTTAAATAATAGTTTAATTGAAATTTAATACCTAATAATTTAACACTTGTCTCATAAATGGGCTCAGACTGGATCGAATGTGCTAATGTCATCTATCAATAATGTCACATATTATAAGATGTACAGTTTCATCATGTCAGTGTCACATACTTTTCCTCCCTAGGGAGGAAAAGTACAACTTTCTTCCTTAGGGAGGAAAAGTATAACTTTCCTCCCTCAAATAAGCAAGGAAAGTGGACACTTTCCTCCCTGCTGGGAAAAAAATCTGTTTTCCATGTTAAATATCCTAGAAAAAGCAGGTAACTCTAAGTTTTACATGATTTATGATAGTAAATTCACGATATTTTGTGTAAACTTTAGATTTATTATTGCAAAAGTGTATTTCTGTTACAGTATACCACTGAATGACAAGACATGACCGCCACGAATTACGAAATAAACACCCATGTAACTAGAACTGATCTATTATAAACACAATTATGTTTTTATCATTACCAATAACAATAACAATGTTGCAGTTGTTGGTTCACACTATAACTGTTCTACAACAACCTTTAATAGTACGCACACCACTGATAATTTTGTATTTTATCAGAGATAGGAATATATGCAAACGTAGATACAGTTAATTATAGTTGCACCATTCCACATCACATCACGTCCAAAGACAACCCAGTTGCTTAATGCAACTTCAAATTTGCGTAACCACTCGAAGACCAAAGCAGTACAGACGATTTATAAGCGGGAATTATATTTGATTTGCACATGAATGAAAAGGCAGTGTGCAAGCTCTTCAAGGTTTTAATATTCATGCGTTTGCCCGATGAATTAACGCTGGATTTATCAATTACAGGCCATTTGATTTAATGCATTTTGTTTACTAGTTACCTTTCAGGATTTATTAACGGGGGTTTATTTATTGGTAATTTATTCATCGTTATAGGTTATGCGGTTGTTTGTTTTACATATGCATATGCATGTTCAGGAAAAATAGTTATGACGTTTATACGAAGAATTTTAGAAAAATGGGGAGAATCGATAGAATAGAACCAATAGATCGTAGGCTGAAACAAATAGTGAAACTGTTTTTCTCAGATTATAAACTTGCTAATGTAAGAAATCCTAAACACGACATTATTTTTAGTTGCGAAATGGTTTTCGTCACTGTTGACGTTTCAAAAGAAAACTTTAAGTCGGCACAATTGATTTCAAATTAAAAATTGGTTACTATTATTATTAGGCAAGCCAATTCTTAATCTTCTTCAAATTTATAAGAAAATATTTGTACATATTTCGAAAAAAAAAGTATTTAAAGTTAACAAAAATTGTTTTTCGCGTATAGATACAATGAGTACTTTGTATAGCTTTTTTTTCCGAAAAACTGTCACAGAATTCCACTGTGGTAATATTCTATGCGAGGTTGGTAATGCTTTGACGTTTCGTACTTAACATTTTTATATGGAACTATTGTACATGAAATAATTGTGCCAAAACATGAAAACCGCTGACATCACTTCAATACTAGTTTTTTAAGATACTATTATGTTCTAACATACTATCACGATGCAAGTAAAAAGCAAAAATTAAAGCGAAGATTGAACTTACAATATTACTTAGTACCTAATTAATAATATATAGTACCTAAGAATGATTAACTATATAATTTAATATTAACACTCATTAATACTAATTTCAAAATCATTTAGCTTTATGAAATTGGGATGTTCATTAAGGACTTTTGTATTATTGAAATTAAAATAGTGTCCTGCATCTAAACAATGCTTCTTTAATGCAAAATTATTTAGTTTGAGGTACGTATTCTTTTTCAAATTACCTATGCAAAAATAATATTTGATACACTGTATTACTTTGTTTCTATATAGGAGTGTAGATCTTAATTTTGTTTCAATGTGTGAATTAGTTTTATGTTTTATAAGACATAATGGTGTTACATGCGTTTAAAATGTTTTTATTCTTTCTATAAATTGGTTTACATATAGAATTACTTTGATTAGTTCGAGTAATATTTATTAACTGTTTTGAGTTGCTATCAAGGATTATTAAAATTTACATCAAAAAATCATCTAGCTTCTGTACACTTTACTCACTTGATTTTTGAGCTAAGAGATGAATTACAACATTTTAGAAATTACAGTTTAAGGTGAGTAATATCTTAATATTATTAATGGTAAGTTTTGGAAGCTTAAGAATTACCTGATTTTGTAAATTTTCTATTTTTTGATAATAAGTGTCTGCACGTTCTGCCAAATTTGGGTGTATCCACCAAGTTATCAAAAAAAAAAAAAAAATAGAGAATTTACTATATTTGGTTTTTTTATAGGCTTTTAAAATTAAAATTGTTTTTCACCACCTGCTATGAATTAAATACTAATACAAAACTACATTTACTAAAAATCACTAATTCTAAAACAAGCGATTAAGATAGGAATAAGAACGCCTGTAGCTTTTCGATAAAGGGTTCAATTCTACATCACTTGGTGTAAAAATATACAGAGCGTTCCATTTGAAAAAAAAATACTTTTAGTACTAAGAAGTTGCCCCAAATCAACCCAAGGTTATGGGACAGCCTGTATAAGTTTATTTACTGTTTATTCCTTGGTTAAATAATAGAGGACTCACAACTTACTGTATAACTGTTATACACATTTAATACATCATATTTTTTGACCTCTTTTTCACCAAAACCAAAATAACTCTGAAACAGTAACCGATAGGTAAGTAAATGTTTTACAAAATTAGCCTCAAAATGTCTAGCAGAATTTAAAAATGCACAAAAAATATATATTTCTATTTATAATACCAAACTTGGCCCTGGCTTTCCATGTAACAGGGTTAGTGCGACATCGAAGTCATGTTTTCTAAATAGATCATAGCTAACTATTCTTAACTCCATAGTTTCAAAATCGAGATATCTTTGCAAAATCAAGAACTTTTAATGGACGAGTTCCGTGAATCACCCTATACACAGGCTTTGGCAAATGCGTGATACTACCTGATTTCTGGATAAATTATGCGTTCTATTAGAAAATAATCTTAAGAAAAGTTTTTGTAGCATTTTTATTCTACTCCGTGACATACTTTGATTTCAACCAACTATTATATGTTTCGAGATATGACCTCATGGGTAGTTTTTTAAATGGATCAGCCTGTATCTTTTCACATTTTCAGATAGACACCTTTTCAGGAATTACAATGATATACAATTTGGTGGATATGCGGCTTGAGATATTAAAATAAAGCGTTGACTATTAAAATCTTTTTTGTCAGATATACCTGATAAAGAATGCCCTCCTGCCGGCCTTTTTCAACATCTAATATCGACGTATGTTCGGTTAAACGCTCGAATTCTCATCCTCTACTAGCTTAATTGGTAAAGCGCTCGTCCAGCAAACGAGGGGATGTAGGTTCGAATTCTGCGCGAGGACAAAAATTTTTCTTGGGAAAGAATCCTCCTAATTATTACAGTTAAAAGCAGAAATTCATTAATTTGTGTCGTAAATGTCAAATCCGCGAATGTTGAGGGATTACTGTACTTGTAATTATACTTTAGCCAGAAAAAAATATCTATAGTTTCCAAGATATTTCCAAAAATCTAAGAATCGTGTAAATCTTTGTAAAGATTCGGTTTTTTTTTGTACCATGATACCTTTTCAGTTTCTAAAGTTTCATCGAAATCTGAGTTTTCGAATTGCCGATGTCCCTTATTGTAACAGTGTGGTTACGTGTGGTACTAAGAAATTATCATTGTGGTAGACAAATTAATTAAAAAAATTACAAAATTAAAATATAAATTGGGCATATTATTGTTAAAACATTTAGACTTATCAATGTATTTCAGTTTTACGATTAGTTTCCGCCAACTTAATCGTATTCCAATGGAGATATTTTGCCATTAACGTCTACGCACACAATAAGACAATTAAATGAACGGCGCAATAAAACACAATATAGTTTCGTAACGCACAAAGACAGGAAAACAGCAGAGGAGAGCGCGACATTTATAAATAACGAAATGGAAGGAGATTCGGGAACGTACATAGGCGGGCGGCTTACGAAATAACAATAAAGTACCCGAACGTTTGGTCAGCTTTGATTATAATTGAGCAATAAAACAACGACAAAATATACCCGCGGACGTAAAAATTAATGTTTTATAATAATTTCATATTCGAGATGACCCGTCACGCAGCGGTTTTATGTCACAATATTTACAAGAAGTGAAACGAGATAACATCGTGATATCTACCGTCCCGCGACGGTGGAAAAAATAAAAATTATTTAATTGGGTGTGAATGATTTTATTAAGCGGTGCCAGTATTAGGTTACACGTAGATGATAATTTCGGTCCTTCTATCTTAAAAAAAAAAGAAAAGAAAAGATATATTTCTGAGAAAATCCTAAATGTAATATATTAGACAAACTTATTTTCACATTTGGATACATAGTATAAGAAAAAAACCTTTTAAATTTTCCGTGGTATTCGAGAAAAATTGATATTTGCTCTTAGAGTTGTATTTGTAATTCATAGCTAATTAGCCGTCTTGTAATCGCCACAGATATTTTACATCATCATTGGTTAAGCAGGAAATCCTATCGTGAAAGCACACGAAGTTACAGAATTGTAAAGCTTTTGATTGACATTTTCGATAATTTATTAGGCAACGCCATAGATATCCCTGAAACTCCGGTGACTAATGTAGATTTTTAATTAAGCAACACTTAAAGATGCGAGTGTTAAGTCGTTGATTTATTATAATTTATGCAATGAATACCACTTTAGTCGCTATTTACACGTGGAATGACTGTTAACAGTGGATAATGCAGGTAATAAACCTAATTGATTAATACGATATCGCGTAACGTTGAAGGAGTTTTACTAAATGTCATCTTTATATGTAAATGCGACTTTCCCATAATGCCAATCACCCTGCAAATGTGTCTTTAAACGCGCTCTTCACAATGGTAAAACGATTACCTCAGCAAGAGCGGCGTAGGCGGTTTTATGAATCTTTAACAATGCCTTGATTTCGCTTGATCCGCAATTATTGTGTAAGCAGGCAATAGACATTTGACTGACGGGTGCGCAAATAAAACAGGAAACGAAAACAATAGGAACTACTTCTACACACTCCAATTAGGTGTACATGGTGTAGTAAAGCCGCATTTTCAAAGCGGCTAAATCTAAGCTAATGAACTCGAAATCAAAGAACAATACTATTTGCTAAATGTTCCTAATTAAACAATTTTCTTATGATTATTAATAATAATAACAAATATACTAAATCGGTCAGTTATTAGTTGTTATCATATTTGCGCATGTGGAGCAACTTAGGTTATCTCTCAGCATTCGCCTAGAAGCAAAGGATATCACGGTAGACCGTATTCCGTGTGCAGAACCTAGAGCTAGTAGAAGCCTCAGGCATTGTTATTGCTAGCCAGTAAATTAAGGTTATTATTCTTGTGGGTTTGGAAGTGGCAGTTCCGATAGTTGCACCGTTTTCAGCTGGCTCCACAGTCCTTCGTAGACGATGAAGTGACTTCTATGCCAATCCTTTCTCAGTTCTTCTAATTTTTTCTATTCATTCATCATTTGCATGAAGTCAGCTGATGATGAACAGGTAAATATAATTGAACTGTTTCTTGCTACAAATTTCTTAATAGGATATTCACAAATTTTGTTCAAATATTAATATTATTTATATTAATAAATACGAATTATTATATAATTCGTTCCTTAATTTCATGCTACTTGTTAGCGAAAAACATGCAATTGTTACTTATAAGATTGAGTATTGGGTCCGGTCCTTCAACAAATTATACAAAAATGACTTACTGCTCTTCATTTTTGTGTTATGCGATGACGAATGCCTAAAACAGTTCAACATTTGGGTTTCATATTTGCGAATAAAACCAATTCAAAGAATGATACATTTCAAATCGTGTCCTAAGACGTCACAACTGCTTTGATCAATTAAAAACTGACGATTTTACGTTCGCCCAGTGTCACATATGTTAGGTATCATTTAATGACTTTTGGTTAGTGTTTAAGCGACATTTAGTATGATTATTTAATAATTGCATATTACAATGCATTGGGCAATTATTAAGTATCAGGGAAATAATTTGTAAAAATTCTAAAGTAAGTTTTATAAGACTATTACTGTGATAGGATTTATATAAATGAAATAGGTCATTTTACACATTGGATTTTGAATTTGAAATAGTTACTGACTAAAATTTACTATCTATTGATGCTATTATGATTATTGAACATTTTACCAACAAATCTAGATTTTAGGAATAACGCATTTTTAAAAGCAACACGGACTATACTCATAATTCCTATCAAACTCAATGTCACAATTGAAAATTTGACACATTAAGTAACAGCAGAGATACAGATTGTGCAACAGGCGAACGCCAAACTGCTAATTAATCTTTACTGGCCCAAAAAAAGAATCTCAATTTTTTTTATTGGTCAGAACGCTTGTGACATTGGACTAAATTTTTTTAAAAATATACATTTTCAAACTTTTTGTCGCTTAAAAATACTAATCTCACAAACAAAAACCTATAAATCCGTAGTAATTTGAAAGTTCTCATTCGAATAAAAAAATAAAAAAAAGAATGGTTCCCGATCCTATTGTGTCAGTTCAGATTGCAGTTTTATCACCTTAAATTAAGACAAGAAGGTTTCAGGGGGGTAGGGAAGTAATGCGTAAGCAAGTCATATAATTTGCATAAAATCAGTATTTTTAATTTTTGAGGCATATAAGGAGAATGACGAAAAAGCAGAGGAGAAAATAACACAGCTCCCTCGATTCGTGCCGAGAATTGGAGGACCCAGTAGCGGGAAAAGGAAAATAATTGGAGGGAGTTTTGACCCCAGAGAGTATAATAAATCCTCCCAGAGTAAGGTTTTTGCCATGGTTTTCCCTTACTCCGTGGCCATTGATTTTATATAAGTGAATTATACATAATGAATGTCCTTAGCGAATGCTGGGAGATAACGAAAGTCGTTCCATAGGCGCATTTAATAATAACTGATAGTTGACCGATTTACATTGGACTCGTGATTATGTGATCTAATCACATTTCACATATTTCATCATTTCACAAAAGTAGTATTCATATGGTCGGGAGGCTACTTTATAATATTTTTGTTATTAAGAATCATAGGGAAATTATTTAGTTAGAGTAGGAACATTTCAATTGTTATGGAACCCATATAGTACTTAGAATAGGTTGCCTTGTGTAGTACCTTTTTAGGAGGAGCACGGGCTTGGGATCATTTGTAATAATTTAGTTTTCATAAATAAAGAGAGTATAATAAAAGAAATAAGGTCGCCGAAAGCTTGGGCCATTATACATGACATGATTAGAGAAATTATGAAGTTGAAAGAAAAGGAGGAACATAGCAGACAGCAAGAAATTATTATCCGAACTCCTAATCCTCACCGCGGTGAGGAACGGGAGACGTTGGGTTGAGAGACTAGAACGAAGTTAAGACCCCCAATGTTATGCCTCATCAGGTAGTTACGGAGTGTAAGATGGCAGAGTTCCAGAGAGGGCCACTTGTCCCTGGCCACATGCCTTTCAAAAGAAAAAAAAGAAATTACGCTGAGAGAAATGATAAGGTTACCTTAATATTTTTTGTAGCTTTAAATGTGAGGAATTCATCTAACCAGGAAATGGTCAAACAAATGCAGAAAAACGTTAATCAACTACCTGTAAGATCAAACTAACATTTTAAATGTAAATTTAATATGTAAATGCACTAATCTTATTTAAAAAGAAACATCATTTCACGGATAAATGGTTAACTCGGCAACTTTTTTTTGCTCTCGGTGTGGTAAGTAGGGGCGTGAAACAAAATTAATAAATCTTCAGTGCAGTATTATGCAACATTCACTTCGATAACGCTTATTCATTACACATTAATAATTCAGTCTATTTTATCCGAAGCTCGCCTAAAATTTTCAAATCTTACCAGAATCGTTTGAGGCGACATTTTGATTTAAACACTGATCGAAGTATCCAACTCACGTTCGCTTCGAAGGTTTTAATACTGCGTCGTCTTTCACATATTCTCCTACGCTCTTCGCAACCGTTTATTTCACCACTTAACGAAGGCTTAACACCTAAACACCTAGAATGGAGCGAGCACGTGCGTGTGGGAATATCGAAGGTGGTAAATTTCGTTGTTTAAAACAATAGACTTTATAATTTATAACTTATACATTAGTTGTACGGTGATCGATTCTATAGTGTTGAATCCCTTACTGTACCGAAGCCCGCGTGACTTATAGTCATAATTAAAAACCTGGGGTAATCGATTGGGATAAGCATAAAGGTGATAAATTCGTTGAAAGTATCCTGGTCGAATTTAACCGTACGTTAATTTATGGCGTTGGTCGTCCGTTCCGTAAAAATTACGAGGATCGTGTGATTTTACACCTCCAAAAAAAATTAAGTTATAAATAACACGGTGACAAATTTCGAATATACACACGATGGTAATTTATAATCGTGCGACATTGCGCCCCACACATTTATTAATTATTAAATTATGGCTGAGAAATTATAAACCGTTTTAATGAAATTTATGTTGTACCTACGCATATTTCACATAGACAGACGTGACGTTGAATGTACATTGTTCGCATGAAAACCGTGGAGATTTTACGAATAAAAGAGATATTAATTTCATATGAACACGCATATCGAACCGATTCGGGGAATTTTAATGTATGTGTGCTGTACTTTACGACTGATTATATTCAAAATTTAAATGATAAAAGCAAAAATTCGATATGTTCATGTAAATTAATAATAACACCATCACTGAAGAAAAGCAAATTTCACAAATATTTTATGTGTTGTTCGTTTGGTATTAATTATATGGTGCCAAAATAATTATAAATATTTATTGGTTCGTAAATTTTGTGAAAACTTTTGAATAGATAACGTTCATCGTGACATATATCAAATCTTAAATATCCATACCGTGTTTTAAAGGCTTTAGAAGAAGAGCAGTGATTAAAAATTACATCAATAAATGTTATTTTAGGAAAACACAATTTGCTGCATCTCTTGTTTTGAATTATTAGACATAAATATGTATTGTATTTATTCAGCGCTTTGAACTTAGCTGTTATTATTTAGCTTATTTCTAAAGAGATATGTTCACACATTTTACAAAATTCCAAGGCCGTTTTTCTCCTATATTAGTAAAACAAAAAAGAAAAAAAATGAGAATTTATTTCTAATGTTCTTTTTAAGAAGTTCCAAGGCGATTGATGCAGAATAATTCAACAAGTTTATATTTGAAAATAAAATATATAAGGATGGTAAATAAATTATATTCAGTAACATTAGAAGTGTTACACCTAGAAGGAATAATTTGTTCAGCTTGATTTTTTTGGCAATGTGATGTGAGTTTTATATCAAACATGAAAGAATAACAGTTGTAAGTAATTTTATTAACATGTAATACGAACAAAAATTAATAATCTTTTTAGCGATCCCGCAGCTGAGTACACCCCTGTACACGTCTAGGTATCGATAAAATGAGATGATAGATATTTACAAAAAAAAAAAAACAATTTATTCAGGAAAACAAAATAATTTCAACCAAATTTTATCATGAAAAATTAGTTAATTCAACAAAATATTTCGTTATTTCAAATAAATAAAGGATTAAATTTCGTTGAATTAACCTAATATTTGTTTGTCCATATTTAGTTAGCTTAAACAAAAATTTGGTATTAACCAATAAATCGGTTCTTCCGTGTATGCTAGAGTCTGTTGAGGTTGGTGCAAAGTGAACAAGGTGACCACGGCAAAACATTAACGCCTTCTTGGAGAAAGTCCATAGTTCGACGAGCAATATGGTATGCGTTGTCTTTCTGAAAAATTAAGTGTGGACAGATTAGTTAATAATGTAGACATCATCAACATAACGCACAACTGTCATACTGCTTCCAATAAAAAGACGTGGTGATTGGCTACCATAGGCAATAATCCTCAAAACATTACTCCAACAGGCCTGTGCACATGCCTCTCAACAGCAAACCCAATATCACGTCAATCTCCGCGCCCGCATCGTACCCTTCTACGGCCATCGTGCATACCTAGACAGAATCGCGATTCATCACTGGAGACATTATGGCATTCTGCCTTCCAATGCTGTTCTCTGCACCAATTCAAACGTTGACGACTTTGGTCCGCAGTTAAAGGAAACACTAATCGTGAGCGGTATGAAAAAAGTCCAAAGGCTCAAATGCGGCGATATAGTGTAGGCATACTAACAGGCATACCTTCTTCTCCAAACTATTGCTCAGCGATTTGACGCGAAGTAGCAAAACGGTTTCGTAGAGCTAGTTGTCTGAAACGCCTATCTTGACGTTCTGTGGTATGCCTTGGTTGACCAGTTGATTTTCTTCGGGTTACTATACTTTGTTCTGTCCACACATGGATTACCGTCGGTGCAGTATAATTAACACAGCGGCCAATTTCGCGATAGGACAAACCTACATCTCGATAGGCAACAATTCTACCCCTGTCAAAGTTACTAACACGGTGATAATTTTGACGTTTTCGAACCTTAGGCATTTTGTTGCCCTTAACGCTCGTAGGCGGACGCGCAATAACTAAGCATTTCAGTACTAGTCAGCTCTCATAAACAGGCACCGAAAAACTGAGAAATATTTTTTTCGCAAAAAATTATCAAAGATCAAAAGTTCACATTTTTACCATAGCTTGCTTTAAATATAGTCATTCTAATTCAACTTCATTTTGAAACAATGATTGAAAATGGTTGTGAAGGAAATCAAAGCGATCACGTTAAACATGTTTGTTGCAAGCCATCAGAACGTACGAATTTTGAAATTACCATGAAATTTCGACGATAAATTTGACCCGCTGAGTATTTATTCTTGCAACAATAAAGCATTTATAGTATTTGATCCTTTTGGGCTCAGTCATCTTTGGCTTTCTAAGGGATTGTATAAATTATATAGTATATGGTGATCCATGATTAAGTTTTTGAGGATTTAAATAAAAGGATACCTCCTACTTCAGTATTCCATTCTATATTATAACTTTTGAATCACTACAGGTTTGGGCAACCATCTTCATCTTGAAATAATTATTTAAAGTAATTTAGGCTTTGCATATAATTTTGTTAAAAGTTTTGCATTGATATGTACTGTAGCATTGAAGGAAAAGGTATTAAAACGATGCAAGACTAAGCAAGTAAGACCGAAAATATCGGTTTGAGGTAATGGAAAGGACCCAGTATTGCCCCTCACTCGCTCAGGCTCACGGTGCCTTCATAAATGAGACTATTCTTGAATATAACATCGCATTATTACCGTCTATGGCTAAAATATGGGGATCGTAGACTTGAAGAAAAAAGTACTCGAACAATTCAAGCCTGAGCAAGCAAAAGAGAAAGCATCGGTCTTAGTAATGGAAGGGGCCCGATATCTTCTCTTTCGTTCGCTTAGGTTTGCATCGTTCGGATATTTTTTTCTTCAAGTGCACCATTGATTGGTAAACAGAATGTATAGATTCTAAAAATATTCACTTCAAATACAACAGCGGCTGGTGCGTACGTCCATCGGCAGAGCTGTGATAATGATCGAAACACCATAAAAATCCCGTTATTGCAACGATATGAAATTTGGAAAATGAAAATTCAAGGGTGACATCAAATGTGATAAAGCCTAAGCATCTTTTAGCCCGGCTGATGGTCTAGTGGCTTGCACGTTTGGCTATCAGTCCCGAGGTCCTCGGTTCGAGCCCGACGGACTGGTCTCAGAGTGAGGTTTTCATGGTTTTCCTCACTCCTTGGCGAATGCTGAGAGATGGACATCTTAAGTCGCTCACTCCACGGGCGCAGGCATAATAATAATTCCTGGCTGGGCCGATGCCCCCTGTAATTGGCAAAAACTGTTGGGGATGCCAACGCATGAATTATTATTATTATATTATTTTGAGATATGTAAAGTCCCATTATTTAAATTCCTTGTCACTGGTGTTAATTCATCACCACCTTCAAACATCAGAATTAATTAAAATTTTGCACATGCAAGTTAAACAATCTGAACAATTATTTATTTAGTACCACATTCATTTCTTCTCCTCTAATGTACACCATAAATATATGTAGTGATACCAAATAGGACATATTTCCTGCATTTTAGAAATTTGTTGTGTTGCGTCGAATATTAAAGAAAAAGTCCTGAAGTATTGAAGTGAAATATTGTATTTCTTCGTTAGTACTAATATCTTTACTTTATAATATATTCTCAACCCTTACAACTTTCTCAAAGCAATGGAATCTGATTTTGTAATAACCCTATTCAAATTTGGTAATCGGTCAGACATTCAGAACTATTGTCCAATTAGTGGACTACTAGCTTTTGGGTAAAGTGATGGAATTAATTAACAACAGGGCTTCATGCACGGTCGTAGTACCGAAACCTTTAATTTCAACTTTCCATCGTGTCAACTACCAAGTTCTACTTTAGAAATTACAAGCCTACGACATCACAGGTAGGCTTTGAGTCTGAATGCGGTCACATTTACTGATTCGGTCACAATTCGTGTATTAGGATACTACTACTTTTAATTTTATCCATGCAACGTCGGTTTACCACGGGGTAGCGATCTTGGCCCAATTTGATTTTTACGTATATTGTCTTTTTTAAGTTTTCACCCTTCGAGTAATTAAATATTTGTTTTTATTTACTTCTTCTTTTTTTCTCATAACATAAGTTGTTCGTCAAACACAAATTTAACATTTTGAAAACTCTATGTACTGTAAAACTGTAAAGCTGACTCAGTTTAAATGTTTAAATTGTTTAGTTGACACATAAATGTTAGTTTGTAAATTTGTAAGGTGTAATGTCGCATACAGTTTTTAAAATGTTAAATTTTTGTTTGGCAAATAACTTATGTCGTGAGAAAAAAAAGAAGTAAATAGAAACAAATATTTAATTACTTGAAGGGTAAAAACGTGAAAAAGACAATAAATGTCGTTAACTAAGAAATTTTGTTTTCAATTGAGCCATAATTCCACAAAAATTAATCGCTAAATATATAAAAAAAAATGGGCTATTACATAAATATTCAAGAAATCAGATACTATTGCATTATCCTAAATTTCTCTTTTTCCTAAATTATTTGCCAACGTTTATTCATTGTCAAATTGTCTAGAGCTTCAATCGGATTTCGATGGTGCTTCGACTTGGTGCCACCACAACATATTACTAAACATCGACAAATGTAAAATAACTACGTTTACAAGAAAGAAAAAAAAATATCCATTACCATTATTATAAAACCAACCACATCAAACAAATAATGTAAGGGTGCTCTTCCATAATGGTTTTGGGTTTAATTTTCATATTAATAGAATTAAAATTGTGCGGCTTTATTAAAAGTTAAACTAAAGATTTAGGAACATTGTTGGTGTGGTAATCTTGTTTTAAAGCCTAATGCGTTCTATTTGAGGATGGTATTCCATCATATGGGATCCCAATACGATCTTTCAGCGTGGGAGGAATGAAGGGGTTAAGCGCTAGTCCGATTTTTGGCGATTATTGTTAGATTTGAATACCTTAAATCGTATCATTGAAAAATCTAAGGGTGGCCGCTAAAGTGCCGATGTGATAAGAAATTGACCCGATTGTATATGAATAAAATACAATAAATGAGACATAAATCTTTTAAATTTTGCAATGCACACCAGTCTTCGTGAAGAAGCATTAAATAAATCCCTACAGCTTCTAAATAAATTTCTGTATGTACATACGTTCAGTCATACATATTGACCTGCAGTTGGTATCTCCCAATTTGCATAACACAGTTTTAAATTTTCTAGCTTGTAATTTGTTATTATACGATAAAGTATCGAAGCTGCTTTCGGATAACAATCACCATACTGTCACGCTTTCTTCCTATACGTAATCGATTAAGCAACGATCTTGACAAATTAACGGAACTCGGATACGGTATTCGAAAAATAATCAGGTGGCAAAATACATTTACATAGGAATGTACGGAGAAATTTTATCTGGCATCAAAAATTGATACATTTACAACTGAAAATTTATACTTGGCGTCGTTAAGATATTCGAAAAAATGTCTTTCCTATAATATATGGCGCATACAGTATCGCTACATACATCTGCCCGAGGTATAATCCTGGGCATTTTAATTCCATACTAATTTATACCTACTTGCACTAGACGTGGTATTTCTGTGCAAGTTTACCGTATAAGATTAGGCATTTACAAATGAAAACGTAAATGAATAGTCACGAAAACAGTATTTAAAGTATTTACGCTTGTAAAAGCTCATCGAATAAAATTGGAGTATGCCGCTTATCTCAGGAATTTTGATTAAAATATTTAAACATAAAGAGAGAAATGTAATAAATTAATCTTAAAATTGGTAAGGGACTGAAGCTTAAACATTAAAGCGTCATTACAGCGTCTCACGCTCGAGGAAAACCTCTCTAAATAGATTGATTGGCTGATGATCTTGAAAACGAACGTATAATTTCTTAAATGTTCAAACCTTGAATGTGAAATTAAATGTAATAATGTGGGTTGTGGTTTTGTAGGAAATAGACAACCCACGGGATCATTAATTTGTTATGTTTTGTCGTAAACAAATACTTCTATCTTTATTTATTGTGCTTTGTAAAACCGTCCAACGTAGCTAATATAAACGAGTAAATTGTTTTGAAATGTTTTATGATAGATGAGCAGGTATTAAGCAAGTTAAACGTGTTCTCCTATTTTATATGTAGGATCAGGTATGAGTCACAAACGTAAACTACGTAATAGTTTAATAGGAATATGATTTCTAAATTAAATAGAAACTTCAAAACCATAAATAAGTTTATATTTGATTCCCATATAAGGATATAATGCTTTTTTTCGTTGGCATTGACTGTTCTAATAAATTCGCAATAAGGTCTCTATACCGTATGTCGCATATAAAAGTCAAAATAACTTAAAATGTACGTTTTCCAAATTAAAAGAAAGTAAAACACGAGGAATCTATATCAGTGGCGGCCCGTGACAATATTGAGTGGTGAGGTCAATCTCCTTCCCTTCCTCACCCCCGTTTTCTTGTATTAATTTTACGAAGTTTTGAATCAGTTTAGTTCAGCTGGCAGTAATTTATTACCTCGTTTATTGCTAAATAAAATAACACCCAAACAAAAAATTTAATGTAGATAAATTTAGAAGCCATTTTAAAATGAGAAATATATTTTACAAGTTCTTATTAGGAATACTTACCTACATAAATATAAATACTGACGTATTTCCTTCAGGTTTGCATATCTTTAGCTTTTAAACTGCACGTACATGAGTCACTTATTTAGTTCAGGTGTTTTTGTATTTTTATATATGGATGAAAACATTATACAACACAGAGCACATGAGTTATTTAAGCGAAGATCGTCGAGTAAAATATAATGGATACTTTATGTATAAGCCGACGTATTTCTTACAAAGAAAGGGAAACACAATTTTTATTTTCTTTGTTTGTTTACCCAAGCAAATGGCTTGTTTTACTTAAAACGCTATTATCATGTATTTTTCAAGAATAACTCCCTTATTATATTTATTATTTCATTTTCATAATTTTTACCCTAAGAAAAATATGAATAGCAGTTTATTCTGATTTTAAGACCAGATAGCACAGATATAAAAAATATTCCTGATTCCAATATTGAAGTCCACAAGCTTTCAGAGGATGCAGATTAAATGGTATGAACAGAAACGGGTTTAATCCGTATAACAGATTTACTTTATTTCTTTGATGTCCCAGCATACATGGTGTTTTTCAATGTTTTCAAAGATATGCAAACTCATTCATATATAAAGATTAGTACATATTTGTTGGGACGGAAGATGTATGTAAAGGACTGTATTTTAAGATTATGGCGAAATTTTATAATATTAACTAAACGCCTTTTTTTTAAAGAAAACACATATCAGGTGGCGCAACATGTTACCTTCTGCTTTTATTATAATATTGACTTTTGAATCTACCATGCTACTACCATTACCACTATCAGGCACATTTTGAAGATTGTATTCCAAAGCTTATTAAATGTTGTGACAAGTGCCTGAAATGACAGAATTTAAATTTTCGGCAATTATTTTTAGTACTACAACACTTATGCGTAGTTACATACAATTTTGTAATTCATTATACTGAAATTACTAAGAATAATTAGAATAACATTTACATCATAAATAGCTTTCTATCCTCCAAACCGTTATAAGGACTCCGACAGCAACTTGAACCGCTGTTGTGTATTTTTTTAAAATACAAAATGGAAGTCATTTCTCAAGTTTCTTCTATGCATTTAGTGCCGTAGTGCTATTTAATTTATTGCACCATTTCTGCTAGTTCTACCCAACGGAGAGGGCTACATTACATAAAATTATGCACTCATTGTCAGAAAAATACATGCAGTATTTTAACAAAACGTTTTTTGTTTTTTTTATTTTAGTTGAACCAAATATATATTCAGTGATTTCAAGAAAAATTGAAATAACTGTTGGACCATAATATATTTTGTGTTGGATGCAATGTGTGCGTTAAAACAACATATTTTTTTGTTCCATCTAACACTAAAGTGTATATTACTTTTAAGGATCTTTGAGGTGGGAAATCACGTTTTTTAAACAAAATTGTTGGCGCTCCATATATGAAACTTTTATTATAGAATTTTCAGAATGTACACCACGATGTTTATTAGAAAAGATGCTACACTAAATCATCTATGATAAAAACATAAACGATTGCCGGTTTGATAATATTTTGAATGAGCTAAACTTGTATATATGCATCTCACATAGCATGGCTTTTAAACACGTTTTAATCTTGGATAGTTATGGTAAATTCAACAATGAAAGACGTTATGACACAATTTCATTGTGAAAAGTTAAAATGAATTAACTACAATAACTGAATAATGTTATAAAATACTCGTGTTTGTACAAAAAGAGAAATGAGAAAATAAAAATTTAAACATTTTATATTTTCAGTGTACTTATACCATAAGTTAAGCAACTAAATTTGTCGAAACGTCAAAAAAAACATATAACAATTAGAATAACTATAAGTTCTTAGCATAACAAAATATTATCAACAAATTTATATTCTATAAGCTAACTGCTTGTGACAATCCTGTAGCGGAGATATACATTAATATTTACGGGTTTATAGATAATATGTTAGTAGCAAGTTTATACATTGAGGATAATTTTAACCCATAAAATAATTAAAATCAAAAATGTATCACAGGACTGTAGTGTAGTAATAGACATATCCGATCACTTCGCATTACAGTGATCAGATAATTACGTGTTCATAAAATAATAGCAAGAATTCGAATCTTAGAAAATTAACGCACAATAAAAGATTGCAACTTCAGTCTGGATTCTTTTAAAATCTTTACAATTATCACCTACGCATGTAATATGAAATGCATAAATATTTGAATATCGTCGAAAGTGTATTATTCCTTAGTAGTTGTGAGTGCAGATTGGATAAATCATAGACTAACGAGACCCAATGATATATAGCTTCTTCCTATTCTTCGCATTGTTGTATTACTCCGTGAAGTGTGGGATCTGCAGAGAAGCTTTGAGTAAACGGATGGCGTTCGTATTGCTTTAGATAGTAAGGAATAAGTTACACAATGTTAATCAGTAAAGGCGAATCGTAGAGGGCTGGAAAAAGAAAACTGTTAAACGTAAATTTATGTATCGGCGTGTAACATTGCATTGTTCCATGGCTTCTATTAATCTTCTATTCCTATCCTCGTAGGCGGCTGAAAACAGTGGGCCATACCTTCAATAAATGTTACTGTTATACTCGGACTACTGCCCGGTAGTTTACAAACAGAGTGGGCTTTGTAATATAGTAGTTTCTGTTATTATGGTATTAATTTTACCAGGACGTGCCTGTAGGTGTTTTCACGTTGCATTTTCTTATGCATCGACGATGTTTGTTCACCATATACAAATTGATCTGTGTAGTTTCGTGTACCTATTACTGTAGAGAGCTTATAATAACTTTTTCTACAACGATTTACGACTGCTATAAGCTTGCCGAAGCCAGCGCAATGCAATTTCATTCTTTTTATAATCATCGTATTTACATTAATATTAAGAAAGAGCCTTAATACCTATTTATTGTTATTTGGTGAAAATATTTTTACTTGTAGGTTATCAAATAATCAGGTGAAACATAATACGATAAATTTGAAACGATTATCCATACAACGTTCTTTTTTAAATTCAAATGTTTACAATAGAAAAGAATGTTTGTCAGTCAGTATCTCACAGTTACTATCTATTGGTAAAAAATACAGTTTTAACAAGCTTCTTATAATCTCTGGGAATTTGTCACATCCTTCTTAGAAAATCGATTCCAAATGCAATAACCCTAATTCCCTCCAACTCTGATTTACGTAGACCTCGCTTATGGTGACCCTACTAGCTGCAGTGATGACGGGGTGGTTCGAAGAAATGGTAAAAAGGCGCTACTGTGGATTTAAAAAAACTTACGAGGTACTTCGCATGAACCCAGAAACTGTGGGATGTTAAAGGAGGAAAGGAAGAAATACACGAAATTGAAACACGGTAAGGTTTGCTTAGGTTTCTATAATCGTGAATATCGGCAATAAGAAATCACAAAACATACAATTACCGCAATTCAGTACGATAATTCAAAAGCCTACAAAAGTTAAATATGAAAATTAATAATTAATTAATTAAATAAATATCTAAGTATTTTAAAAAATGTATCCAAATTATAATATAACCCAACTTCTGATCAAAACACAACAAAAAAAATAACATAAATTAGCCAAGCTCTAGTAAGAAGAAAATAAAGTGAAATGGCCCAGCTCTACTAATAAAAATATAAATAACGGTGTTGTCACCAAAGTGAAGATAATATGTTTTACTAAAATAACACAAAATATCGCAGCAGTACGTTCAGACAAACAAATATATTAATGGGGAAAAGTTGTTGCTTATTACTGTTTAAACCAAAATATACAGAAGAGCCCAAGTTATCTGGGTCCCAAATACTTGTACAAATGATCGTAACAATTTTATCATATATGAACTGTATAATTGGAAAATAAATGTACTTAAAACTTTGATTTATCTATTGCAAAGAATGTTTGAATTTATGTCTATAATTGAAGCAACCTGGCACGAATTAAAATTGACAAGGTAAACACTGCCCAAGTTAAATTCTGTAACCTCACTCGAGGTTCTATAAATTAATTAAAATGATCAAGGATTCAAAGCAAGAAGTATTAATTTTGATAAATACTGGAATTTAACGCAATGACTAAAAGAATTTATTAAATAAAAAAGTAAAAATACGCCTAGTTGAATTATCGTTGGGTTCAATATGGTAAGCCGATAACCAGGATTCTAACGTAGCAATTTTCCAACGTAGAGGTGTTTGACAGAGGTTGCTGATGGTCTGTAGCAGTATGTGACTGCGTCCAACCCCAAGATATGACGAGTGTCAGAAAATTATTCGCAATTTCACCAAAACGGATATCCCTAAATAGAGGGTGGTCTCCAGTAACTTGATATTCTAAATTCCCTCAACAAAGTATGTAGACACCGGGAGAAACGCTCCGCGTGAGTACGCTCACAATCACATGAAGAGGCCAATCTTCTTCGTAGAATTCGGCGGAGATATGTATAAGCGCACGAAGGTTAGATATGAAAATTAAAATTATGAAATTATTAAATAAATATCTATTTTAAAAAATCTATCTAAATTATAATATAACCGAAATTCTGATCAAAACATAAAAAAAAAATAACAGATTATCCAAGCACTAGTAAGAAGAAAACAAAGTAAATGAAGAGCCCGCCTCTAGTAATAAAAATATTATATTTCACCAAAATGGATATCTCCCTAAATAGAGGGTGGTCTCCAGTAATTTGATATTCTAAAATCCCTCGACAAAGTATGTAGACATCTGGAGAAACGCGTGTAGCACGTGGGTACGCTAACAATCATCTGAAGAGATCAATCTTCTTCGTGGAATTTGGGGGAGATATGTATAAGTGTATCAAGACCGTGATATTGCAGGTATACCGATGGAGGAATTGTTGATAATTCCGATAAAAATCCCTTGAAGGAAGAGGTAAAACGTCAAAAATGCGTTGAAAATGTGTAATCCTGCCTACAGCAGATGTGCTGAAAACTAAAAACAAAAGCTTCTTCAAAGCCAAAAAGTTGCATATATGTCAAATACAAGAAAAATGCTAGCCGAATCCCTATGGTAGAAAGAAAGAGAGCACTACCTCATTGGACGGGCAGTAACCTATCAAAACAAGTGATATTGAAATTGATTAATAAAAAACATTCATAGACTATTTACATTACTTTCGACTGTGATTGGCCCAACACCGCCTTAAAAAGCGGAAAGTGATTTCTCATTTCACATTTAACTAGTAATAATATTTGGAAAATAATATCGAATAGTAGAATATTTTAATATAATATTAGAAATCATTTGCGTATGATTTTGTTCCTTTAAGTAATGAACATTTAATAGTTTTTGTTCAATTACTATTGAACCTGATCGATCAGTAATGCAACTACCAAATGTATCTGCTTTTTATTTTGTTTTATTTACATATTTATTCTCCCCATTTAACTATCCTCATTTTTATTGTAATTAGCTCTCCTGGATTTCAAAAAGTTTCTCCACTTCTGTGTTAACAACATGTTTCTTGTCATTGTATTCATCTACTTTACCGACATGTTCGCAAGCCTAGTCCGCTCCAGAATATAATACTTGCAAAATTTTATTATAAGTTTGAGAAGTGAAGCAAAGGGAATGAATTAATACTTTAGTTATTTGGCAATTTTATTTTATATTTCTGTAATATCCCTTAATAAGATACTTATATGTAGAAACATTTTTCTCATGTTGTGACGGTTCTATTAATTAACATATTCAGTGAAATTCCAATGTCAGCAAGAACACAAGAAATTCATGCATATGTAGGTATATTATGCAGACGTCCTATGAAGATACAACCACAGTCTGATACCTTTAACACCAAATGAATGGCAACAGGCCCTTAAAATAATACAAATAGAATATATTAGTTCGGGGAGCATTGTTAGCAGCGCTTCCCATGTGAATCCCACTGTTTCTCCACATTACGTGTCAAAACAATGAAAAGGAGGGTTATTTATGAAAATTATTCTTATTGTCCATAGTTACGCAGGGTGGTACGATTGAATCGACAATTACAATGATAAAATAAACGTCTACGTAGAACACTTAATGTATATATAAAAACTTAACCATATATCTAGAATTATTGAATCAATATAAAACAAGGAATGTTTTATAGCAAGGTTAAATGATTTACCATTCATAATGATTGTAACAGGTAGACATATCAACGCAAATAATTTTAGAATTAAATGCTCTATGTAGTATAACAAAAAATTACATAGTAAACTTTGATCTTTGCATGTAGATAAAATATGCAAATTTATATTATTATTAATGAACTTAGAAAAGTTGTAAATATAATTTTCTGAATGTGATTATTTAATGAATGACTTAGGGACATTGTTAGCATGTTATAATATCTACTTATGATCACATATCTATCACTTCTGGCTATTTACATGTAGTAAGAATTAAATAAATATAATTACATATAATTATATTACTTATACACCAATATATATGTGCTTATTCTTTGTTTTAAAATATCTCCAGGTAATACAAAGAGAATAATAAATTGTATTAGAGCAAATACTATAACAGAAGTAGTAGAAAGTATTGAGCATTATCTAATCGTTTTTTTTTAATTAATAATGTATGTTTTTTTCTGGAACGTATCTATACAAAAAATATTCCATGCACATGCAATAATTAATGTTTGGGAGTACAAGGTGTGTTATTTTAACGGAAGAAAAAAATAATTAAAAATATTGATTGGCTGCTTGCTAATACACAATCTGCCATAAGAAATCTATAGTAATGATAACGTACTATAAATAAATACGACTCATTAAGTCAATTATTATAATTTATTCGGTTTATATCTATATTTGTCTACTAATTCTCTACATATAGTAAAAACTTCATGTTTATAATTAATGCTCGCAGTGAAAAGGCGCGTTTACATACGCGAAGAACTCGTTGGAGTTATTTTCTTTAGTGTAGTAAATTGTAAAGGTATGGCGTATCCACAAAGAGGATGCTAACAAAACTATATAAAAGGAAAATAGTCTTCCATTACATTTATAATGATACTGTGCGAGTTATTAGAGTTTCAAACTCATTATTTTTTTAAAGATTTTTGCCAACTTGCAAATACATTATTATTTCTGCGTTTTTCGGCATTATTAAGGTGGTCCTTATTTATATAGTTTGTTTGTCCTTAGTTTGAAATATATTTGTTTATTTATACTAATAGATATAGTATAAATTTCAGCTAAATTGAACAAGGTAATCGCGTGCCGTAGAGCACTTGAATAATAGACACATACCCAATAGTAGATATCCGGGTAGTGTATATCCTTTATACACAATCTTTTGTTTCTCTGCGTTACTAGAATCATAGTTGAAAGAAATAGTACAGAACACTGTACATAGTTTATAACATATAAATTTAGTGAAAGTATAATTTATTCTTTTTAAAGATGTTGGATTCAGATCCTGGTTTCTCCTTAAAAATTTATTGGGTTGTCAATCACTTTAGCGAATTATAAACGCTTCCGTAAAACATTGCATTCCATATATGATATGTTTGAAGAACGGAATGATGTTGACCCTAGATACAAGCAAACGCATTTGACACCATAGCTTCAAACGCTTGAATAGTGAATATAGCTTGCTGGAGCAAATGCTGAATAGGGATATCTTGTTCCTGGTATGTTGATGCTATAACATATGAATTGATTTTGGAGAAGGATTGGCCAACAGTGATTGGGCACTTATTTGAGACATGAAGACGTAAAGATTCAACTTGAAAGTGAAGAAATTTTACATTTCTGCAAAGCAAAACTTCTATAACAGCTATCGAGAGATGATTGCCGCGCATTTTAAGAGCTAGTCATTATTTTTCAAAGTGGAACAACTCTTTCATAATTTTCATCAATGAGAAATCCTATCAGGTGGATGACAAAAATCATTTTAAAAGAAAAATCTCTAAAGGAGTTAAATATCTTCTTGATCAAGCACTGTGTAATTGCATGTGTGGCAATGATATTTTTGAAGAAAATGGAGTCGCGAGGACAAAATAGTGAAAAACATGACAGGCAAAAATTAAAAGAAATGGCAATCAAAAAATTTCCACGGCAATTAGATGGTACCTTGGTGAAGAAAGTGCAGTTTTTCCTTTGCTTGACAATCGCTTTCCGGAAGCTATGAGAAGGGAAATGGCTAACGTATTCTTATTAGAAAGCGAGGAGGAAGAAGGCCATAAAGAATACATGAAGGTCGTCAGTTTAAATTGAGAGAAGTAGGCAACTTTTTTCTTAGAGAAAAATCTTACACTGGAATGACTTTTTAAAAATTCACAGAAGCTGTTTCAGCGATTTCAAGCAAACACGGATTTTGTAAAAGTAGCACCAAATAAACGGGATAATAATACCAGATACAGAGTAGATAAAAGTAAAATAACAAACTTAGGAATGATTAAGGACACTATGAAAGGGAAGTCAAACTAATGAAGCAATACGACGAAAGAAGTCTAAAAACAATACATTTTGCAAGTATGTATTGCCATTACATTTCAAACGTCCTACTTTCTCGCAATTCTGCAATTTACAGCTTGTCGAAAAATACCGGAAAGGATAACTTAGTTTCTGTCGAGAAGGAATGAAGAAGACGTTCTGTGAATTAAAATATGAATTATATATAATCCTTTATAAATTTTAATTATTTTTGTTAACTCTTTATTATTTTATAAACACATTTGTTACATTAAATAATCATGAGTTATTCGATTCATTAGATCGAAAATCTAAGTAATTTATTATTAGATCTTTAGCGTCCGTGCGGCACGGGTTAATAATTACCGAATAATCTAACTTTTTTTGTGGATAAATTAATTGTATCACCAAACGAACAACTTAAGCGAATCCTAAATATGATAATCTAAAAAAGAAAAAGAAAACAAAAATAAGGATATATGAATAATAAATAAACAAAACACCGGCTAAGAATTATTTACCTTTACATATAACATTCCTTATATCGAAACCTAGTTATGTTAATATTAGAAGCTCTGTAAAATTTCAGGCGATTAATTCCCTTTATACCTTTCATATCATCTTTGTCATCCGCTTGTGCTTCATACAACAATAAGCAAATATTTTTATGCTATTATCTAGCAAGGCTATCAAGTCATTGTGTCACTAATTCTTACACTGGACAAAGAAAAATAACGAGAACGGTGTATGCGACACCTCTATGTGTGTGGTTTCAGATATACTTGATAGATAACCGAGACACCTACAGATCGACATAAATACAATAACAACTTCTTCCAGCTTTCGGGCGTATTTAAAAACAAAATAAAATATTTATGTTGCAATAAATAAAAAAGGCCGTGGCTAGCACGTAAAGTTCTTCGCACAAGGTATTTCGAAACTTCGTTAAAATTTAATGTGCGCTCTGCGTGCGTGGCGTTTCCTCCTCCAACGTGGGACCGTAAATCTAGAAATTTGGACGTTCCGAAACAACGGTAGCCAAAATGATCTGAGGTCAAGCACAATGCGCACACGCCAAGACGTTCCCCAAGTGAACCGTAGATAGCGCTATGGGAGGACCACCTATTTACCATCAACGATGTCCAAATAAAAGGACTCCCAGTAGTGAATAGTGTCGTATAATACATATGTACGACATGGTATATGCAAATGTATAACAGCATATTTCCCACAGAGATCTTTTTGAGTGGATAGTTTATTACGAACATTAATTCATGCTGTTGCATAATGAGATACTGATTTTGTGGCTAAAATTATCTTACATCTTAAATAATATAGCTTTTCCTTTCAAGAGAACTTCTACTAAAGTTAAGGATATATGTATAACGTAACTTTGTAGTAGGAGAGCAATGAAGATATCACTACGACAGGTTTTCTTGCTTAAAAAAAAACAGAAAAACACGACACCCAATAAATCTTTTTGATATAAATGTTCTGAATAAGCACATTTACATAGTAGTAAAAATACTGACAAAATTGTAGTTTAATAAGGGAAAAGCAGAAAAAAAATTTTTCCAAGGATTCTGCTCTTTCGGCTGTCGGTAATAATCGAAATACGATTAGTGTTGAAAGTGATAGCAAGTAGATTCATAAAAAAATACCCGAACGAGGCAAGCCTGAGCGAGCAAAAGAGAAAATATGAGTTGCTAGTAATGAGATCTATACCTTCTCTTTGCCTTGCTTAGATTGACATCGTCCAGTTACTTTTTTTTTCTTCGAATCTACATAATCATGTTATGCTCGATATCAAACAACCAAAAATGGGTCTTGAAATAATGAAATCATTGTTCACATGAAATATAGTAATAAAATTAGTCCAAAGAACAAGTTTATCAAATCAATGAAAAAGATTTTATTGAAGATCAAGGAATTTATTGAGTAATAAATCATTCATTGTATTCATGAAACCAAAATCATTGAAAATCCATTTCATTTTCAATGATTTTGGTTTCATTAGTTTGATTGTTATAGTTGCAACGAACACCAGTTTTATTTTAACAACTTCATTTGATTTACTGAATGGCCGCGAGTTATTAATTTTACGAATGAACTCCAGTAGAAGAATGAAGAAAAGCATCAATACAATGAATATTGCTTGTCGATATGCTAACCGCAAGTGGTTGACTTAATGTATGTTATTCATAATCTTAATAAATTCTAGTTTTTATTATAGAGTAAACTTCTAATTAAAATAATAAACTTAATTCATGGATGCAATAATCGCATTTCATTCACTCAATTCACTGTTGAGTAAGCATTGCAGCTTTAGTTTTCATAATAATGACACATTTCGTTCTGTCGATGAATATTCGCTCAATGCATGTAGATCATTGATATCACGTTCAGTATTTTTCTCAGTGCACAATGATCCTTCCTCAAGTTTTGTCGTGAAGATTTTATTATTATCAACCTCGCGATATGAGTGCATCTGGAATACCTTTCTGTATACTGTTTATTGTCTGTTTATTTAAAATAATAAGTGCCGTTAATTATGGACGAGCTTCAGAATCTTCGAGAAAGAATCTCACGGACTTTTGCCTATAAAATACCATCAAAAATGTCACTGTTCATGCTGTGAGTTTCTAAGTTCTGAAGATTGCAGTGTTAGCAATACAAGCAGCGAAAACTTAGACAAGCTAACTTTCAAAATTGGTCACCCCTTCAGCAGTAGCAGCAGTAGTAGATAATGTCTATTTATGTATACCATACCCAATTGTCATGATACATACATAAAATTAAGATATAAAACGCGTCCAAGATCCTTCAGGCTTTTCTCAAGTAAGGTTTTCTTTAAAGTTATTTTAACCCCAGTGCAATTTGTTGTTTTTTAGTCGCTCAGGTAAATGGTTATAAATTTGAATGAAAAACCAATTTGTGGCCATTTGACTCGCCTTCAGAAGATGCCTTTCCAGAATCTGCTCTCCAGCACCTCTCCTTGAATACAAATACACACACTTCATCTTTATGTATACCATGTAGTTCTTGTGAATATACTCCGCATCTTCAATGTCACGATTATCTACTCTGATGGCAAGGTAAGTGTTTCTGGTTTTTCAAAAAAAAAAAAAAAACAGCTCACAAGATTGCATCGGTGATATTTTGCATATCAGTCACGATGTCGTTTTTGTTTTCGAAGCACTGGAATGGAAGAAAGATGAGCATAATGTTTTTGGTTGCCTCAAACGTCGCCATCCCCATCAATCGACGTTAAATGCAAAAGGCAACCGACAACCTTCTGCGTAATATTCTTTGTGCTATTTTGAAATTTAAGCTTGCCCGTCAGGATTCTAGGATGGAGACACTATCTTGGTGGGGGTGTGTTGTTTATTGTAACAAAATTTGCGTCTTTGTGTGTTGCTTATGTTTATCCTATCGTTGCTAAACTATTCAGCTACGTCCCGCGATGCTTTTCAGCCTTATGCTTTAGGTTGTCAATATTATCACTTCGACACAAACTTGACGTGTTATCTAACAATAATCTCGCTGTTCAAGTCCCTATGGCTAAGTGCTCTATCCAATAACTATGACAGCATTTTATGGGTTGTGTTGTACCTCTGACGACATAATGATATAATTTGTCCAGCCATATCTGGTGATCCCCGCAGTGAAATGTCTTACTCAAGTCACAGCAGAATCAACAACTATCTCCTCCTCATTGATTGCCTCAGTCGCTTTCTCAAATAAATCTATTATTAACACTCATAGTAAATTTATTTGAGAACAGACTTTCCACCCCTGTAGCCGTGTCGGCAGTCTCACAGTATTTCATGTTTTTGAAGGATTTTAACTATTTGTCCTAAATCGTTGTTTTAGGTATTCTTGCCATCAATGGTTCTATTGTTATTCCCGTATATGTCTCCACGAAAAGCTTTTGGTAATGGTGTAAACTGTTCACTTCTACTTCTGTTGAACAGAAAGGAATTTCACAATTCTATTCTATTCTTTATACTATGTAGATTACTAATTGTGACCATATTCGTATACTGGGTAACACATATCTATAGAGCCAGACTTCAATAGTTTATTCACATTTTTTACATGACATCATCATCGTCAAAATGGCCACGTATTCTTTCCTTTTTTAAAAGCCTATAATAAAAGCTCTGGAATCCCCACTATGGAAATGGCATTGCTTTTATTCTCCCAAAATGAAAATTGAGTAAATCTTACCAATTACGATTTTTTTTTTAAATTTAACTTTTCCGCTTAATTTTGATAATGTTTGCATCGACGCCACAAATAATAATTTTCTGCCTTTAATTTTCTTTTGCTGTCACTCTGTACTTATTCACTGACTTTGTGTCATGTTAAAATTGCCTTGTTTTGTATACTTAATGCCTGACTTTTCTCTCCGCACTTAAACTTGAATAATAAGATAGTCGAGAGGCTTGCACGCTTGGTATCAGTGCGGAGTCCGGAGTTCAAATCTCACTCTGGTCAGTTACGATCATCGTTATTTTTTCCGGGATCGTAATGTTGATTAGGAGGAAAATTTAACTCTGAGGAGGCCTGATAAGCTGAGACTTAGGCATTACCACTCCTAAAAAAAGAATAAAGAATTCTGCTATAATTCATTGCTTTTCTGTTCTTGTAAACCTCAATATCTCCCAAGTAGTGTAAATATGGAAGGTAATATTTGCCTTGTCGTATCCATAATTTCCTTATGTTTCATTAAATCCTTACAAATTTGTTCGTTGTCGCATTTCTCGATCTGTTTAAAGGTTTCCTGTATTATATCCTTACAATTCCACCTTATTTTACTCATTTTCACTTTTTAATTCTGCATCATTCTGCTTCAAATCTGACAAATCAACTAACAATTTGAATTCTTCATAGCTTTATCGTCTTCTTCACTATTAACACTTGCCTCTTCATCGTTTTCACTACCATCATCATTTTCTTCGGAAACTATGGACAATTTCTTTCAGATGCAAAGCTTCATTTAGTTTACTTTTCACCACAAATTTATGCATTCTTTCAAATCATTCCTTTGCTAAATTTCTTAACTCTTATACTCATTTGTCTTTTCCTCTAACCGCACCATCATTCACGTACATTACGAAAAATGTCCTTAATAACTTTTGCACTTTCTTCCTTCCATCCAAATTACCAAAATTAATCTTGACAGATTTGGAACATTAAAAAGGCCATTTATTCTTTCGGTTTTTAAAAGCCTATAAAAAGTCCTGGAGACTCAGTAGGAAAGCACCAGCCATAGCAATATATATATTTACATTTTTTCTGTGACGATATCTATCATTAATTTATCTTTCAACTTAAAAAGATATATTTTTGTGTGTAATTAACTTATTGTAAGCGTTTTGATGCAATTATCTTAAAAATTCAGGGCCCTAAACATGATTTCGAAAATTTTGACAGGATAATTTCTTTCACTGGTTTTTTTTTTCTATCACCTTTCTTCCCATTATTATTTCTTTTATGCTATATAACAAGGTATTGCAACGGCACTCAAATCATAATGACGCTTTTATTGTTACGCCAATTACTTCTACGATCCATAAACAACTCAACACAAAACTATTTGATACGTTTTTTACGATGTCGCAGCAGTTTGATTATAAATCCGTATTATTACCAATGCTCAAGTAAAGTTCGCCCATTTTACTTAAATATATGTATCTACTTTTTCTTCTTCTATAGTATAAAATTTAACGAGTTGATTGGTAGGTAGTATAATCTCAAGTACACAACTTTACAGTTTTAGAACAATCGTAAACAAATCGACTACATTTTATAGTTGTAAACTAGTCGACGCGCAATCGTCCCATAAAGCTCTCATAACAATATACCTACAAGTAAAGTTGGAGTTTTACTATCTCTTCAGCTATAAATTTTCGTTGAAGTGTGGCGAGTTATAAATCAGGAAACCGTTTTTACGTGGAATTAATTACCGTCAACTTGTGCAACGGACACTCCAACAAGTAAATAAACGCACCACGTCGGACTCTGTCAAGCGGCCGTATCTCCCTAGATGTGTATGTAGTACGTGCGTTACGTGCACTATACGTTCTCGAAACGCTACGTTTGGCATGTTAATAAGGAAAAGTAAAAGTTCTTAATTACCGGTGAGGTATCGCAAGGAGGAAGATCGTGGCGCCGACTCGCGGATGTTTGCCGTCTTAGAAAGAAAAACTACGTCCATTATTTACTCGGGGCTATCCACACACTCAGATTCATCATCACAATGCCTGTCTTTATGTCTAGCGTCTGATGTTGATGTAGGATTTACATAAGAGAAAGAAACGGTTTGTACAATGTTTTGCTAAAGTGATGTCCTAGTATAAGGAAGCGATATTAAACCGTTTCCTTTGTGGTTTATGGAATTGGCTTACATATTGATCAGTGTTGAGAATCTCAAGCTCTATTTTAAAATAACGTATTTGTAGCCTACAATAAATGTACTACCTTTTCTTACAGATGCTTTCCAATAAGTAAAGTTTTTCATTTTACACTTATATGTATAAACTTTACGCAAAGAGACAAACAATTCTGTACACAGAATACCGTATTGTAGTTGACATAATATGGTGATAGACGTGAGACGACTCACAGTGGGCTAAAATCGCAAAAATGTGGACTTAGGGAAAAGTAGTCGCTGTCATGTGTTCTACTAGTTGAAACGCTACTTTTATGTCATGTACTTTTTTTTTGTAAATTCAACATTTCAAAAGTTATGGCGCAAAACTTTTTTAAATATTTATAGCTGAGGAAATCAAGTATTCTTGTCTTTATAAAAAAAGTGATTATGTATTTAGATTCTACCCTTTAAAACATTCATTTTATGCCATGTACATTTTTTTTTGATAAAAGCAGTAGTTAGAATGTTACACTATTGAAAATTTTAACACTTTTTTGACTAATTTCCACACTCTTTTCGTGTTATTTTGTCGAGAACTATACGAGTATAAATTTGACGCGCAAAGATAGTCAAGTATTGTCTATTGCTAAGGGGTTATTTTGTCCAACTGACACGTAGAATTATAAAATACTTCTAGTCACATTTTATTTAATCTGGACTAGACAAATTTACTAGCTATTTAACTAAATGAATGCGGTCTATTGGGCGTTTTAAAACCGATTTCTAAACATGACGTCTTTTTAATACGCAACTCTTATTTCTTAGTGCTATAATATTCTCTCTTTAAGACGTTTTCTCAATTATAAATATGCAGAATCACTCATTCAAAAGTTTTGGTTTCAACTAAACGTGTCAATTTTAAAATGATTTTTTTGAGAACCATTATAAAATTAAGTGAATGTTTATGCTATTTGACTCAAATCTGAACTAATTACGTAAATAAATTATCTCAATACATCTTTAAGATTTCGAAATTCTTTATGCACACTGGAATTAACGTCTAATAACACAAGGTTACACTTTGCAGGTCAGTACACGTTTGGTGATTTGTTTGGATATGTTAATACGCAGAAACAGACCCGAAAACAGATACATGTGCAATGCACGTGATGCGTATAATGCAATACCATATTAGATTAGGTGGGGTTTCTATATTACTATTCGAGAGAAAAATTTTGATTGGTGGATGCTTCTGAATGTCTAGAAAAATAGTAAATTCTCAGATCTGAACAAAGAATTCACACGAAATTCTAGTAATTTCAGTTTTATTAAACACACGTAGTCAACTCGTCCGGCAAAGTTTGTAAAAATCAACACTAAAATATTTGACTAGCGCAAAATTAACGCCAGCACCGATAATATTTTCAACATTGTATAATGCTTAGAAGTTTTTTCTTATGTGGAAAAATAGTGACAATTAATTAATTATAACTCAAAAAGGTCACATTTTCTCAAAATATAATTTAGGAGGTGGTATAAAAAGCATTAGCTTTAAAATGAACCATGTTACATACTTCGATCCTTCTCGAAAATCGGTTAAATTAACATTTGAACTTTTTTTTTAAATAAAAATTTCATTGTTCTATTCCACAAGGTAAATAATAAGGTGCGTTCGTATCGACAAGTTAGCAACTATATCGACAAGTTAGCAAGTATCTTCACGTTACTAATGATATTTCCATCTTAAATTCTCATTCAATTATCCTTCCACTTATTAAGTATATATATATATATATATATATAATATATATATATATATATATGAATTTCTCGGTACAATACATTAGGTTGACAGTAGCACTAAAGATCGTTGATAAGGTGAAACATATGTATGCTAATATCAATGAGTGTTACACACGTTTTTAATGTGACCTAATTATTAATTAGCATTAGTTAATTAACGCATGTATATATAGTGGCTTAAAGTCGTCCTACAATTATTGTTATCCTTTATGGATACATATTGTAGTTTTTAAAGTGACCCAAATATGTTTTTGTCCTTTTAGTAATCAATTGTAGTACTGCAAAGATTCAGTGTGGTGTTAGCTTTTCGCCTATGTATTATTTCTTTTGTACTCTCAAAACAAGTGCAAATGCAATTAGGTTCTTTGCTTCTCCCCACAAACTCGCACCCTACATTTTTTTTTTTCAGATTTTTTTTTTAGTTGAAGAAAAGAGTTTACAGTTACAGAACCGTTATTATCGGTTCTGTAACTGTAAACTCTTTTCTGCCCATACTGACCCGTTCGACAGTGAAATCCTACAGTTTAAATATTATACTTACTTAAAAACATCAATTACGAGCGTATACGTCAACAGTAAGGCCAAATATATAGAAAATCAAGAACAAAATGTTTTCCCTACTGCGAACAATTTGCTTTTAAAGCTACAGTTTTCTTATAACTTATTATATATTAGATGGTAATGTGTATGTGCGAAATAAACATCACTGATATATTATTTTTCACAAAAACCTGTCATTGAAATGTAAATTACCCTTTCTAGGGTCGTAAAAAGACTTACTTTATGATTCTGATGCAATTGCACTTTAGCGTAAACATCATATTTAAGTAGCGAAAGTTCCGTTTTGTAATATACCGTAAATATTTTATTATCGAAATAAAAGCTATCGACATTAGAAACCATTATATAACTATCTAACTATTATATTCGTTTTCTAGTAGCGGCATATAGCACACAGAAACAGTACTAAATACAGTATTAATATTATTACAATCACAAATTACATTTGAGAAACTAGCTGCAGGAAACAAAACCACAAGGAGTATAAGAGGTATGCTAATATTTAAGTACCGTACATTTAGGATTTCAGAAAGGAAACTTTTATTTGGAAACACAAATATGTGATTCATTGTCTTATGTTTAAATATTTTCGTATTTTAAATAAATGTGTTGATAACGGTCATTGCATGAAAAGAATCTACGTTATACGTGTGTATATACTTATTCATTCACGATAAGAACATACAATAACGATAAAATTATTCAACACAACTAACCAAAATAATTAAAAATAAACCCTAGGTGTTAATTTAAATGTGGCGCTCTTTGTCTAAGGTGATCAGGTTTGCTTTTGTCATGGGTGGCTCCAATCTTCTCTAATGTATGGGTAAATGCGATTGTGAGAACAACTAGGCGCTAGCACTGTAACATCGGACCACCTTCGAAGCAATTTTCGGGAGTAATAAAAAAGGTGTTTTAATGAGTTTAAATAATTAAAATTACTATACCGATATTAGATCGAACACTTTAAATTTAAATCCTTTCTTAACTAAAGAGAAATAGTTTCTTCTAATTATAGGAACAAGTGTTGTGGTAAATTTAAATTTACTTTGACTTGTTCACGAATTAAACGTAGGTATAGAATGTTAGTGGTATACCTTGGAACATTGCTTGAATATCCTATTTTTTTTCTTTGAAATTTAGAAAAAATCAGTATTGCATCTAAGAAGTTAGTCCCTTAGCATATTCTGTTTAATTAAGTAAACAACAATTCTAATATATTACAATAGAACACATTTCGAGGCCAATGTGTATTTGTGCGAAAATAATAAAATTTATGGAAGAAATTTAGTAATATTTGCTCAAGATTATATATTTTGATATTCTGCGAAATTTGGTACTACTCTAACATTTAAATTTATGCTTTAACTGTTTTTTTTTTGCAGTTTTAATACAGAATCATATTTTATACATGCCTCTTTTCAATAAACAGTTGCTTACAGTATTCAGGAAATAAATTCGACTTACGAATACTTTAATAAAAGAAATATTGATTTCATTGTACAGAAAAATATCCTTAAATAGCGGCTACAACTTCCTTCTATCTGATGCAATTAACAATAATTACTTGTAACAGTGGCGTCTTCGTTTATTACTTAGCTGTGACTTCTTAAGATTTCAGTTTTTTTTTTAAGCTAACTCTATAAGTACGGTTATAATATATAAAATTTAATTGTGAAATTCTGTTTAGGTAACAATGTATAATGACTGGTTTTCTGTTTCACTTAACGGTTATTCATTTAATTAAACGAAACATATATTTATATTCTGATTCATATGTATCAATAGTAATATGAACTAGATATTAAACTGCATACAAGCAATGATTTGGTAAAAATGAAACCTATATGGTTATAGTGCCGTAATAAAGCTACAGCTGCATGGCATGATTAATAACAATCGTAAACGCTTTTGTAGTATTTAACAGTAGCTGATTGATACATATATGGCTGTGTATATTTTAGTAATTGGCTCCGACTCCATATAGAGAATATCTTACTTATCTATGATCAAAAATATCGTTATTTTAAATTTCACTTACATGCGCCACGGACCTTTCTAAGATTTTTAATGAATTCAAATAAGTATGCAATTATGATATTGTGTTACTGCAGTAAGTTCTCACAGAAACTGTAAATTTAAGTTTTTGAGCGTTAGTATTTGACGCCATGCTACATCATAAGAAAACTCAGTTCTTCTAAGTACTTTTCAAATCTAAGGCAAGTACTAATGGAATGTATAATTACATATTCCCAGAATTTTTTCTTTAGTCTTACTACTGAACATAAAATTGTTAGGAAATTATATTTATTAGTATCAAAAATCCCCATAACACACATAGAATTTAGTTTATCTTTCTAAGTATTAGATTAATATATCTCCGCTGTGGTATTAAACATAGTAGCAATAAAGCCCGGTAGTTTCATAGCCCCATACTCGCCATTCATTCGTAAACTGTATGTATGTGATGAAGTTTTACGACTAATGGCTTACTATCAATCTGACAACGTTAATCAAGCGTTTCAGAAGAATACTTTCTCGAGGAGTGATTATTCGGCGTGTACCTGAATCAGAATCACGTGCTTCAACTCTGATTTGCAATCAATCAAAAAAAAACATCGCGTTCTTGTAGCTCAATAATCCGCCCTCGTTTAAAAAAGATTCATTGTTTGTGAGGCACACGTTTCGTCTGTAAGGCATCACCTTCGACAATTTGAGGTATAAGTACTGCATGTATTTTACACTTTTTTGTTTTTCTTCAGCAGATATTGTTATCAGAAATACATCGTTACCTTAATTCTAAAACCTCGTAACTCCAATTGGTACTTATTTTAACAAATTTTATGAAACGACTGAAAATTAAAATGTGCACTTATAAAACCACGTACCTATATTTCTAATGTCATGTAATTTGGTGGCATCTAGAGGCATTTATTAAAACTAGTTAATTGAAATTATAAAAACTAGTTTTTATAATTATGCAATTTGTCAAAATAGGTACCAATTGGAGTTACGAGGTTTTAGAATTAAGGTGACGACATATTAGTACTTAACCAGCCGATGTAATTTTGCATATTGGGTGTGACGTTCAGATAATAAATTTTATTGTCTAATTTCCAAATTGTAGCTTTACTGGCTTCAACTAATATTGGAAATTTTAGAAATAATAGCAGTGTTGCTAGTTATATTTTTAATGCACAAGTGATATTTGTGCAAATAATTGGCTCAAGACCACTACATATTAATAAAATGCTCAAGCATGTCTACACCAGTTTTATTTCACACTTACATACGATTCAATAATCGGGCTGTGTAATTTTATTTTTGGCTCATTTGAGTTAAACTAATACAGAGTTGCATACTGTTATTATTATTATTAATAATAATAATATGTATTTCGCCCCTTTGATCATGAATATGATGTAAGACAGAGTCGTGTACAATACAAAAATATAAAATACAAGTAAAATACATTAGCCTTCTTTAATTGTTTAAAACATCAATTATAATATGGTACACACATCGTGCGCTATGTAAGATGATTTCACATAAATATGTACTGACTTGAATGTTAAATTCTTGTTAAAAGCCGTTTTTTATTATTAACTGAAAAAATTAAAGAAGAATAATTAAATAATGCAATTTTTTATTATGTATACACTATATTATATTTCGCTTGAATTTCACTATGTTTGCATGGCCCTTAAAGTATTGTTAAAATAAAATTCCACGTTCTCTACCGATCATGCAAGATGTTTTATGGATCAATGAATTTATTTTATAGAATATAAAACCGCCTGTCAGCCATCTGTCAGCGTATGAACTGCGGACGCCATCATGCTATCGTTTTGGCCGCAAAAAATTATTTGTGGTGATGGTAGCTGTTAACCATTATATTTTCTACATCTGCCTTTAACTAGAGGAATTAATTATATATATTTTAAATAGAAACCTATATTTTTTAGTACATTTTTAGGTTCTACTAAGCATTTTAAAGCCAATTTTATAAAAACATCTACTTACCTATCGGTTACCGTTTCCGAGTTATTTTGGTCTTTGTGAAAAAAAAGCTTAAAAAAGTATGATACTCTAAATGTGTATGACGGCTATACAGTAAAAGATAGAGGGTTTTTATGTTAATTACGGAGGGTATGAATCCTCTACTATTTAACCAGGGAATAAAAAGTAAACAAAATTATACAGGATGCTTCATAATCTAGAGTTGATTTGGGGTAACTTCTTAGTACTAAAAGTATTTTTTTAAATGTAACGCCCTGTATATTTTTACACCATGTGATGTAAAATTGAATCCTCTATCAAAAAGCTATAGGTGTTCTTATACCTATCTCTATTGCTTCTTTTAGAATTAGTGATTTTTTAATTAGTATTTAATTAAGAGTATTAGGCGGTGAAAAACATTTTTAATTTTAAAAGCATTAAAAAAAAATTAAATACAGTATGAAAAAATATCCTCACCTCATAGTTCCATAGGTGCTGTTGCTGAAAGAGATTCTGAATGTTTTTCTTAGAAGGTTTAAATAGAATGAAACAGTTAACTTTTAAAAATCGCTTAATAATTAAAATTACAATAAATAATGATCGAAAATGCTCAAGAAATGCCAATTTCAATTTATTTAATATATTAATGGCCCGTTGTACGAACACGTTAAGCTCAGTTTAATTTTGAGTAACGCTTAGAATGTGACACTCCTGCATCAAAAATGAAATGTCCCTTCATCTTAAAAGTGCCGCTGAAAATTAAGCCACTCTTAACGTGGTGGTACAATCGGATCTAAGTATACTTTATTTTCTGTGTAGTCAGTATTTGAGGTATGTGCTATAGTTATGAATAAAAAAAAAAGATTTGCATACAAAAGGGAAAAAAATTCATCCAAACTAATAGCAAATGCTTTTAAAATGTTAGGTTCTACATTTTGGATATGCGCCTGTGTACAAATTCCATTATATGCCACCTATCTTAGAGATACACCTAGAAAATGGTTTATTAATATTCATTCAGTGAATCGGAATTTACTTAAAAAAAAATCATCAACTCTTTAATGCAGTTTCCTATTTTTTTTTTCTTAATGGTCTTTCTGTTTGGAAATCTACTAGGAAAAGACGAACTAATAATGTGTTTATATTTACGGTGGCGTTTTTTTTTTTCTATAAAAAGAAAATGATTTAATTATTATAAAAATTATGCCTAGAGGTATTTGATTTCGTGAGAAATTCAACTAACACTCCCGACGAGTAGATCACTCTCACAGACTAATTTAAAAATTAATATGTAAAACGCCTTGTTGTTCTTTTTTATTCATAAGCCGCGATAGTTCGGCAAAGCTACCGTTAAGCCTCAAGCGTGCATAATCTATTAATCACCTTTCATTGACGGTATCCTCTTAAGGTTAACTGCAAATATTATGTGTATAAGTTGCCGAAATTATAGGATATATATTCTTAATTTACATACAAACTAGGAAGTTGTGGTGGAAAACTCCGACGGAATTTTAAAGATTATTCTCACGTAATGTTGTTTAGAGGAAGACGTGTAGTACCTATACGTACGTGTTATTTTTTTTTCTTTCGTGAAATTTACAGGAAGAACGTTCAAAAGTATTTCACTCATATGCGGTAACGTTCCAGTTTTTGTGCCTCTATAGATGGAGCTGAGTAGCTCGCGCGGTGCTTTTATAAGGGAATGACAGCACGGACCGGTGGATCGGACGGACATACAGAAACAGGGACGTGAGAAATTTCAAGAAGAAAACCTTATCGCCTCGGGTTTTCATTCTCAGATCAATCAGAAGACCAAATAGAGAAAGCATTATTAGTAGCAGTCGAACGTGATGTTTGCAACAAAAAAAAATATCATACCTACACACACGAGTTTACGTTGGGACGTATTGGTAAACCATGATATGGGAAGTTATGGTATGACTGTAGTAATTAATAACTTAATTTATTAATAAGGATTCGCAATTAACTCTCCCACAATAATAATTCTTGATTGTACTACTTCATCGAGTGAAGAATTGTGAGCACTCCGATATGTAGCAATATAAATAAATTAACGGCGAATAAAAACTTGTTGAAAAATTGATCATTAAGTAATGATTAATGAGCTTGTTAATAGATCGCGCACATAACCGTTTTTATACTTGCAGAATCTAATACTATTCGATAAGAACCACTGCTATGTCAACAGCTATCTAGTCTCAATACTATGTCATGCTCTCAATAGATACTTGGATCAAACACGTTTCAATTATTCGGTAAGGCTGTGATTGGAAGCAAAGAAATAATGATCCCGGAACTATTGCCTCGATTGTAAAAACCAAAGGCGTTCATTTAAAGCTATAGTGAATGTAAATAAAGCATTTTTTTAAAAAATACCTACCACTTGCATCTATTTGGTTTGCGTAATGATATAAATTTAAAAATCAATGTTATATGCATAATTAGAGATTATAATACAAGGAGCCGATCTAAACTTGTTTACTCTTTTACTCTTTATTCTCTCATGCTGCTTTATGTTTTGTTATATTTGCGATCACTCGTAACTACCATCTATTCTTACTGCTTTTTTTTGTACTAGGGCTCTTAACTTCATCTAGGTCCACCTTCAATATTTCGCAATTTTTCCATTTATTTATGTTTCTATTGTATTGCTAATTACCTATAGTTGATATGTTTCATGCATCTCTTTAATATTTGTTCCTCAATCTTTGGTGTTTTACTTTTCCTGTCTCTTGTTTATTCATATCTCTGACTGTACTCATTTCCATATTGAGAAAAGTTTTCGGTGAAATTAAATATAAATATATTAAGATCAAATATATACATATATTTTTGTTAAACATTTTTATCCAAAAGTTTTTTATTTTAAAGTTAAATTAAATAAATTTTTAATTCTAAAACAGTTGATATTAAGGGTTACATCAAATCCGAAATCACTTTAACAATAACTTTTATTTGTTTAGGATAAATCTTATATCAATTTAACAAACACTCCGTAGATTTTGGCAGCTTCCTCACGATACTTGACCTCCTTATTATAAAGAAGCTGGCAGTATGGATAGCATACCATCGTACAGAAAGTTGGAGCACGAAATGCGATTAGAGGTGATTATTGAATATTTTTTTATAATTGCAATAAATCTGCAATTTTCCACAATTTCTTTGTTGCTTTATTTACATATATACTTCCAATTTTTTACTCTCCAACAGGTAAGTATCTATCAGCAATTATTGAGAAAAATAATAAAATTACTAGTATTAATAATGTTTTGTTTACCACCAACCATTTACAAAGGATTTGGAATTGAATGAATTTAAACTGCCAAATAATCTAGTACAGTCATTTTCTATACATTGCAGAATACTGTAAAAGGCTGTAGCATTTTCTAGTTTTCTTTAACATTCCTTTTCCTCCCAATGATTTGATGAATATTTTCAGCATTTAAGAACAAATTTTATTATTAGCATTTATTAATATTTTAGTAATAATCTTTCAATAATATTTCGGTGTGTGGTGTCCAGTAGATAGCTAAGATAAGACTAAAACATTAAATATTAAATAACATCTCACAAATTGTTTGTTCCTTTTAATTTTTTTATAACGTTGACAAGCTTTTTTCTGTGCCTAGTAATTTTTTTCCGTAAACGTCCCTCAGAATTGAAATAAGTTGTTGCTTTTCTCAAGAAAAAAATTTAATGGAACAAAATCGTCAGGTTTAGCAAGGCAATATTGGACATGATAGAAGCGATTAAATTTTTGCAGCGCCGAGATACATTATTCGCGTTTTCTCTGAGCCGACAAAACACAAGTATGCCTAGTCGCTCTAGAAATTTAAACACTTCCCCTAACTTGCCCAACACTAGCAGGGTACATAAACTTTTCGTAATATTTTTATATCTCGTGCGAATTCAAAAAATTCTGACGAGCACCAAAAGATTTCCAAAAGTTCCATTAATGTGCCACATCATTCCACGGAAAACAATTATACATTAATAATAACACTGACAATGAGCCATTACTTGTCGTAGTTAGCCTCGTTATTGTCGTCTAAAAATACAGCATACATTGATATTATAGACACTTCTGGCGTATGAAAATGTGTGTGTATATGTGAAACAGGTGAGACAGAAACAGGTTGTTTCAGTCAGTGGCTGAAGATGTTATCCCAGAGAAAACCATTTATAGAAAGTAATGCAAGTTATTGAAAAAATAAAATGTTGTATGTATCATACCTTTCTTTTTGTTGCGGGAGCGGTTTGAGCTGAAGTATCCCTAAACACTGCCGCCTCTTGGCATTTGTATTTGGTCTTCCATTCTTTTTTTTACTAATTAAATTATATTAGCCACCCCATTATCCTAGTGCCCCGCACTGATTGTGTACAGGACTCTGGCTGGTTGATCAAAGTAAGCCTCTAGATTTATTTTTAGTTTTTTGCATCCAGAGCCTCGCATTTACATAGAATGTAGCAAGCATTCTCTGTCATCCCATCACACAGTCTGCAGTTGGTATCTTTAGTCCCAATTTTGTATTCCTGCTCCCGTGTTGTGCTTCTGGACACTCCTAGAGTAGATTCTGGACTTATATATGAACTCGATGATCCCTTTCTTGCTAATTCATCGGCTTTTTCGTTTCCTTCGATTGTCGAATATTCGGGCACCCACAGGTCTGTCAGGCTATTTGGTTCTCAAATACATTCCCAACTTGATTGTATTTTGGGGTTCACTAATGCCCTCAGTATCTCCTGGCTGTATGTAGCAGGGAGGAAGGGTGATTATGGTGTTTCTCACCTTACTGTAGATTTCAGCTCCAGTTTCCTTCTGACAGATACTTACGGTCAAACAGTTCTATGGCAGTTATTCAAATCCCCAATCTGCTAATAGTTATGGTATATTCATATTAAAACTGCTTTTATAATAAATACGAATAATAAGGAAACATAAAAATCTGATGCATATAGATAGTAGGATGTCATTAAACACTGACCTTCTAGAAAAAGACTAGAAGGTAAGAACTAGCTGGTATGTGGGTACTCCAAACGAAACAAACCTCCACGCAAAAATTACGCCAATAGAAATCTTGCTATGCACTGCTACATTCCCTACTATTTGCTTTTTAGGATCGAATACTACAGCTAAGCAAAAAAAAAAAATAGTAAAACTTTTAATATAAAAATATTGTTATTCCAAAAATGTGATACTGACATTTCAAATATAAATTTTATTTGGCGTTGATATAAATTCTTTAAATACACCTCTTCTCTTAGGGGCTGTAACAATGTCTATTCATTTTCCTTTAGTACGTATTTATTATACCTTTATCACTTTCGTTGCCACTTTTTTTCAAATCCTTTAGTTTCGATCATATCTGATGCATCCTGCAGTTTTACATTTCTTTTTGTCCCAATATCTTATTCTTATCCTGTGTCTTGAGATATTCCTTTTCATTCATTTCATCAACTGCTTTATACTTCTCTTTCAGGTTCTATTCTATTGCTAACTCTCTTGTGTACATACAAGTATTACTTACATTGTATTTTTTAAATTGTTTTGTATTCGGTTTAAATGTCGTTGCTTACCTTCTAAATAAGTCATAACTAAAAGACAATATACTGATTCTTTTGCATAATTAAACTTTAATAACGTAGACTGAATATCCATTATAATTTACTATTTGCCTTCTATTTATTGCAGAAATCGTCGGTGGCCAAGCAATCTTTGCATGCGCAATGCTAATATAAAGTTATATCTATGCAAATACACAAAGCTTCTGAAGACATCTAACTAAACGGTTACTTACCAAGAACATACAACAGAATGTTCTATTTACCTTATAGGAAAGCATGTAGGTGAATACTGTTGAACAGCAAGCAATTGTGCCGCAGTAAAAAGATAAATAAAAAAATAAATAGTATGATATAAACTGTATTGTTCACCAGTAGCAATAATACTATAGATATATATTATATGTAGGTGTACACAACTGCCGCTGCGGTCATAATTAGATATGGTCTTAGAGGATATTTGTGGCATAACCTGATATTTCTACCTCCTTAAAAGATCTTAATAGAATTCAAAAGAATGACCCGGTATCATTGTAAATGTTATTAAGTTAATCTAATAATACAACCCTGATGGAACCAATAATACCTCTAGGGCAAACAAATATCTAATTCTCCGAACGCAGCATGCATTAACGAATGATACGTATGTAAGTAACATATGCATGCATATCGTGATATTAAGAACCCCATCAGACGCGGACGCGGCTATCAACATAAGGAACGCGAGAATAAAGCAGAGAAGTAGAGGAGGTAAGAAATGAGTACGTGTGGACGTCCATACGGCACTAAATTAAACAGCGGACATAAGTGATAGTAAAATGTGAGTTAAAACAATTGAAACGGTCTCGGCCGGAGATATCGTAAAGTGAAGGTCTTATTTACGAGACTGATGTCGGGCCGCATTCCGTCCTGGCGCGATCCAGATAAACCAGGATTGATAAATTAAAAGGTGCTATAACACAAATTTAATGGAGTACCGTGTGGGTGAACCTCATACGATTCGTGTACCTACAGGGCCGCCAAGAAGTTTGGGAGCAAACCAAAAAATTCGTCAATAAAACTAATAAGCAGTCTATATCTTAATGTAAAGGAAAAAATTCTATCTATGTATACTGTTGTGGAACATATGATGAATTTCATTAATAATAGATGGAATTATTATTTTATGTACACATCTGTTTGTAAATCCAGTGTATATAGAGTGTTAATTAATTTGCGTCGTAATCGTGGTAATTGGATATATAGGTTTATCGTACGTTAACTGTATGATTTTAATTTGGTTCCTTTGGTATCGATACTAACTTTAGGGCTGAAGACTGAAGGTATTTCGCATTAAATAAATGACTAGGAGTCCATGGAGACGACGTGGTTGGTGATAAAAAAAAATTCTTAAAAGATTATTGCACTTTTTTGTCAAATTAAATTAATTAAGTTATATTTCCGTAATATATTCGAAATCGAAGAGGATCTTCTTTGTGAATTGATGTATTTACCATCGCACTAAAAGTACATAGAAGAAACGTCAAGATTTTTTAACATTAGAAGAAATTTGCTGTATTAGCATACCTTGGTACGTTTTCTTTTGTGAAATTATATGGATCTGCTGTCTCGGGTATTACGACATATCCTGGCTGCTTGTAAAGACCTTAATTTTTCTAATACTGGTGTTGTACTTTCTATGTAGACCCTTCTCTGCAACATGTTTGGTGTGTCACTGCGAGGCAACGCGTCTGATATTCTTTGGGGTGTATGCAAGCTGGTGTTGGAGGTATTTTGTATAGTTTATGTTTACATTTCTGTGTAAATAAGTACTTAGCATTTCGCAAACTTTGAGGTTATTCTTTATATTTATAACTGACGGTTTAAATAGAAATTTTGATATGTATAGGTTGGTAGGCATGGTTACGGAAATTCATTATATGGTATAGAGGGAAATTTAAAAGTTGTTTTGATTTTTAAATTGAAATTTGGGAAAGCAAAGTGGATAGTAGTTGATATTTGATTTAAATATTGAATACTGAAAATAAGTGTAATCACCTGAGCAACAGTCCTTGCTTGTTGCTTAAATGTTTTTGATATATTATTGAATAATACATTGTGCATGCTATTGATATTTACACCTCTTTATTAATATAAAAGCATTAAGTACATTAAATAATGAAAAATATACTACAAATTTAATATTTAATGAAGTACAAGTCTAATAATATACAAGTTATTGATTTAAAAGGCACATCGCGTACAGCCACCACAGCAGCCTACCTACTACTGGTAAATTCGGATTTACAACTTCATTCAACTTCACCACACAAACTACATTATACACAGCTACACCATTTCTTCTTGTCTTATACCATTTTGTTTGCTTCCCCTTTTTCTTTAACGTTTCTCCCACTACACTGTCTCAGGTTTCCTTTTGCCTTCCTTTATTTCTTTTTGCGTTCTTGCTTCCCATACTTTCTTAACTAGAACGTCATTATTGAGTCTTTGTAAATTGTAAATTAAAGCGTATAATTCCGTTATAAACAGTAACAAATGGATGCATTTATTATAATAGTAATGTGATATGTGGAAACAACTGTTTTGTTAGGTGTATACAACTGGTTCATGAGTGAATATATTCAGGCAAGCGCTGATAGTGACAGTTTATAACTTTCTGTTGACATTATATACAATAATATCTCGACAATCTATTGCTTTTAGAAGAGAGAACTATTAACATGATCTCTTATAAACATCACATAGTCGAAAATTGCCCACGCTTAATTTGTATCCTTTATCATTATTGACCAGTACGCGATAAAATAGAATTTTGTTTCGTGTTAAACGCGTTAAGATCAAGAAAAATCGCTTAATATTTCGCCAGACTGGAAATAAATACGTTGGAAAGAGATGTTGAGATTACGCTTTGAGCGTTCCGCTATCTATAACTGTACCGCTTTTCGTTGTTATTTCGATATATAGTTTGTGTTATCTCGGCGATAGATACTTTAAGTAAAGGATAAGAATTACTTTAGAACGGAAAATGATTAAAACATGTAATAAATTGTGGGAATTCATATCTTTTAGGGTAATTCGTAGGAGATAAAAAGGCGAGAATTCTGGTTATGGGTACAAAGTTTTATTTTTAATATGTCTGCAGTGTTTGCGATAAATATTGTGAGAGAAAATAATCGTAAATATGTATAGTTAAGGAAAACGGTATGTAGACAGTTCTCTAACGCGTAGGCAACACAAATTGCAGCGAACATAGGAGAATTTCACCATTCTCATCACAAAAAATTGTAAGCAATAGAATTATTATTTTAAGATATATAATGAGAAGATGTAGGAGATTTCCAACAATGAACTTGCGTTCATTGTTGGAAATCTCCTACATCTTCTAAAAAAATCCATTCAGGCAGAAACCCATAAAAGAAACAAACATTAGTTTTGTACTAGCAGAGCCTATTGATTATTTTAGCCTACTATTACATACCATTTTGACGTCTATTTTAACAGAGGTGGGTATTCTAATAATTAGTAATCGCTGAATGCCTCTGTCGTGATCTAATCAAGGGAATCACTTTATTTTTTTATGTAAAATTGTATTCCATAGTAAGCAATTAAACATGCAAACTTCTCTTAGACCCCTCACCACAAACTGCACTAACCTGTTTTTACTGCAGTTTGTTATGAGGGGTCTAGGAGCAGTTTGTAGTATTACCAGTGCCACAATTTGGAGTATTTTTGTCAAGCAATTAAACGTTTGCCTTGGTGCTCTAATTTTAATGGTTGTGAGATGTTGTGACGGTGCGTAGTACAGTTCGGCAATATTTATCGTAAATGCTTCTGGCAGAATTATTACAATTAGCAGTTGCTAAATAAATGAAACGATGTTTGTCTTTCTGTATATTAGGATACTTATGAAAGTAGAAATCGCCCTAATTTTTAAATTACAATGGGTTTAGATTTATTTAGCTATTAGTTTTATTTAATATCAAATTAAAAAATTCACAACTTCTTTTTGAAAATTAGCGTAACAAATATTTGTTAGCTTTTTTTTCCAAAAATGAGATTTTGTTATTAGACTATTATTAATAAGTAATAAATTTGATTGCTGTATCACTTCAATCTTAATAAACCAATGCTTAAAAGTACAGCAAATTTACATACATTCTAGAATAAATAACTTTTGTTTTCTAAATTAAATTGACAAATAAAAGTATAAATATGTAAAAAGCCACTGTATATTTCAAAGCCAAACATCATGCAGTTTATTTACTAAATAAAAGATTTAATTTACAATGGTCCTATTGATTCACTTGATCCTAGCACATGCATATATGGCATTGTATACGGCGTTGTTGAACGAAAGAACTTAATTTAGGAAAAAGATTTCTGAACTTAAAACATTCCGAGTATTTTTTTACTTAAGTAAAATAACCAAACTTCTCATTATATGAATACATTATTTCAGTCATAAGCGCCTCAATCCTCGAAGTCGAAAATCTAATTTACCGGTTAACATTGAATTGAAACTAATTAATTATTTTCTTTTTTTATGTGGGACTTGATGAAAATACCTTGGATGCGAATGGACAACTCTAAGTACAGGTAGGCAGGTAAATCTTTGGGACAAGTTTGGTTCGAGGGCCTCTAATAACGGTCATATAATGGAATGGTATTCTACCCAGGATTCTTCCCAGCAAATTTTATAGGAAATTCTCGAAGATTATTCGGCTACTCAGGTCAGGGTATGAATTTATATTATTCAGGTGATATATCGATACTTTTTCGGTAAACACTTTATAGAACTTTGATATTTTTGAGGGTGTGGCGAAAAAATTGTTGTAGCAGTCCACTAATAACCGTCCTCTTTCGTGATCACAGGCAGAATGAATATTTAAACTAACAGTAACAGTTATCTATCTTCGATTGTTACCGTTGACAGGTAGACCAACATTGAATTCAAATGGATAACTAGTAACTGACATTAAGATACCGCTATTTACTCTAGTTTGAGGGGAATACAACAAATATTACTGAATAAACATCCTGAAGAATGAAAAATCTCCGCGGCAAAATATAATAAATATTAAAAAAAAATACCAGGTAAGCTTGAATTAACAAATAAAATAAAGTTTACAATATATATATAAGGCTATACTTATACGCCTATTGCTTGTCTATCTTTTAACAAATTTAAAATTTTCCCTAGTAGGCAACCGAACTGTAATTTATGTTGCCTACGTATTAGAGAGCTGTTCAGGTGCTTATTTCCTCAACTGTACCTTATGAGTTACACGCGAAAATAATCATAATGGATTCTTATACGTCTTAGATTGTCTTTAATATTATAAAAGCACTACCATAACCACATTCTGCACTATGGATATTCTGTATGAAATAAATTCAAATAAAAAACGAGACAGCGTTACTAAATAATGTCGTTTTATTACGATATATTTTACTACATGTATTAGTTCCATGAGACGAGCTGGACGGATTAAGTGAAACATACTTTGGTATCGCGCAGCGAAGATGCTTACGTAAATGTCACTGAAATTTATAGAGAACGCAGCGTAGCTATCGCACGACTAGATTTTAATTTATAATTAATTAATGTTGTCCCATTAAAAGATTATAAAATTAAAATCATTGCAGCCTGAGCGAATGGACGCTCTACTTTCGCTGCTTGTTCCGCAACGTACCTTATGCTCATGTTACATTAAGTTAGTTTTTTCCGTTTTCGTCAGAATATGACCAATTTACCACGAAAATGATAACAAAAATTGCTTAGATTATTAATACTATCTTATCTGAGAAATATTCTAAATCAATCATCAATACTAGTAATTAAAAAGACAGGAAATAAGCACAATTTTTAAAATATTGAATCTTGTTGTCTTGTTTTATACGTGTGCATATATGTATGTATTCCTATTGCACTGTAAATAACTTACAATTATCAATACATTATTTCAGAAATAATATTTATATTATTATTTATATTTATATTAAAATATATGCAAGTCAATAAATATAAGGGCAATAAAATATATATACTAGAGACAAGAGGAAACTTTTGAAAACGATTTTTTAAATAATTCATTCAACATTAACTCTACATTCAGTAAATTTATGGAGCCTTATTCGACAAATTTAGCGATCAGCGATATCGCTAGGCCGTAGCCATTCGACATAATGTCACTAACATTCAACATTTTTTTGGTAATAAGTATACGACTATCGAGTTTATTTAAATTATTACAAAATCATTGGTTGGAATTTTCGGAGTGAAATTCTCGAAGTACACGAAGTAATTTTCAAAAATTACTTCGTGTACTTTAGATGTGTGTTAGTTCAACGAATTTTCTTTTTCATTTTTATTGATAGTACTTGCAATAATTACAACATAAATATACGAAAACAAAAAATAAGCGCCCAACCAAGCGAAATCTTAATTAATTTTATGAAAGGTCACATGGATTTCGACCAATGAAAATTGCTAGGAATTAAAGGGTGGGTTCAATAAGTTATAGGAGGAAGTTAGAAAATTATTAAAATATGATGGTGCAAATAAATTATATATTTGGATATAATTTTTATACATTTACTAACTGAAGTCTGATTTAATGCATGTAACAACATCTCGGTGATAGCTTCTTGGTGCAAAGAATGATAATACTCGAAGAATCTGAAGGAAAGTAAATATTAACAAAAGATAAAACTAATGTTAAGTTATTACAATAATAAATTGTCATTAATCGTCATGACAATAGTCTTACTCGTACAATCAAATCTCTACATGCTTCTTCATTAAGCCAATAGCGCCGTACAAATTCTGTATCATTTACAGAAAAATAATTCTGGGTATCTAGTAAGTTTGGACCATCGTCAAATAACGTCGTGCCCTTTGTGTTCTTCCACCCAACTGCACAGCTACAAAGTGTGCATATGGAAAAGCCATCGCTGTAACTGAAAGTTATATCAAAGATAACATATATTTTGTTCATATAATTAGCACCTACATACGACCGTTTCACACATAATAACTTAGCAAAACCAAGCAATGACGATTATTTTGAAAAGGACAACGATGTATGATTGACCTTAATCAGTTAAATAGCGATATCGAATTGACTTAACGACATCTTTTATCGCTGTCGCTATCAAATAGCAAAAAGTCGCAAAGTAATGGACGTAATTTGATGGCGACAGAAACCGTAAAATACCGCTATTGATAGCGCTATCCGAGTTAGCGATTCGATATGATGTTTAGCGAAAAGACATAAAAGATATCCAATCACTCTGCGCTACACGAATGAATGTATTCGAAACTATTACTTCAGAAATGTATAAATTACGAATTTATTCGAATTTTTGTTGAAAATGGTAATGTAGAAGTTTCAGAAACGATTTTTCCGAACAAAGAAAGTTTCAGTAGCGCATGGTACTACCCTATAGTCGTCGACATGAATCTATGTAAATTGTAAATTGACGTAGGTAAATCTCCCGCTTTGATTTCACTTACTCCAAAGTGTAACGTCCTTGAGTTGCATAGTGCAGCGAAATTTGAGAGGAGATGGAAAGGTGTTCCTGTTCTCCACCAAATCAAATCAATCAGATTTCTTCGATAATTCATCCTTTCTCTTTACGATATCCTGAATATGGAAATAATGTTTTTATTGAAGTCGTTGCATTTTGTAATTTTCTTTAGGTTACTTCAATCGCTGGAGATTCTTCCAATAGTTGGATCTTCTCGCACAGTGTTAGGGAATGGTTGGAATGGTGTTCCAGCCCCTTTTCCGCATAAATAATACGGTTTGTGTATCACCAGAAGCGAAGCCAAGACGAACTTATGTTATAAAACGACACATATGTAAGCAGGTAAATCTTGAGCATTTATAACATAAAGCCCAAACGGATATTGTTGTAAAACCAGTAATTGACTGGCTCACAACCGAACCTAGCTTAGAATGGTGACAAATCTGTTAATGGGACACGGTGATCTAAAGAAACATGCACACAAAATAGCAGTTCTTAGAAATGAACCTATTTAAGGAGAGGGAAGAAAGAGCCTTGCACATATATCTTTTTTGAATCTGCCGCATTAACCAGCGAAAATTAACACAGCTTGGGCAGTGATCTCATCGACAAATCTGCTGCAAGAAAAGATTTATTTCATAAGCTATTCAACCTAGTTAGAATAGCTCACCCGAGATGTTGTTGAGTGATTTAATATTATATTCCTTCAACTAAAGAGACCATATAATCGAATCTATGTTCTTTCATCAGAAATATGCCTCGAGCGTAAACAATTATACTACTTTGAAACAAACAAAATAGGTATTTTTTTGTTTTGATTTAAGAAATCAGCGTAGAGATGTAGATAAATGGTATTTAAGCTGCAGTTTATTGTTGTTGGTCACAAAGTAAGCTCGTAACATATCTACACGATTAGCTGTAAAAAACAAATTTCAAAATTCAAATAATACATTTTTACCATAATTAGGAGTTGAGAAGACCCTGATGTTCTTCATAGTCCCTTCTTGTTTCTTTCTACTTGTGCCGCTATGATATTAGTTTATTTGATTTTAGGACGGCGAGAGTTGTAACGAAATTTATATCGAATTTTCGAAGTTGAAGTTAAATTGCACTCCATTCGCAAGGTTCCTTGTTAGTTATCACCCGCCATCAGTAAATCAATACATTTTTCAATTAATTTAAATTCATAATGCTCAAATAATATTATTAAATTTAAATTACCTGTGAGGAGTTGTACGTTTCAGAAATAAGTCGATTATTATGCTGGAATGTGATTAATTTTTGGTAAAGATAATATATTACATCAACTATTTAATAATTATTCGCACTTCCTGCAAAAAAAAAACTACACGATATTCAATTGTAAGAAAGTTTATTTAAATTTTCTTATTCGAATTTTGACTTAGGTTGTAACATACAACACTGAAACAGTATATTGAGTGTTAGAAGTTATATTAACGTTTACGGAATTGCTTACAATTGCTAAAAGGAAAAAGTATATCAGGTTATCCACTGTAAGTTACTGCAGCTGTTGTAAAATTTTAATAACACGTATAAGGAAATACATATGGAAATATCTATTTATGGTATCGCAGTAGTAGCTAAATTAATTAAATTGACGTGTTGTTTTATTCGGGGTGTTATTTGTACAAGCTACACTCTCTCTCAGCTGAACACTTAAGAAACCGGTCAGATATTTTATGCTAAGCTCTAAGTTCTATCTCTTTCTGGCACTACCTTTCGTCGGTTTTTACACTTAATTCCTTGAAAATGTGTGCAACCAGCGGCACGCGCGCTCATCTACTTGACCGCACTTTAGTTCTAGGAATTGACCACCGGCCTCTCAGCGGCAGCACTTTCCAGGGATGCTTCGAATCGCGCCAGTTAACTCGACCGCCAACAAATATTTCAAATATCATTACGATCATTTAAAATACTGTAAATGGCAAGAGAGTAACGTTCAAATAAACAAGTATGCTCGTAAATTGTACAAATATAGCCGATATTTCACATAGGAGGCCGGCGCGTTTTTACGTTGCGCGGCCTCTTATGATGCTTGGCATAAACTTATTTATGTGTGTATCGGCCTATTTCTTGATATATGCGTTCTACCGCATATTACCCATTCCGTGAAACTAATAACCCTTAGTTGGAGATATAAAGCGAAATATTTGTGTTTTTACCGCTTGTGCCAGTCGGTCTCTAAAATATGTCGGTTGTTACTGAATAACAATATTATAAATGGGAGCTATAATACGTAGATCCGTTCTTAAAATTGGTATTTGATTATCCAGGTATTACATTTAAAGCAATGAGATTTTTACTTTTAAATGATATTATATCTTAAGAAGTTTTACTACAACGTTATTTCAATAATTACTCATACATCATAATCATAATGATTTATTCAAGAAACCGATAATCATGTTAGAAGCAATATATCCATCAATCCCTTGGGTTACTTACTATATTAATTAAAAACAGCTTTATTTAGGCACGTAGCTTATGATCAATATTTTTTTATGAAATAATCGATGTCCAGTTAGGAAGTTTTTTTCTTTGTCATTAGCTGTAGCGAAATGTAACACTTTAGATTTTTATCACAGTTCTTGGACTTGTTCGTTATGTACAAATGTATATAAAAAATATAAATTGTCTAGTACAAAAAAAGATATTTGAGTATAAAATAACTTACACGTAGCAGAGACTCATGGTCCATTGCGGAGGAATCACCATGCAAGCTGAAAATGGATTAGAAATGTGAGTCTCTGCTTACCAAGCGTCTTTAGCATTCCTCTAAGAACAAATTTACTTCCATCAGTATCGTGTCTGAAGTATTATTCTCGATTTCCTCCTAACAGACCACGAGTTTAGATGTATGCCCTCTAGGGACCATACGCCAAACTCTCACTCAGCCAGCGACCGCGGTGTAAGTCGGTAATTGTTGTGCTCGTTCTCGCAATAAATTGCAAATCATTGAACTAGCGAAGAAGATATACCCTACTGCGTTCATATCGTGAATGGCTTTATGAAAATTGTACCCAAAAATAACAATATATATTCGTTCATACTCATATTACTAACCAAATTATTTCTTGAATTTATGAAAATATAATGTAACAAATATTATCCATGGAGTAATAAGGTACAATGATTTGTTATAATAATGAAAACTAAATTATTTCCCTAATGAATCTTGTTATCACTTAATTTCAGATTAATTTAATTTAAGATTGCAAATAATATTTTATTGTAAAAATGACACATTTTGTTCTGTCGATGAATATTTACTCAATGGACATAGATTATTAATTTCACGTCCAGTATTTTTCTCAGTGTATACTGTAGTTTATTGAAATGTATATTGTGTTTAACACAGCAGGCGCTTATTCACTATAATCATTATTTTTTTCTTTAATAAAGAAAAAAATCACAGCTATCTTAAAACGCAACCCATACAGAGCTCGGATTGCGCGTTTTAGTAGGTAAACTACTATTTGCAATTCTGATGTTCCTCAAACTATAATGCCGTATGATGCAATGCTATGGATGTTGTTATAGTATGCCAATTTTGCAGATGCGTGGGTTACCAGTTGTTTCATTCTTCGTATAGTGAATACTGCAAAACTAAGTTTTGGTGCAATAGAGGATAGGGTCAACTGAAAAATCCATCCGTTGTCACTCCTAGAAAACTGTAGTTTATTGCAGTTTTGCAGTGATGAATAAGTAATTCTAAAGTCCGGAAAATGTACCTGAAAGAGTTCTGCTTTGGTTTCATCTCCCGCTTTGGTGTAGTTTCCGCTTTCTCTTCCCAGAGTATGTATTGAGCTGTGAGGTTCTTTCGATAATATCCTAGTGAGTCTGGCAGATTCCGGATTTCCAGGATTCTATTCTTGAATCCCTCAAAGCTTCTTTATAGTCTGTAATGGCCTATTTATATTCTCCCCCAGACCAACGTTTTCTTAGCTCTGTTAAAATTTCTCATGCTTTCAAGGTTTCTGTTCCATCAGGATACATTCGTGGAAACGCCTTGTTTACCATGCAGCAGTTTTTGTTGAATACCTATCTAATAGCGTTTTGGATCTGCCTTGTTACGACTTCCTGTTCCATTATGTTGCTTATCTTTCGCTGAATCTATTTTAGACTAGAGTCTGGTTCTGCTGTGTAAGCTTCTCAGTTAGTTCTTCGGGAATTACGATAAGTTTCCATTACAGGTTTATGATCACCTATTAAAACTGATGCGCCTATAATGTGGGCAACTCTTCTCATTTGACACATCTCAATCGTCAATCAATCTTACGCAAGTGGTTGTTAACGTTATATCTATTACTCTTTCATTCTCGAGTTCATGTAAGCAGGTTCACTGCCTACATTTAGTATATCCAAGTTATTTGTCATAATAAACAGTAGTAAAGACTCGCCTTTTGGGTTATTGTTGGTGCTTCCTCAGGTCATGTGGTGTGCATTCGCATCTCAGCCAATGATAAGCTGCGATCCACTAGTTCTGCTGCTCATCACTAGGTCCTCCACTTGCTTGGTTGGTGATAGGTCAGAGTCATCAAAAGGAAGATATGCCGATGCGATAGTTAAATCCGTCGACATTTCTCCTGACACACTGGATTCGGAATGGTGAAATTTAAATTGGGTTAATAGATGGAATAAAATATCCAGATCAAGTCATCATTGGTATTTAAGAATAAGGGTGGCGATGTTTCGTCCTTGATTAACGACTTCTTCGTGGCTTATAATTTATTATCAAAAAACTTGGAAAACATCTTAAAGTAATTATTTGATTAAACAAAATTTCATATGTCATAATGCGCATTCAAAAAATTTACAACCACTGCCTAGAACAATTAAGCCATATGGTTTGGCTCGACCTATTAACCCAATTTAAATTTCATCATTATTATTGGGTAAATAATGAAGATTTCTTTACAAAAGGTGGTGGAAACAAATTTTATTTTCAGTGCGATTACAAAAAGGGACTATTTTGAAGCAAAATATTTTGTTAACACATCAACAAGTCTGAAGACTTTTGCAATCTGTTTCCCATAATTTTCACAAGTTGACATTTCGTAGTAGTAGTTTTTTCTATTTCTTTTTTTTTCGGTGGTATGATACGCAATGTTGATCTTAAATCTAACATCTTATACTCCACAATAAGCATTGAAATAAGAATTTATGTACATATAGTAAAAAAAAATGCAGAGTAATGACGCACCCAGCACAGGTGTTTAAATCGGTAAAGTAAATAACTTATATCTACCTACCTACTACATACACAAATAAATCACCTATGATGAAAACACTCTTTTGTATTTTATGCAAAATCCCCCATATAAAAATTAAACTTTACCTGTGAATAATAAATCGTTATCATCTAATGCGATCACGACTTCTTTAGATCCACGCGGTAATTAAAATTCATATTGTGTGGAAAGATTACGCTAATGACGGTACTTATGCCCGCTGGAGAGACGCCTCACTCTTCGCCTGCTAGATGGCGCACTTAATTACAAGTCCTGTTCACGATTTTTTTCCTTCGCCTCGGACGCCGGCTATATCTAGATAGTAGGATTTAAGGAGCGCTGCTCATTGTGTGTAATCTGCTCCCTGCTTAAAATGCATCTCTTCGTATATGAATATTAAGCAGGTCCGCGTCTATTATAGGTAAGTACTGTAAGTAATGCGGCATCATTTCAAGAATAAAATACCGTAAGATTTTAGCGGTTACTGGGTATTATTGTACAAACAAATTTCTGACGCTCAATGAACTATATGTGATCGGCTAATTTATGTAGCTGAAATGCATTTCCCCAAATTTGCTACTTGAAATTGCAATTATTGCGAAAATCAAAAAATGTATGAAGATAATTTTTTGCAAGCGATAAATGATGTGTAGATATTCAACGTTGAAAAGAAAATGATAAAATAATTGAAACAATATTAATAATTCAAACAACTCATCCAGTAATATGACCAGCTGCAGAGAAACAAACAAATTAAAGGTGTGTATTATATACGCATGAAACAATATTCCAACTTATAAATAAAATATGGACGGAGGAAAGAATGCCATCAGAATGGGCCGATGCGCAAATTGTAACTATACATAAAACAGGTGATCAACGGGAATGTGAACACTATAGAGGTATCACACTAATGAACGTTGCCTACAAAATTATGTCAACTATAATCCAGAGGAGACTAGTAGTAGCAGCAAGAACACGACAGATCAATATCAGTGTGGTTTTACGCAAGGCAAATCGACAATAGATGCATGATACTGTAAAGCAGATATTAGAAACAGCGAAGGAGTATAGAATAGAACTTGAGCTACTTTTTATAGACTTCAGGCGGCTTTTGAATCTCTACACAGCAGACAAGCTAATGCTAGGATTAAAAGCACTAGGCATAGACTACAAAATGAGATAATTAGTCGCCATGACAATGAAGTAAACGAAAGTCAGCATAAAAACTCAAAATGGAGAGAAGGAAAAATAAATCAAACAAGACCTAGATCTTCACAAAATTCTTTAATAATACTCGATCGCTTTTGATCTATCCGAGTATCCTTATACCAGAATTCAAAAGCAGTTAAGAATGGTGAAAGTTTAAAATTAAAATAAATTTAGAGAGTGCAAAGTAGATAAATGTGTTATAAGTTTGATTATGTAAAACTTGTAAAAAACCGACATTAAATAAAGAATACACAAAAAACAAAGAAAAATATACAATGATGAACGTAAAAGATAAACGGGGAAACATAATAACAGATGAAGACAAAATAATGGAAAGATGGAGTGAATATTTCCAAGAGTGGACCAAAAATGACAGAGATATATCAAATGAAAAGATAGACAAAGAAATAGATGAAAGGATGAAGAAGGGTGGAAAAATATATAATACGATGAAAAAGATATTCTTATGAAAAAAAGAGGTGCAAAAGAACGTTAAAGTCGACGTAATAAATAAAATAGTAAAGCCAATAAAAAACGTAAATCTGGAATTAATGCCATGGATGTGATTCTTAAGAAAAGTAGAAAATAAAACCAGAAGAGATAGAATCAGGAATGAGAAGACAAGAGAAGAATTGGGAATGATACCAATACAAATGAAAATAGAAGAATGACAGTTAAGATGGTATGAACATATTTGTCGAATGTCAGAAGAAAGAATAACTAAGAACATTTATGAAACTAAAATATCTGAGAAAAATACAAGAGGCTATCCGAATTAAAGGAACTTGGACTTGTTTGAAAGGGCACTTAAAGTTGTTTTAAACGCCACAATTTGTATTACCCGCTAGTGTTCAGGAAACACACCAGATGGCATCATCCCCAGTTATAGATTTTCTGAATTATCTCTAAAAACGTAAATGTATCAATATGCTTTTCTTACGTTGTAGTTGAAGAGCTTTGACAGACTAAAGTGGTGGCGAAAACTGTGTCGTGCTATCTTTTTCCGTTTTCCAGAAGATAACGAAAATAGTCCCTTATAAGTAATAATTTCCCTATAAATGATCAATATCTACTTAATAAAATCGAAATCTATCCTAGTTGGCCATGAAACAAAGAAATAATTTTATCCTTTAGCACAAAAAATTGTGTCGGTATTAACTTGATATGATTATTTGTTTTTATCACTTTTCAAAATTTAAAATGATTTGCACACAGTATCATACTACGAAAACAATTTATTTGACAACTGTTAAGTTGTGACATTAGCACATATAATTTAGCCACACACTAACCTTTGAAGATTCTGCTTAACCGTTGAATGATAAAAGAAATGTCGTTTTCTAATGCGGAGGTATATGATATTCTTGCAGTATATTTCCAATGTTTTGAAAATTCATGGATTGCTGAACGTAAATATGTGTCAAGTATTATGGAAGACAACATTTCAGCCGAAAAGTATTTAAACGTTTAGCGACACAATTACGTGAAACAGGAGGTGTTCAACCTCGTAGAAATTCTACAAGAACACATGTAGTTAGAACTGAAACTAATATAATAAATTTGATTATCAACATAGATGCAGCATAAATGTTTGGTGTGGCATTTTGGATGAGTTGGAAAATTATTGGACCATTTATTTTTGAACATTTTTCAAATAAATCCAAGTTTCTTTAATTCGCATAAACACTACAAAAGTTATAGCAGATTTAGTTTTACATGATTTGACAACGCCTACTACATTCACACAAGTCACAATATGACAAAATGTCTTTAACCAAAGTGGTGCGTAATTAAGTAAAGTTTTTAATAAACTGTTTAAAATTACAGCTAATTCTGAAGCTTGTGCAAGTTAATTTAAAATTTCCTATTGACCGTGGCAATTATGCCCCCTAGCGGCCATGTTTGAAATTTGAAAATAATTCTTTAAATTTCCCATTGCCACTTTAGTTTAAATTTGAAAAAAAGTGGAAACAACAATAACTTCTCTTGGGAAAAATTACTCCTAATTATTACAGTAAAAAGCAGAAATACATTAATTTGGTATTTTCTCACTGTAAAAAACTTGCAATCTTTGCATATTTGCCGTACTGTCGGCCGTTCAAGATCTAATATCGACATAGTTTCGGTAAGAGCGCACGAACCTCGTCCTCTAATATCTTAATTGGTAAAGCACCCGCCCGGCAAGCGGGAGGATGTAGGTTCGAATCCTGCGTGAGGAGAAAAAAAATTCTTGGGAAAAATCACTCTTAATTATTACAATAAAAAGCAGAAATACATTAATTTGTTATTTTCTCACTGTAAAAAACTTGCAATCTTTGAATCTTGTCGTACTGCCGGCCATTCAGATCTAATATCGACATAGTTTCGGTAAGAGCGCTCGAACCTCGACCTCTAATAGCTTAATTGGTAAAGCACCTGCCCGGCAAGTGGGAGGATATAGGTTCGAATCCTGCGTGAGGAGAAAAATATTTCTTGGGAAAAATCACTCCTAATTATTACAATAAAAAATAGAAATACATTAATTTGTTATTTTCTCACTGTAAAAAACTTGCAATCTTTGAACAATAACTTTATTCACCTTTTATTTGTTTAATAACGTTATGATACTTATCTAAATAGAAATGCAATGACAATACAAACAGATAATAGCGCAGCACATAAAATTATATATCGTCCTTTGTATTCTTGTATGTACGTGTAACAAGTGAAATGGATATTCTGGTCTTTTTTTTTTAGTAGTAACGGTTTCTCCGTACAGGAATAACGTGTGTTTGTGAAAGCAAGTACGGAGACTTAAACCCCGATATACGTTGAAAAAGTTCATCTAATTAGCATTCAAGGCGATCGAAACAAGTAATCAGTACACCTACATCGAGAAACAATGCTCAAGTTCGACCAAATCGAATTTTAAATAAAGTTGTAAGTGTACGTTCCGATCCACTCGGGACGAATAACAGGGCCCTAGTAGATAGTGGAGCCTCTAAAAGAGTAATAAAGCCATTTGGACGATCTAAAGTGTAAAATTTATTGTCCTTTAAATGGTCAACTCGTGTTGTTCTATCGGACAATAAAATATATTTTTCTTTTTCTGGTGTTTTTTTTTTTTTGTTTCGTTCGTATATTCAGAATTTAAAGGTATTATTGTGGAACTATAAAAGTACCTACCTAACAGCGTTGGAGTTTTAATTTAGGTATTACGCCTATTTTAAACAAAATTTACAGTTTTTAAGTGGCTATGTTCTCTAAATTGTCTTCTAAATTGTGTCATTACTTGGAACTTACTTGCTGTAATATTAGATACCACCATGCATCAGCTTCATTACATTACTTACCGCGTTTACCGATTATTAATAATAGTTACTAGCTGTTATTGTTGTCACGTAAAACGTGATTAGAATATAGCCATCGCGACATTTAAGGGGAATTAGCATGAAAATAAGGTGTTAAAAACTATGCATGAATAATGTAAAATTCATTCACGGATTACGATTGCATTAACTTTATTATGAACCTTTACCACCTTCATCACACTAAAATATAATTTGAATAGTATGTACCTAGCTGCCTTTTAGTTCTATGTTTAATTATGAAAAAGCTTATTGTTTTATCGAAAAATTTAGTAAGCATTTAGTTCTATAATATTCTAATAGATACATACGAAGGTGTAGGTAACTAATCATTATCTACACATCGCTATAATCTATTTGACCTTGTCCAGTCGTGTTCGCGAGCGCTCTCACAGAATCCCGACGTTTAGTTGACCCTTCAATGACATTTCACATTGTTGTAGATTAAAAACGTGGGTGTGTCAGGGAATGTCTATTGTGTTAGGTCAGCTGAAGTGCATAATCTGAACCCAGGTGTCCGGCTATTGTCACCTTTGTATTACAAAACTTTGTAACAGATACATTTAAAAGCTTGTACATACATTCCACATAAGTACAAATGTATGTGTGTACCTACATGCGATGTAGGTATGTATAAATATTTTTCTGTGTCTTTGCAAGTTCTTCGACTCTCTCTGTTTTCATAAATTACTCCGTGTCAGTACCTCGTTATAAGTAGGTATAGTGGCCTCATATACACAGAATACGTTACAGAATTATTGCGTTATGTCGCCGTACCTCGTCTATGTGTATTGTTTTGATATAAAAAAGAAATGCTTAGAATTTGTGTGCTTTCACAATCATGATAGGTATACTTAATTGTGAGCAACGGTATGTGTGTCTGTTGCCTGAAAACTGCTTATTTGTGGTTCTGTTTATTTATTTGCGTCATAGGTATATTAGTTAAGGTTAAATGTAAGATATTCCTTACAATACACTTTGCTACATTACACTTTCAACAAAAAATCACGTATTATTTGTAGGCTTTATTTATTAAATGGTTAGTTGTTAACCATTTAGAGTGCACGGTTTTGTTATGATAGCTGTAAACAATCGCATCTAATAAAACACAGGTTCAGTTTGGTTTATAGGTACCTCGAAGAAGAAAGTATCCGAACAATGCGAGCGAAAGCGAGTGAGACAGAAGATATCGGGTCCCTTCTATTACAAGGAGCCCATAACTTCTCTCTTGCTTGTTCAGGCTTGAATCGTTCGGTTATTATTTTCTTCAAGTTTACCTAAAGTAGTAAGAGTTGAATTATTCTGTTAAAATACAGTTTACTCCTTATCAATAGTTTGTTCGTAATTAACTTTCAATATTTTACTCTGCGGATAGACAAAAAACCACAGTCAATGCTTGTTCAACTGTTTGGTGCATTATATATGCACGCTTATTATTTTAATGTTTGCAGGCGATGTCAAAATTTTTTCACCAATTAATTCCGGTGAAGAGCGTAGATATAAGTAAGTAAATAAGTATAAGTATGAAAATAGTTTGAACAGGAAGTTACAATTAATCAAGGGAAGTAAAAGTATCTGGGTGTTACCCTCGAATGCGAAACTGAGCTGGAAAATCACTTAGTCAAACAACGACCAGGGCTACGCAACTAATTCTGGCGCTGCAGGCGAGTTGGCTGGCAAAACCTGGGATTAAAGAACGAGGAGTATACATTGACTATATACTGCCGTGATAAGATCAGACATAACATACGGGGCAGTAGTCTGGTGGAGGAGGACAGAAGTGTCCTCCGCATTGAAAACGCTAACCGCTGTTCAGAAACAGGCGTTGCTGGGTATCACTAGTGGGCAAATAACAGGCCAGGGACCGCCTCTCTGGAGAGACCATTGTGGGCTGGAACTCTTATGTGAGAGCGGAGGCAATGAATGCGACCTTAAACTGAAAGCAACAATCTGTGGCAATCCCAACTTCCAGGGGGGAGGGCACACTTATACTACGGGCACGATACGGACGGGCCATTGCTGCAAATACCCACGGACAGCATGGCACCCTAAATTATCTTCACTGAAAAGGTGAAAATCTCCATACCGAACAGAGACCAGGTACGCACTGAGATCGCTACTAATAATAACTGGTTCACAGACGGATCCAAATCCAGCCAGGGCACAGGAGCCGGTATTTGTGAGCCCAGTCCTAATCAAAGGATATCCATAAGCCTGGGGAAACATACAACAGTCTTCCACGCAGAGGTATTCGCCCTTGCAGCCTGTGCAGAAATGATTGCAAAAGGGGGCTACATGAGGAGGAAAATTAATATAATGACTGACAGCCAGGCTGTCATTAAGGCAGTCTCGAATCCAGTAACTAGGTCAAAACTAATTAGAGACTGAAAGAAGAAATGGAGGTCGACTAAAGGCCAACTCCATACCAAAACGCTGATAGGGGATGGGGATGTTAGTTTCTCTGATAACCTACTTAGGCTTAGAGACATATTGAAGTCCTCGAACGTTCTCAAGTTTCCACTGGGCAAGATACTGGGCTTTATAGAGAACACCAAGCTGCTCGAAAAAACGTCTTAAAGAGAGAATGTTATAGTACTAAAAAATAAGAGTTGCATGTTAAAAAGACGTCGTGTTTAGAAAACGGCGTTAAATCACCCAATAGACCGCATTCATTTAGTTAAACCGCTAGTAAGTTTGTCTAGTCTAGATCAAACAAAATGTGACTAGAAGTATTTTATAATTCCACGTGTCAGTTGGACAAAATAACCCCTTAGCAATAGACAATACCTCAGTATCTTTGCTCGTCAAATTTAAACTCGTATAGTTCGCGACAAAATAACACGAAAAGAGTGTGGACCTCTCCTGACTATTAAATTAGTCAAAAAAGTGTTAAAATTTTCAACAGTGTAAACATAAAATTCCGCATGATTGCAAAGCGGCGGTGTACAGTCGATAAGTTCTATAAATGTACCAAATTTTATTCAAATAACATATTGTTATCTGTGGGAATGTTTCTTTGTAAATTTATAATTGACAGAATTTTAATATTTCAACAACGTACCTATGTTTAGGTGAAGTTGATATAAATAATAAAGGTGAAAATGGAGGAGCAGAAGGAACTCATACGAAAACAATTTTAAATAATAAATAAAAATGTGTATGTGACGGTTTGTGTGGTAACGTATCATTGAAATCTCTAGGAGCTCCAACGATAATGCAGAACATAAGCCCAATTGTCGAGTGTTTTTTTTGAAAAAGCGCTATAATGAAAGCATTTTTTAGAAAAAAAATCACCAGTTGAAATTCACATTTAAGTTGACAGTACCTATTAAGTACATGATATGTTTTGTGTTCTATACAGATCTCACAAAGCTTCCGTTGAAAGTGCCTACGGATTATGTGTAAGTACATTTAATGGAAAAAAAAATCTGAGGATTCTTTTCAGAAAAAAAGTATTAATAGTGAATGATTTGTTTATACACGCAAGTTATTGAACCTAGATATTAATTTATCTACGTATTCTATCAGTTCTTCCGAAGGTAATAAAAAGGTGTTTCCTCATATAAGGACACAATTTGCTTACGAATTAGTGTCCAATAAGTAAAAGATCTTAGAGGGCGAATTGATAAAATTTGAAATCGATTTAGTCAAATATGGGTTATAGAAAAAGTCTGGAATTAATAAACTAGTGTAGCGCAGAGTGTTCGGATATCATGTTTGATCGGCCCTACATTTACCTACATTTGGCACACAATCTTATCTAATCGCTAAAGATAGCTCCTATAAAAAATAAGATAAATTTTCGTGATCAAAAACAAAAACCACAAGAGACACTTATGCCGGCACAGCTATATATACAACTACTTCGGGAGCTCGTTTGAAATAAATCGAAAGCGTTTGAGTAGCCATGATTTATTCCATGCATACACTGTTGAAAATTTTAACACTTTTTTGACTAATTTAATAGTCAGGACAGGTCCACACTTTTTTCGTGTTAATTTTGTCGAGAACTATAGGTAGTTTTAAATTGACGCCCAACAAAGATAGTCAAGTATTGTCTATTGCTGGGGGGTTATTTTTCCAACTGACATGTGGAGTTATAAAATACTTCTAGTCACATTTGTTTGATCTAGACCTAGACAAATTACTAGCTGTTTAGCTAAATGAACGCCGTCTATTGGTGATTTAACACCATTTTCTAAACACGACGTCCTTTTTAATATGGTTATTGCTTAACCTGTTTCTGGATATTTTTTCAGGTATAAGTGGACAAAATCGACAAACTATTACTAGCCACACGTTTAGAATGTATCTAGGTGTACTATCCTTGTAGCTAATTTATGCGGAATTTCATATGATTTAAACAAACTCTTTTATTAGTGCTATAATATTCTCTCTTAAGAAGTTTCTCAATTATAAATATGCAGAACACCCATTAAAAAGTTTTGGTTTCAACTAAAAGTGCCAATTTTAAAAGATTCTTTGAGAACCATTTAAAATAAGTGAATTTTATGCAATTGACCCAAATCTGAATTAATACAGATAAATAGATGTTCCCCAATACACATCTTTAAGATGTTGAAATTTTTTATGCCCCACTGGAATTAACGTTTAATAACACAAAGTTACACTTTGAGGTCAGTCACATTGGTGGTTGGTTGGATATGTAATACGCAAAAACAAACTCGAAAACAGATACACGTGCAATGCAAAGTGGTGCGTATAACGCAATCTCGTATTAGATTAGGTGGGGTTTCTATATTTCTATCCGAAGGAAAAAATTTGATTGGTTAACGCTTGTCTAAAAAATAGTAAATCCTCATATCTGAACAAGAAAGACTAAACGAAATTCTAGTCATTTCTGTTCTATTAAACACCACGTAGTCAACTCGTCTGGCAAAGTTTGTAAAATCAACACTAAAATATTTGACTAGCGCAAAAGATTAAACCCACCGTAATATTTCAAACAGTGTAATATGTAGTACATCAAAGACACGAGAACCAGAAAACAAAATTTATAAAAAATTGTGTTTCAAACATAATATTTATTCTCTATCTTGATGATTGCAAAATTAACTGTGTCGCAGGTAATTTATTAATGCTACAATTTTTTTTCCAGATTTTTTATTTACATTTCTTAAACTTCTTCGAGATACCCATTAAATTGCAATTCATTGCAAAAAATCATAAAGCGCAGAACGTTTGTTTACATTTAACTAAAATTATAATTTGAAAATCATTGTTTTCCTATGCATATAGTTCAATTGACCAAATCTATAAACAATAGAAAATATTAAGGTTATAAATGATTCACATATTATATTTGCATTACTACCTTTCTCATGTAATAATTGTACATGGCGCTATTGTTCTTAAATGCTCAAATGCTCAAATTCAGCCTCTTCGCTATGTCCAAAGCAGAATCATATATGTAACAATGTTAATTTTGAATAGACAAGCAGAAAAAAATGTGTGGTTTGCATTACTTACTCAACTATTTTAGCATTCGTAAACATACAATATTAATAAGATTCTATATCTGTAACGCAGTTAAATGTGTGCTATTTGCGTTTTAAACCATAATAAGTGACATTACGATAAAAATCAAACCTACATTTATAATAAAGTATATATACAATATATGTACAAATATTAAAGCTAATATTTGATTTCATGCGGTTTAATTTATTATTACTATAATAGATAAATTATAAAGGTTTATTATCTATATCAGAGAATTTGGAGTACATACCTTTTTAGCCGTCGAGGATCTACGTCCCAAAAACATTTGTGAATACTGAATACTGCACGTGTTACCGCAGTGGTGAGTAAACACTGTTTCTTTTTGGGTTTGAACGTTCCATTTTGAAAATATGTAATGTTGCAAGCCACATCTAATCTACATAGCATTGACACAATTCACATTTTGGACTAGCTACTTTAATTACATATTTATTTGTGTTACATTTATTTTGTAAGGTTTCCTGGTTTTTAAGCTGAAATATAATGCAGAACACCAAACTATTTAAATCAGTAGGTAATTTTAACTATTAAGTTTGTTAATTTACAGTATTTTTGTAATGCTCTATTGATATTGCCAGTAATGATAGTCTTACCAGTTATTTTAAGGTAACAATACAATTAAATTTGATTATAGCTTGAAAGTCATTGTACGTCTACTTTTCTTTTAATGTTACATTGACTGCCATAGCAATGTGCTTTAATTTTTTTACGTAAATTTATTTAATTATAAGTTCCTTTTTGCAGCGTATTACATATTACTACAATTGTTGCGCATAAATAGACATCCAAAGTCGGTAATAACATTTAATTTTGTAAGCCTTTACATTTTAAAGATCTGAAGCTAATACAGCATGTAACTGAAATGCTAAAGCTTACTTAACTACGAGATTCAATCCACAATCTTGTCTTATTCAAAAATTATGACCACGTCCCTTTCTAAAGGAAAATAGGCATATGAGAAGAAACAAGAAAGGTACTACGCCCGCCGACTATTTGCAAACAGTAACTCACAGGACTCCGTAAATAGGAACAACCGGCTAGGTAGGAACATACGCACACTAATAACTATATAGGTAAGTACCTACAACGTATACTGTACTGTTCTAGACGGCGTTCGTAAATATCGATAAATATCGTCATCAGGGGTAGAGTGAGAAGAGAGGCAAAGAAATGTGACAGTCAGTCCCTTGATAGACATAGAGGCGGTACCGTCGAACAAAAGACTGGTACGGAACCCGACATCCAGTTTCACCGAGAATTACGTAACGGCGTATAAGGCTAAAGTGCGCCATTAGATTTCTAACTATATGATATTTACGGAAAATTATGTGGGACTTGGTATGTTGTCGCCTTTATAAAAATTCCGCACTATAGTCGCTGCCCGAGTGGAAGTTAATGAAATCACCTTGTTGTTAATTATTCGTATATGATTTTACGTAAAAGGGAATGTAAAATATGGAGGCGTTTGCTGGATTGTATTCGACATCATAAAGTTTTAAAAATAAGTTAGATGTACTTACATCCGCCAACCAAAAAGGCATGCATCTATGTATGGATTTAAAGCAACTTCTAACTTTAAGCATATCAATTTGGAAGGTTTCTACATCATATATATTCTAATACTACAAGGTTACACACAGCCCGAAATTTTATTAATATGATGTTTTAATTAAATTATTAAAATCCAATTTTAAACATTATCGTCAATTTTATTACTTTTCAATAATTTAAAATACTTTTTGAGTATACCCTCTCAAATGCCAGATGGCATGTGGGGGGAGAATTTTTGACTGCAACAATCTAGAGGACGCTCTGATGTTACAAAAATTACGATTAGTAAGTTACCCCCTTAAGGCGAATCTGGACGGCCTTTTAATGAGATTCTCTTCCAGTAGATGGCGCGGATTTTTTTCTCTTCGCTGTTTTTAGACATACTAATCAAAATATTTTAAATTTGATAAAGAGATTGTTTTGAAAACAGTATTTAAAATTGCGCCAACGTTTTATTTTTTTAATTTTCTTTTTTTTTAATTTTTTGTTTGGTTCTATTTGGCTTCCAAAAAGGAAAAATAAAAAAGTGGTTAAGGGCGACGGTTCAGCGGTCCTTACTAATACTAAAACATTTTTTTTCATTTTTTTTCTGATAGCAAATAGCGTCCGAAAGAGGAAAATGCGTTTTCTCTTTGATCTTGTCCGCCGGGACAACCATAACTAGGACGGTAGCACACTCGTTCGAATAAGTGCGCTACAAAAATGGATACTGGATCGAGTAATCAGATCTTTTCAAAACATTAGTTAGTCTGTCATATGAACTTGAATATATAGGGTAACACTATTTCATATGGTTTTTTTAGAAAAACCAAACATTACAAATGCAAAATTATAAGATCTATCAGTAATTTTATTTGATTTACTAGGGCTACAAAGAAAACTATTAATTCAGAAATACATAATTATAACTGATAATCATAATCCGTACTATGAACTCAGTAGAATGAGTGACTTTATTTGTAAATTGAGTAACTGCTGTTTTCCGAAAACTGATATTATCTCGAGGTATGCGCAAATGTGAAGAGCATTTGTAGAACACGTGATTGCAGGAATAAACTTCAAGCGTTAGTCAGATCGAAAATACCTCTTGTCTTTTTGAATGGTATGAATTGTGTGCTTTCTATATTACATGTGCCCAAAATGAATTGCTAAGATTGTCTAGAGTATTCGCTACGTTTCATTGAGTGTTATTGCTATACCTGTATCTATGATTTCAATACAACTTCCTATAGGGTAACTTGTGAATAAAATGAGTCAGGGTGCCACACGCTGTCACAAACATACAAACCTCACTCAACACACACACAGACATCGCACACCTGTGATCAAGTACCTCTAAAGTTTTTTCTCTGGAACTGAGTTAGCACTGCAGTTACTGTATGAAGAATATTTACTTTCTTACAAGTAGCAAACCGCATTATCTAAAAATGGATAAAAGATACTCGTCAAAAGGCGAAAGCATCTTTGTATCAGCGCGAAAATAAAAAAGGCTTCTTTTAAGATTTAATGTTCTATTGTACAAAATGTAAGTACCATATCTACTTACCTAGACATTTTATTACTTTGTCATTGCGTATTTCAGTGCGCCAAAATCCAAAAATAACTCTAGGGTGGTCAATATAAATGGCCATGATACAAGGTATGTAATCTGAGCAGATATAAAAGAAATTGTAATTTATAGGTACATTTTACCCAGTCGAAAAAATGGCTGTGTGCATTTTTTTATTTGCATTTTATTGATGTTCTGTTTCGTAATACCATAGGCATAAGGAAATTATTGAAGTAGTTTAGTATTTATAATTATGACTCGTTAATAAAAAGTAGATACGTTTACATATTTTAAGAATTTCCCACTTATTTAAAACATAGGTAGGAAGTAGGTTGGGTTGTGTAAAATACACAAAAAGACAGTACTGAAAGCGGAATTGAATATCCTTATATTTATACTTTGCGTGATGCCATAGCAGACCATCTGTACGTAGATACGTCCTCAAAACAAACATCGGTCTGTGCGTTAGGTTACGATAGAAGCCGGCGGCCTGTTGGCATTTGATGGAAAAAAAGAAAAATGAATATTTCTGTTTCGGGGCGTTTTATTAGTCCAAATTCAAAAATTAAAAAAAGTTTTGTCATTAAGAAATTGGTCTTCACATGCGCCGTTGAGCCGATTTTAGAATTGTTTTTAATAACAAACTTACAACATTTAAAAATTTAAATACATAGGAAATAAAAAAATTAAAACGTTGGCGCAATTTCAAACATTATTTTAAGACAAATACAGTTTAAAATGTAAAAATCGGTCGTATCGTTTTCCCAAAAAGCGCGGAATACTTTTCCGATATATTTATCTCTGTCGTACACTTGGACGTCCAGATTCGCCTTAATATCTTTAGTACGACCGGAGACACTTTGGGAGGATGTTGCTCAATGTTCTATACTCCAATATTCAATCTTAAAGTAGTTGATTCAAGTGAGCTAATGTGAGAGAGACTTTTATGTAACCGGTATCAAGGTTGTTGATTGACTTTTTAACATAAAGAAAACGTTTAAGTTAAAACATATGAGATTTTATATAATAAAAGGTTTGAAATGTAGAGCCGTGTAAAAAATAATGGTATAAATATCTGAGGTACGTAAAATGAGTTCTCTTATTTAGTAGCAAATACGTTTTTTAATTATTAATTCCAAGTTTTGCAATATAAATTCATCATAGAAAAGCAAATACGTTAAAATTTCAAAATTCCCTCGTCTTTTCTTCCCAATCTTTGTACCTGCGTGATTTTATGTTTAAAAGTCGGGTAATAGTCAGCATATGCAATCATTGGGTGGTAAAAATTACTGGATATTTGATTCCGTGTCGTGAATACATCTTAACTAGTAAAATTCAAATTGTCACCTTATAAAACTTTTCCATCTATTTGCGAGCAAACTGGTTGGAGGTTGCGTACAAAATTTTCTAACCCAGAATTTTGTCGAACATATTAAAATAAAAGTCTTATAAGTATAATAACATTTAGAGTAGAATTAAAAGAATACGCTCTTCTTTAGGTTGATATGGGGGCAGAATACCTTTGGAAGGAGCAAATCGGCAAACATCACAGCGAGTAGCTGTGGTCAGGGCATCGAATGGGTGCTCTCGTGCTTTTAATTACAGAGAATGGGTCGGAACGGGAACATTTCTCGGGAAGATCGTCGTTAGAGAAAATTTACCCAACAAATATATTAAAATCTACATTAGAATTAAAATAATACGTTTGGTTTTAGGTGGATATGGACGCAGAATACCTTTGAAGGGAGTAAATTGGCAAACATAAGAGGGGGCAGATCTGGTGAGGGCATTGAATGGGGGCTCTCGTACTTCTAATCACGGAGAATAGCTCAAAAACGGGAACTTTTCTTGGGAAAATCGTCGTTTAGAAAATTTACCGAACAATTATATAGGTAAAAATGCGGGTAAAATTAATATCGTAAACTTTGTTTAAAAATAACCATCAGTTTAGATTAAAATTCGGAATAAATAGGATTTTATCAAAATAGCCGTTAAAATTTATAAAAATTACTCGAGACACGGCCGTCTCTCACGGAGGTTGGCTAGTGAATGATCCGAATTACAAAAATTTAACAGACATATTTAACTTTAGCGTTAATTTAACTGATGTGAGGGGAATATTGGATATTTAATATGTTAGAATACCCATGTGACCAAATTGATCTATGAAAAATTTAAAATAAAATGAAATAAGTAATTATTTGTAAAATTGTGGAATCACCTCACATTCATTATAAAATAAAAATAGGTGTGTGTACATGATAAAAAAATACTTTTAAAAATATATAATACATATTACTGTATTTAATTAACAATCTTAAAATATGAACTATACAGTGAGGTATGCAACCTTACATATATGTCAATTTTTTACAAAACCGAGCCCCAGCTATTTTTCCTGTCTTCTTGTTGACACATCAATGAACTTGGATTATAAATACATCTAAAAGCATTATTAAACTAAATTCAATAAATACACTGTAACAAAAAAAAGTAAATGTTATTTCGAACTGAAAACGATCCAACTTTGATCTGTCAAAATCTGCTACAAATATTTAATGTTCAAATTCTAATGTGATTTCGATGTGCAGGTGTCTCGCTACTGATCATATTTACCTTCTGAAGTGAAAATGCCCTTAAATCACTTGCCAAATCCATAGGTTTCTGCATCACCTGGATCTTCTGACTGTATGTGCAACATTCTATAGCCTTTTTTTGTTATATGTTTTTTATTATTTTAAAATAGATAAAAGTAAAACTAGTAAAGTTACACTTAAATAATATCAATTTATTAAACCACTACAACATGTACCCAACTGTAGTTAAACTTACTAGAAGCAGTAATTAAGTTTGTTGTCGTCAAATAATGCTTTACGCACTTGTAACTATATTTTATATTGGTAAAATGAGCGTGAAAATCTGGGAAAAACAACTATTCTTGCATTTATTTAGCAGTAAATTCTCAAGGCGATTTCGCCAGATAGATGCTTTTACGATCGTTAAAATACCATTTGCTAAATAAACTACAATAGGGACCACCCACAAATTATACGTTTTACTGAAGGCGAGCATAAACGTAAGGTTCAAGAACGTTTACGCGAAACAGAGATTCACGCAAAACATCAGGCATATAAATATTTTCCTCAAATTTGATGCGAGAGCGTTTCTCTTACCGTATACCATAAGTGGTTTACCATGTACTGCGGTGGCATGCAAAGATACACACTAATACTATTTGTTACAGGTCTTAATGTTATCTAAGTTCAAAGATTAAATAATTGTGCTAGGTGGTGATTCCAACGAACATTCATACACATGATAAATATGTTTCTTTTACTTGCACACCGAAGCATTTATTTCTGTTTAGAGAACATTTTAATACTGTCGCCTCACGCTGAAGCATTTTCGTTTAATAGTCTTATTTTCTTAGATAATGCTGGAGGTATGCATAAAATCTCTATATATTCTTGTCGTGACTTTTATTACTTCGTACTTTATGGTACTTTATTTGTCAATTTTTTCTTCTCTCCGCACGGTAACGTTCTTCGTTTGACTTTGTGATCCTTTGAATGCTCCATTTCGATTTTTATTTTATTTAGTGGGACATTAAGCGACACGCTTTCTGTACTGAACTACCACGGAATATCTACTTAGATATGCAGACTCCTCTGCATAATCGAAATGGGTTTATAAACGACAGTAGGAGGTTTAAGTGAATATAAAGAATATTTCAGGCTTTAAATTAATAAAAATGTAACGTTGCTGTATGTATCGAATTTTATTGCTACTGTAGTGATTACGTCTCCTCACCAAACCAACTTACATTACTAAGTAGCACGCATAAACCCTAAAAACAAATAACAAAATAAAATATCAAATGTAATATATATTATCTACCACTGCAACACAATATTTTAGTGAAATAAATCATGTGTAATTGCTGAAATTTCGTAGAAGATTGTTCAAATAATTTATATTCATCAATCATGCTTAACACCAACAGTATTTCAATAATGTAAATCCATTACAGAGTTCGTGTTGACACATAATTGCTTAAATAGAGAAATATAATTAATAATTAGTGAAGGAGTTACTATGCAATCAAACAGTCCTGTTGTAAATGTAAAATTATAAAACATTTATAAATTTGTAAGAAAATCAATATTCTGGGTACATAATTAATTTAATAATGTAAGCTATTTTTTTATAAAAATCTAACAAAAACAAGTAATCGTAATATATATCTATTGTAAAATTGATGATGTCTATTACATATTTATTATATGGTCTGGGGACATTACATAACACCGTAAAACCCAGTTCTACTGTGGATTCCTTGTTCGGTAAACATTTAACAAAAAATAAACACAATCTTAACATCGATCACAATTTCACAATATTACATACGGCCAAAAAAGGTACCTACCTCAACAACTTGGAAGCATTAGAAATACTGAGGCAACAGCTCACTAGCAGAGACCTTTCTTTAAATTCGCGATTAGTTTTCGAGTACACTCCTCTTTTCCAAGTTTTACTCGAGAGATGACCCCGTTACATATATGGTTTTCAATTATTCTACCATGGCTTCAGTACTTCATTACTTTATGTTTAGTTCTTCAATAGTAGATGACACTAGTGTACTGCATTTTTCTAGAAATTTTCTAACTTTATTCAAAGTTCATTCCAGAATCATTTTATATTCGTGTGCGAAGTGACAACATCTATTTTAAATATTTTTAAAGTGTTGTTTGTTTAAATTAAGTGTTTTACTGTGTTCTTTAATGTCTGTTCTTTACAAATTTTATTTAAGTCTAACTATTTACATTGCCCTTTCTAATTTTACTTTGTTTTTAAACCTGGACTATTTTTAAACTGATTTTAAATTGTAAGTACCTTTTAATTAATTTTTTACTTTTGCTTATCTCTCTTATACATATATAAATTTTTTACTTATACTTTATTGCTTTGTTAATAATTTTTATACTCTCTCATAAATTGATACTTCTGTAGCTAACCTGAGGATGCTCGGCTAGAGCGAAACCGGTCGTGCGATACATTAAACGAATTTTGTGAGGATCAAGACCTGTTTTCTTCTTTTTTCCTTTAAACACAACTCACATAGAGTGAAATTATGGCTTTTCTTTTTATTAGAAATATTTATATCTTTATTCTGCATTTTGTGCTCACAAAGCTGTATTTACAGAATATATCATAGATAAATTAAAAAATAAAAATCAATTAAGAATCAGTTTAACACAGAATTTAAAAGAAAAATACGAATGAATAAACTGTCACTACAGTGGATTTCGAAATTACTTACTCCTGAATAAAAATTATGTTAGTGACACAGATCCTCTTTATAATTACAAAGGGTGATACATGGGAGTATCACTGGGAGCAACTCAGTGATTCTAAAAATATCTCAGCTTTAAGGAAAACAGGGTCGCAATTTTTTACCGAGGAAACTCATGTAACCACGGTATCTTGGAGTGTAAGAATTAATGCATATAAGGAAGCTGTTAAAGAATTATAAACTGCCATTCAACAAGAAACGCCTCAAAGTTGAATAAAAATGTGTGATGTTTTAAGGCAATACCATGCTTCCTCATTTCCGAGAATGAGTGTGTTCGTAGGTATCCGGATTAGGGATAGATTATTACCCACCTCTAATGTATTGAGAGTATCAAGAGAGCTTCGTATCAGTTTCGTATTGCACTTATGTGCCGGTAGTGCTTTACGCAATGCGTGACTGTCATTGCAAATTGTTACACCGGGATGATTCACGTTTATAAGGACACAAGAATTCGGCCTACGGAAAATAGGTTGTGCCCGCAAAGTTGAGTTAGGGCGGAAGTTGCTTTACCTCTTATAACTATTGTTGTAATATCTTCTAACTGCGACAAAATATTCTTGGACCCACACCCTGCTCGGTTTTCGAACCGTACAAAGATCCAGCAGGTATCTGCCTGCGTCAAAGGTTTTTCGTTGTATCTCCATTCATCCCTATTTGGAAAGGAAATAGTGAAGTATGCATCGGTTATTGGTCGATCATCATCTCCGAAGGCATTCCCAGCATGCGTCGAAAGCAACCGATTCTAGCAGCTTGTTGACCACACAGACATGAGTATGTGGTGATTGATTCGCTATTTGCCAGACTAAATGCGGTTAGCCTGATCTTTTCTACAACAAAAGCTAGAGCTTCTAGTGCTAATGACGGGAAACAAGATATTGCTTCTTGTGATTGCTCACACTTGCGATCCTTTAAATGGACGAAGGTTTTGCTAGAGCCACAGATTTGTTGCGCTTGTTTCCATCATTCTATAGCTGCATAGATTATTGGTGTATGCACTGCCATCATATAAAGCCAGTGAACTAGCTTTGGAGAGAGGCTCCAAGTATTTCCACTTCTTTGAGTGTGTCCATAAGGATAGCCCCTCTCCCCCCTCCCCCCTTGTGGGTTATATTTTCCAAATGCTGCTTCTGAAGAGACGGTCATCTACAAGTAATAACCATAACAACGCAGATAAAATTCCTCGTCAACATTATTTGTTCGGCCTTAACCTGTCTATTTCTTCGTTTAAGATTTTTATGACAAATCTGTTTGTAAACATAGCGTCAATCTAGTCCGCTTTATTCTTATAGCTTGATTGTTTGTGACAAAAACCTGACCTATCTAAAAACGCTTGACTTTTTAAACTGACAACTTCACAATTATTCGGCAGCGTTCTTAAACTGAACGCGCAGGAATGAATTTAGCTTTTATTATGGCGCACCGTATAAGTAAAACCAAATTGCTAGTCAAAAATTTAAAAAATCCTCTTACAATTAAACTTTTAATGGCCCTATTTAAATTAGTGTAACACGTGCGGCCATTTCAAACCAATGCAATGTATGAATTTAAACGTTGGTCATTTCCGACTGACGCTATTTGAACTTCATTACGTTAGATACAACGTTTGGATCGTAAACAATAAAAGATCATAAATCTTAATAATTGCAGAGGGTTTATGTCGGGTGATTACAATATATATTAGTTGCATTTTGTTGGCGCACCAGACCTATCCATTACCACAATAAAATGGGACATTAGCATACGCAAAAACCCAACAATATGTACGAGATTTATGGGAGACTTAATATTGAAATTCAATTTACTTGTACAACCTTAACAATAGCGGCAACATGTGTAAGCATATATTGTTGCCATAGATATACAGCCTATAGACGAGGTGAGAATGTGCTTGCGAGAAGAGTGTTTCCGCACTATTTATCATTAGGTAGATTGTCTCGCTTGGTAAGGGAAGATAGATTTTAAATAATGGCATTTGCAAAGAATAAGAAGGAATTCTTTATAGGTTTTTGAAAAAGACGCTGTATGGATCTGTATCGCATGGGGGTAGTTATTTGCTACCGGTTTCGTGAAAACTTAAAATAATCGAAAGAATTGCTTAAAGAGTGAATTAAGTTAACTAGTGTGATACGTTGTTTTAAATCTTTTGAAAATTTAATGAACCCTTAAGATTTCATAATAGCCTATTCAAATCACTGTGGACAACATAAAATGGCCGGAATGAACTTCCTGATCAATAAATTATAAAATTCCGGCTTAACAAAGTGAATTGCAATAATTACTTTTCTATATATGTTGTCCAGAGTATAAAAAAAGTCTAATATAAACACTATGTAAGAAGTGCCACGGTTTTAACATCAGAAGAAAATCGCGACAAAAACTTTGTTCAATTACCTTTCCAAAAACTTTCAAAAAGCTTCAAGCGGCATTTTCAAAGGGCAGATTTTGAACATTTATTTCACCTCAAGAACACACCCAGAAACCTCTTAGGCAAAGCGAAAGATAAACCGTATCTTAATGAAAGATCCAGCATTTACAAAATCGGGTGTAGTGGCTATAATAAAGTTTACATTGGACAAACAAGGCCTGCTATCGGAACTGGAGTCAAGGAATACATAGCAAGTTATCACCAGAGGACACTTAAATCATCCAGCGTTGCGCAACATATAAACGATACCGGCCATAAGATTGATATAGAAAACCTTAAATTAGTAAAGAATGTACAATCACCTAAAGAGTTAGACGCATCCCACATACATAAAAATACATACAAATAACTTATTGAATCGAGAAGTTGCACTTCTCCAATATTCAATTTTAATGAAGTTATGGGGGTAGGATGGTGCACGTTTGCCATTAATTCTTGGTATTTTGAAGGGTCAAGTAGGCGTAGAAAAGCACCTGTAGATTTGTTCTTTTTTTTAGACAGAGATAAGGTCATATTTCGGTAATAGATCTTTTTCCTTATTTTTACTTAACTCATTTGGTATTTGGTTGGTAATGGAAGTCCACGTGTTCCCGAAACACTAATTACTTTTATTTACACCTAGCTATTTACTGCCCAATTTATTGGTCATTTTTTTTGTTATGTGTTATGTATCTGTAAAAAAAAAGATAGGTTAATAAGCTGCACGATAAATAGCCAAGTATAAAACGGCCCTTACGAACGAGCTGTTAATAATAGTAATACATTCTGTACAAAATCTGTTAGGTTTGTGAATTTCACAAAATATTTTATGAACACATGTCGTTTGTAAAGTTTTCATATTTTTTTTTTGCAGTTAGGTAAAAAACGACTTTGTTGTTTGTTAAATTTACAAAGTGAGCTAGTGTATGCATGTAGATAACAAATTTAATAAAATTAATAAAATATTTGTTACTGCACTCGTGTTCTAATATGATTTACAACATCATGATTAAAATCAATAATAACATTATTATTGTTATATTAATTTGCAGTTGGTGCAAGAAAACACGGCTGTACGATGGGGAGCCTTAATTACGCTTGATGTAAGAAATGCGTTTAACTCCATCCCACAGAAGAAGATTCTTGAAGAATTGGTTCGAAGGAAAGTGTCACAATACCTTAAGAACACAATAGCTAGCTACATGGAGGATAGGTCACTCAGGATAGAAAAAGATCTGTATATGGATGTTACTACTGATGTACCGCAGGGATCGGTATTGAGGCCGACCCTCTGCAACATAGTATATGACGGGGTTCTTCGAATAGATATGCCGGAAGATGCATGGACGGTAGCTTACGCAGACGATCTGGCAGTTGTGATGATCGCTAAAACTAAGGAACAACTAGTAAACAAAAGTGATGAAGCGCTGGAGTCTATTAACAACGGGATGATAAAGCACGGGTTAGAACTAGCACCTGAAAAGTCAGAGGCACTCAAATTGAAGGGACCGAGAAATAAAGAGGGAGTGAACTTCTACTGTAAGGGAACCGAAATTGTACCATCGAAGCGGATACGGTACCTGCGCCTTCTTTTAACTGAGAACGGCAAATTCGGAGAGCGTATAAAGGAAGCAACCCTAAAAGCGGAGAAGAAAGTAGCGGCTCTTATAAGAATTACACCGAATGTCAAGGGACCCACAAACAAAAAAAGAGAGATGTGGTACAACGTAGTACAATCAATTATGTTGTACGGGGCACCGGTATGGTACGATTCTCTGAAAGCACAAAGAAGCAAACAAATGATGGTAAGGCTGCAAAGGAAAATGTTACTCCGAGTAGCCAGCGCCTTCCGTACGGTATCGGAAAGTGCAATGCAGGTAGTCACCGCAGTGATCCCAATAGAACTAATGGCTCTAAAGAGAACGACGTTACATCAAACACGGGACGGTGGAACGAAAGAAGCCAAAAAAGAAGAATGGGAGACCACGCTACAACTGTGGCAGAAAAAATAGGAAAGTACAGAAGAAGTGACCCAATGTATGTATGTATGTAATACCAAGAATAGAATGATGGGTAAAATACACACAGACAAACTGACTACTATCTATCGCAAGTACTAACAAGACACGGGTGCTTTGATATATACACCAAAAGAATAAGAAAAAGTATAGATGACAACTGCATATAGCTGCATATGACCAAAGAGATACCGTGGAACACACTCTATTGGATTGCGAACGATGGCAAGCAGAGAGGACGCAACTGAACTTACGGATTGGGAAAAGCAAAGTGGGACAAATATGGTAAACTTAATGTTAGAAGACAGAGGAAGCAGTGCATAGCTACATCAGAGAAATAATGAAAAAGAAGGAAGAAGAAATAAGACAGAGGAACTAAGGCAGGGCAAAAAGAGGGCAACCCGTACTCCGATATGCGACGATATGCGTTTAGCGATTCCGGCGCACGGTGTGAAGAGGTGGGGTATTTTTTAGCCGGTAAGAATCCGGCGCTACTGGCTACCGATACAGAAAGATCGGATCCCAGTGCCTATGAAGGTTTTCTCCCCATCGCAAAAAAAAAAACAATAACATGATGTAGTTAACGAATTTTGCATATTTTCAGGTTATGAATTACAAAGCGTACACAATGTATACATGGTATAACTTTCAAGGAAAATTATATAAAATTATATAGATAAACCAAAGGAATGTTAGATTTTTGGCAAAATTCCGATGTTATAAATATGAATATTAACATATTAACAAAAATTCCAACTGCTTATATTAATTATGGGTGTTGCATTGGTTTCAGCATTTGCTGGCTATATCAATGCATAAAGGTTGAAAATTACAAAAATTATTGAAATAACATCTTCATTTCTCTTACAAGTGCATACCCATTAAGACACAATTTTCATATTTACTGTAACAAAGAGATATTACCCCTTGCAACTTTTTAATGGTGTCTTGAAATGGTTCATTCACATTTTTGTCCAAAATGTTCTCACATTTTTCATCTCTGGCTTTATCATTTTGTTATAGGAACAAACGTAACGTTATAGAACCATTAAATATAGTAACAGTAACCTAGCTAGTACCTTTATAAAGCAATTTAGTTCTGGGTTCATAAAACGGTCACATTTAAAGACTTTCAAACTAACTTGTTATTTATGTGTTTGACCACTCGGATGTTCTGCATTGGAGCACGAGATTTATTGGAACCTGTATTAGCCAAATTTATATTTCGATTTGTTTTCTAGTAAAAAAATATTTACTTTTAAATCAACCACTAAACTGTAACTATACAATGTACAGCCAGAGGGAGATCATAAATAAAGATGCTCGTGTAACGTTCACACCGCCACGCACTTTTACATGTTTTTATTATTTACACTTGTATAAATCAATTTATCTTTATTTTAATTACCAATAAGTCGAACCCTCGGGCCATTACACTAGCCGGCATAGTTCGTGCATTATGAATTATGTGGTCATTGTTTCCCATGAACATCTTCGTATCGTAATTTATTAGTTTCAACACTTAATTTCTATGAATACGTTTAAAGTAATCGTTAACAAAGGATTTATACTCGGGTTGGTAACATGTATATGTACTTATTTCTTAGCTATATATGCGATGTAATAATTCTCATGTAAGTTGTACTTCCTTTTCTTGTATACAAATACAAGGAATAGATATTATGAAGCGAGAGAAATGGAAAACGAAAGGATATACTATGTATCATAACCATTCAAACATATGCCTACGTAACAATTAATTTGTTAAGAATGTAAGTAGCCTTGTACGGAACAAAACGCATTAAAATTTTGCTCTAGGAATAAAGATTTGGCATAAAATATTATATTGTTGCTAAGCATACTACCTTTTAGAAAGTTATACTGAGTGAACTGATAAATATCCACAAAATCAAAATAATATCATTGCCGGTATAAAAAAAAACACTTCGCTAGTTGCATCCACATTCTTTTGCACATGAAGTTATGACGCTCCACTGGCTTGCTTTATTTATAAGATAAGAACTTTGTGTAAAGTCGTATTTTTATGAGAAAGTGTTACCCAATTAAGTTATCTTAACACTACACAAATGCTATGTTTAAATACTATAAAAAAAATAATGTTTTCAATGGCAAAGTAAAATGCTTTCTTATACTTTCTTAGAACACTTATTGAATCCTCGCAGATCGTATCTATTTCCAACTTAGCTTCGCTTTCTGTCTAAATAGTTCTCAAATATTCTCTAATTTAAAAAGACATTAAGAAAGATACTGCAGTTATACAGTGTTTTCCATAGAAGTGACTAGCTAACTGGAAATTCTGATTTCAAGAACGTAATGGTATATAAGGATTTTTATTTAAAATAATACAATTCGTGGCGACTTTTAGTTAATTGCAAGTGTAAAATAAGGGGAATAACGCTATCAAGTATACCGGGAAAGATATGGATATAATGGACACACGAATTCGAGAAATAGTGGAAGATACGATTGAAGATACGCAATATGGATTTAGAGGTGGGAGAAGTACGCAAGACTTAATCTTCATTGTAAGGCAAGCCAGTGAAAGAGTGATTAACAAAAATAAAAAATTACATATATGCTACATCGACTTACACAAAGCGTTTGATAGGGTAAGGAGAGATAATATATGGAAGTCATTAAAAAAAGAGAAAAATCGATGAAGAAGCCGTGGAAGTCATAAAATCAATGTACAAGGACAACATAAATATAGTAAGAATAAATAATGAAGAGTCGAAAGAATTTAAAACGGAAATAGGTNACAGTGTTTCCAATGATGAATACAGATTTTTTGACTTAAACTAACTTTAACGCACTACCAACTATATTCCTGTCGCAACTTATTAATTAACTAATCATTTAATTAAATTTGTCTGCGTGCAATCCGCGTATTCTTTTAATTCGTAATTAGTTTTAATCTTTGTAGTGAATTAAAATGTATCACAACGGTGCAAACCGGCTGTACGTGTTTAGCTATTGGATCCCCTCGTATTTCTAGGGTGGAACCGCCCTGCTGAAAGCACCACCCTTCGTATTTGCCTTTAATAGCCGGTAATAATTTTCTCTCACATTATTATTTCCCGGTAACAATCCCCACCCGCATATTTTTTTTTCAAATTCCAAAATATTTATTTGCTAAAAAAAAATCCAAAAGGACAATTCATTAATATAAAAATTAACTCACTTACAGGATTTAGCAAGCTGGGACTTACTGTAGTCTTAACATCTTGATCAGTTCTAATAAGTGCACCAGCGTCTTTAACTCGAATGAAGATATATTTACCTGCGTTCTATCAGCTTTGTTCCTATTTAATCTGTAGTTTTGATGTACTCGGGTTGAAGCCGGTACCTTTTTCTTTTTGATTTAAAATACCAAGTATTACATGTCTACTTAAAACTATTAGATGTTACATCACATTGTTGTTAGATATGTCAAATACTATAACTTATCATAACCAGCGCTTTTTGAAGACACTCTCATCTTTATTTGTTTGTTTTTCTTATTTTTAATATAGGTACCTAGAGAGAATTTTCTCCAACCTTCTGCAGTAATACGTGAGCATACAATGGAGATTGAGACAAAATGTGAGTTTATCTTTTTGTTTCAATGTATGTAATTGCAAACAAATTTATTAACGAAAGCGTTCGGATAATGAGTTTTTCTTTATTTTTGGAACCAATTAATGACGGAAATATTGTGAGTAACACACGTAAATCTTAACATAAAAACTACCTTCAAAAGATGAAACCAAAGTGTTGTCTTTATGCTGATAATCTGTAGCATATTTATAAAATCCACAAAAAAAAACAGTTAGATGACGGGCATGGGTTCATTACAGCTCGATATTTGATTTTTAATTGTCTATTAATTTTACTCAGTTTCATTTTTTCTGGTTAGTATATCTTTCGTTTTAGTGTGATCGAGGTTTCTGTGTCGCTCTGTTATTTTTTGAGATATTTTATCGCAATTCATCAGATAAAATGTAAGTTTCTCTTATATTGTCAAATTGTTGCGATTCGTTAACTCCTTCAAAAACTTTATATACTTTATCATCGCTATCTTCATTGTCATTCTAACTCTTCCTGCAACCAATCCGAAGCCAATTTGCATTCTTCCAAATTAGCAGGATCCATCTCTGTCATCGAGCAAATATTCCCGTCTCATAATTCCGCTGTAATCCAAGACGCGTTTCCGGCGCTGTATAAATCTCCCCATCCATTCCGCACTTTTCGCGGTGCCTAGCAAGCGAGCGCTCTCACAATTCCCCGCGCCCCCCAACGCCAATACCGTCGCTGTCTTTAACTTTCTTAAATTGAAAATGGCAATTATCGTTAACACTCTCACTGTTCCGACCTGAGACGGCTACGTGTTTCAAAGTTTCGCCGAGTTGATTGCGCTTTGAGTAGTATTCGGGAACAATTACGGCCGCTCACCGAGAGTACGAGAAATAACGTGCGAGTTCAGCGCGCACGGTTCGAAACTCACGAATGGAAAGAGAGAATGTAGTTCTAATTGCAAGGATCGTTTCCATGCTTTTATATAATGTACGACACGTAAGTAATCATAACATAAGACATAAACAAAGCCAAAATCACCATTGTTAGCAATTAATTGCGTATGTGCAGATTTTTAAAAAAATATTTTAATTTAACCCTTTGGCGGAATTACAAAGTCAAATTATGCAAATCATATGAGAAGGAATTAGGTAAGTATTTGAAATTTCTGATGATGAATAGGGCTGCAGTGAATTTTCAGATTCCGCATTCTAGGTCAACTTACTCTTTAAAGAAGATTTTCCATTACCAGGTTTATTATTGTCGTTACTTCCAATTTTTAATATTGTTACTGCTACAACAATGCTTTGGAAAAATATGGCAATTACGGACTCTACTTCAAGCTGTAGCCCTCACATTTTTTATTATGCTGAGGATTTGATTTTCCGTCGCTGTACGCCTTTTCAAAGGTGTAGGTATCTTTGCTATCGATATACAGGTATTCCACATAAGTGGTTCATTAAATGTTTATGATGGTTCTTATTTTTACATATATCAATGTTGAAATCAATTTCGCATGGCACCTGAAGTGATATTTTGGTTAAAGTATTTACATTTATGGTTCTAATCGAGCAGATAATGGTGCCAAAATCTCAAATATAAGGAAATAATAGAACATCATAAACTTTTAATGAACCACTTACGTGGAATAGCTTGTAATTAAGGGAGAGTGGTGGCATCGTGCGTACTTAAGCGGAAATCATTATAGCACTGATAGCATTGCAGATAATTTAAATGTAAATACCGTGATGGAAGTACTATTTAGTTTACTTTCAGCACGTAAATCAATTTTAGGAAAAAAATAAGGTATTTAAAGCAGAATAGTGCTGAAAGTACAAAAATACTCCCAGCCCTTGGGCACATGTTGGGGAATGGTGCGTATTAAAAGCATTATTAGATAAAATCAACACTAACTTTAAAAACATTTACTTATTGAAGTTGTGGAACACAAAAAACATTATAATATCTGTTATTTTAAGCATAGGTCACATTTATAATTTTTTGAAGGATCTGAGCCAGTACACTCGGCATGATTCCAAGTTGAGCAAACAACACACCTGTACCATAATTCTCGTTGTTTGCCAAATTCACCGCAAATGCCACAAACTTCGTTCGGTTTTGCTGGCTGATTCAAAGGTGGCGGTATAAAGCTTAGTTATCTTCTGACGGTTTCTTTTGTTTGCTTTTGAATTTCTTTGAAGACGACGGAATTGATGATTTACCATCAAAACATTTACGAATAACTCCTTTACTATTCTTATCTTTCAGTTTCTCTTTGGTTTTGATTGCTTCTTCTCGTTGCCATTTTTTTTCTTCAGCCTCTTCTGGTTTTGTTTGAAAGGGAGTGCTCGTAAGAATTTCCGATTTCTGTTTCTTCTTAGATTTTCTTTTCATTGTCTGGTGAACGTTTGTTTTTCGAAGCAAAGAAAGAATTATTGTTAGAGGTAGATGGCTGAGGGCTCGAATCATATTCCGTGAACAGTGCATTTTTCAAAGGACTAAAAAATATCAGGTCTAGAGGCTGAAGGTGATCAGATGTCAGATCAGATCTCGTGATCAGGAAGTGACGCCACGTGAATGTTATTTTCTTTGCAGAAAATATAAGTTGCAATAGATATGTGGCTGGAATGATTATCCAGGACCAGAAGGACCGGCTCAGTAACAGTAGGCTTAGTATGCCTTTGAAAGTAGCCCAGCCACTGAAGAAAAAGTTCGGTGTTGATCCAACCGTTCGTAGAACATTTATATAATGCCCCAATTGGTCCATTTTTCTCGATAGTTTTAGACATCCTTTTCCTAGCATATATCATCATGGAAGGGATGTACTTCCCAGCCGCATTCATACAAAAGACAGCAATTGTTATTGTCCTTCCTCTTTTACCGGAAATTGCAGCTCCTACTTTTTTTAGCTCCCTTAAGACCATAAACTTTAGGGTACTTGTTCTGCACCGTGGTGATGCCTGTCTCATCCATGTTGTAAATACTCTTAGGTTCAAACTTAAACCCGTCCATGAGCCGTTTGAAGGTTTGAAAAAAATTATTTGGTTGAATCCTTGTTAAAAGAAGCTGTCCTATTCAAACTTGTTTCTTCAGGCTGCCGTAGCTTTATCTAAGGTGATCTCCTTAAAAATCCATACAGCCAGTCCTTCCCAGCTAATCCCTTTTCCTTGTCGAATTTATGGACAACGTTATGTTGCTCAGCATACCGAAAAGTTAGTCGTTTAAAACACCTAGGTGTTATGCCATAAAATAGCTTTGCTAGCGTTAAAATGTATTCTCTTAGCTCAGATTCTATTTCTTTTGAAAACACAGGCTTGCAACCTAAACGAGCTGGCTCTTCTGATAATTTTTTCTAAGTGTTGATTCAGGAATATTTAAGGGCCTTTCTGCGTCCCTTATTTTTCTGCTATCATTTCTTATCGCAAGTAATGCATTTTGTAAATCTTTTGCCATATATGAAAGAATTGTGGTTTTCCTTGTGTAATTTCTGGGCATCTAAAAAAGATAGTTAAAATTAGATTATCTGTGGGGGAATGGTGCGCATCATTACCCCTTCTTCAGATATTAAATGACAATCTTTAATACTGTTAGCAAACTACTTAACCTAACAATGTAAAACAAGCATCAATAGAGCACACAAGGTCGTACTATCTATAAAATGAATACATCTTATTGATTAGAGACACCGTCTTATTTTCCGATATCAAAAAATTACAAAAACTGGCTTGATTTCACATAAACAAAGCTCGTTCTGCGCGAACGTAAACAACTAATAGGAATAATGGCGTAAGTGATGCATAGTAGGCAGGAGGAACTGCAGCATTTGGGTTGCACCAAAAAGCCCGCGGAATATAAAATTTTTTGATGCATGCGATTTACCCGAATGTCGCTATTCCCCACTCTCCTTTATTATTAACAAATATACATAAGAAAGTGCCGGAAATTACATGGAAATAAATAGTGCGGTAATCGAGAAAGTAGTTACCAGATTTTTGGGATTCAGAATTGCAGTGCGGTGATTCCTTAAAGACAGCTAAAATTAATCCTATTTACAAGAAAGGAAACACCCAGGATATCGAGAATTATCGTCCAATTTCATTATTATCTTCTTTCGCGAAAATTTTTGAAAAAATTCTATTATATAGATTACTAATCTTTTATCAGAAATACAATATTATAGTTTAACACTCACATACGGCCTTTTACGAATAAATCTTGGAAGATGCGATCTGTGACTCGTTACGTGTCATATTGGACATCTCGATAAAGGACATTGTGTTTACAGTCGTTTATTTTTGATCTTACTAAGGCTTTTGATATAATAAATCTTGATTTCTTGCTGGAGAAGCTGGAATTATACGGCGTACGGGAGTTATCTTGTTATTTCAGAATTTTACTATTTATTTTTGATATTTGACTAAACTTAACAATTGTTCAGTCCTGCATATAATAATATTCACACTAAAATTAGTAGCGAATTATACAAACGTCAACCAAGGTGTTTCCACAAGGGTCCATAACTTGGTCTCATTATTATTTCTTACCTTTGTAAATGATCTGCATCTCTCGGTAAATACGGGCAAGCTATATCAGTATGCCGATGATACGTCGTGCGTAGTGGTGGCGACTCTTAGTTAGATAGTTTGTCGATAAAAGTAAATAAAGTGATCCATGATATGATTACTTGGTGTAACGAAAATCTTCTTAACATAAACTTAAATAAAACTAAATTTCTGATTTATCAGACATACGATTACAGTGATCATTACTTGTTAAGGCTCTAAATAAGTCTCTGCACATCATCTCAGCGTGGATTTCTTGGGAATAAGCAATTGATAATTATTTGAGTTTGGGGACAGCATATTGAAAAATTGTCAAATAAATTAAGTAGTGCCTTTTACGCGGTATATCAACTCCGAAATACCGTGAGGTTACCGGTACTACAAATCTTCTACTTTGCGTATGTGTAATCACGTATGAGGTATGGTTTACTGGCTTGGGGTTGTAGTACGTTATCGAAAAACATTTTTGCATTACAGAAAAAAATAGTACGTTGTATGCTTTTCCTTTCATCTTGAACGTCCTGCAAGAAGTATTTCAAGGAACTAAATATCTAACATTACCGTCATTGCTATTTATGAACTGAATTAAGTACTATCATGAAAACTCCGACCAATTTCGAATCAATGCTGCAGTGTCTACATCAACTACGCGAACTAGGGGTGCAAGCGATCTATCGGTTCCGCTCCACCGCCTCAGGCTGTACGAAAAAGGTTCATATTACACAGCCATAACTGTGTACAATGCTTTACCGTCACATTTGAAACAGGCAACAGTTGATAAAAAATATTACTCGGCCATAAAACAATATTTGCCTAGATAAATCTTACTATAGCTTAAATGAATTTCTTGTTGCATCGTAGCTTCTCTATTCTCGGTGACATTTTGTTTTGTCTTTTTTTGTTGTTTGTATGATCTTTTATTATTTTGAATGTCACGGTATTATTGATGTATATTTTATTGTATTCGATTTTATTTGACAATGTCTACATCTGTTACAAATCCTGGACAATAAATATTATTATTATTATTATAGCTGTCTAGGTTTCCGATGCAAGAAATAAGTCTCACTGCTATTTCAAGAGTGAATAACATATTTCTGGATTGCCTTAATTTTTGCCTTGGACAATACAATAAGAGAGATTCCGCAGTATTGGCTGATAGGTTTATGGTCTCGCTTATAAATTAGGTAATGCCGTAAATAGTAAAATACCTAGCAAAACGTAGATTGCTGAACTGCCACAAACAAATTAATCTAACAGTATTCCTTTAGTCAGAATTGGTATAATTCTTTTGCCGAGAAATTCTAGCTCTGGCCGAAATAAGTATGTGTATGCAAAATTTGTAGGTTAGGTATCCTTGTTAATGCCGACGCTGTTCTTTTGCCACTACCGAATTCAACAAGAACACTACCGCAGAGTCAGTATAGCTGTCGATATGTCTCGATGTTGTGTCGGCGCGGCGGTCAGACAGAAAAGGGATTATAAATTCAGAATGTTGGGTTTACATATCATAAAATGAAAGCAAGAACCGCACTGACATTAAAAATAAGTATATTCAGAAAGCAATGTACAAATAAATACTGTAACTCTACACAGAGTAACCTACGGGCTGTAGGTTACTCTGTGTAGAGTTTCATATTCAGAAAGCAATGTACAAATAAATACTGTAACTCTACACAGAGTAACCTACAGCCCGGATTAAAATAAATTTTAAGAAAAATACATTAATTAAATTAAAAAAAAATCAAATTTTATATATCCCGTGTCATCTATCTTTATTAATTTGAATTAGAAGTGTGCTCTATCACCAGCCAGATGGCCATGGGCAGCGAGAAAAACCGATGAGAGCGTCGTTGACATCAAAAAAATAACGAATGGCTAGTTACCTCTTTATTTATCTCAGTGCGTGTAGAGATTGTGTGTGAGGATGTTGTCAAAAAATGACCTCTCCTGCGATTTCAATGTTAATGACCAGTTTCGAAGCTGTCATAGGCACAAAAGTGTTGTCTCTATGGTACTCAATCTCTCATGTGTAATGAAAACATTTAAGTGTGGATAAAAGGGATTTTATTTAATAAAAAAAAATTCGAAATATGAACCAGTGGTAAGATCAGACATAAATCTAAGGATTTTTTTTTTCTCAGGTAAGTACGTGAATACGTTTAATTAATAACACTAAAGTTTTATTAGTAATTCCACTTTTTGCAATTTTAAATTCATAGTTTCGAACGTGTATACGTCTAAATTAAATTTCAAAATTCCCGCGTTTTCTGACCGTTCAAACGGAGTTAAGCTAGGCTTAAATAGATGTGTGAGACAGAACGGCCAACCTTGACGGTAAATTACTAAATATTGGTTCCTAACGTAAATACATAGCAAATTATAATACCACCAACTTATTCAAATTTCCCCAAGTAACTGCAAACCGTTCAGCGATGATACAAACAATTTTCTAACCTCAAACTTTTGCTGAACGTATAGAAATGAAATTTCTTATAAGTATAATTAAATTTAGATTAGAGTTGAAATAATACGTTTATTTTTAGGTAGATTTGACGAGGAATACCTTCTACAAGGACGAATTCCGCGGACATTGGTGTGGTCTGGACTGTTCGGGTGTCGGACAAGGGCCCTCGTATATCGTAGGCACATCAGATCACGGTGAATGGCTCAATCAAGACAGGAACATTACTCGGGAAAATCGTCGTTGAAGAAAACCACCCAAAAGTTGTAGGTAATTTGGATGATATTTATGTGATAAACTTTGTTTAACAATTAACAATTATTTTTAGGTTGTAATTTGGAATAAAATTGGATTTTATCGAAATAGCCGTTAAATTTTACAAGAACAAATTGAGACACGTCTGCCTCGAACAAAGCTCGGCTGTTAAATCGTTTTAAATTGAAAAAAATTAACTGACTTGGAAGCGATTGTCTTCGGTAAGTGCTACCACAGTCACAGAATGTCCGTTAATATAACCGAAATGAGGGGAATATCCATTATTTTATACATGAGAGTGCCCATGTGACCGAATGGACTGTCGAACGTTTAAAGGAAATGAAAATAAATAATAATTGCAAAATTCTGGAATCACCTTACAATTGAAATATGATAAAGGTAGGCGTCATTAGATCATGAGAAAAATACATTTGTAATTTTCAAACACTTATTGCTATTTAAAATTAACAATCTTAAAATTCATTACTGCACCCAAAAAGTAGGCAACCATTTATACACATAGAATTGTTACAGAACCCAATTTCCAGCAATTTCCCATGTCTGTCTGTTGACATATCAAAGCAATTGGACTGCCAATGCATCTAAAAACATTATTAGACTAAATTTAAAGGAAATAAATACACTGTAAAAAAAATAAGAATTTCATTTGAATTGAACTTGGATCCAAATTTGATCTGTCAATATCTATTGTAAAAATACACTATTCAAATTCTAATATTCATTTTCGATGTGTAGGTATATCACTACTGATCATCTTACTTCCTGAAGGGAATATTCTGAATGAAAATGCCTTGAAGGACTTGCCAAATGCAGAGATTTCCTACATCACCTGGACATCGTCTGGCTTTCTGCTGTTACATTTATATCCTTTTTCTTATAATATCTAATTAGTTTTAAAATATAACTAAGTAAAATAGTAAATTTACATAAGATAGTATCTAGTATATGTACCATAACAATACGTTAGAAAGTTAGATATAAGTGATAAATTAAAGAATGTGCCCTTAATTAAAATAAATTGATAAAAATTACATTTGAATCCTCAATTATAATTCTAAATGTGATTGCTAGATTAAACAATTTATTTTATGTGAATGTGAAACGTTACACTAGATAAAGATGATGCCGGAAACACGGTTTTTATCTGTTTTTGCTTTTACGGAACCTCTTTTAATTAAACGTAAGCAAAGAGACTACACAATTTCATTACGAATAGCAAAACCGTTGAAAAGAAGTCCCTTTCCATAATCGCATCCGGGACCGCGCTGTATAACATATAATTCCTTGCAGTGACACTTCAAACGGAAATCTAAATGGCGCCCATTAAACACAAAAACGCTTTTAAATTCACGTCTCGGATCTCCGACGTCCGACCGGCGGGAATTACGGCGCTATTAATAAATACCGAAGCTCGAAAAGAAACTCTCCAAACTAAAACCCGGACGGTCCTCGGCCGTTCGGGTCGCTAGCCGCTTTTTCACGTTCACAAACTTTGAATTCCCTACGCTGCGCTATCCGTCAACCCGAGAGAGAGGCAGTTTCTTTCATCTACTTTGCTAAGAACGCTCAACTTCGTCGGGCAATTAAGTAAATTTCGGCCCGTAAACATTTCCTACGATCTAATTAAGTCCGCCGAGAAGTTTCTACAGGGAGTTAGTTGCAAAACAAGTGCTCTAAGTCTCCAGCGTCTGTTGCAACATTTTCAAAACAGATGATATGAATAAGCTACAACAAAATACTATAATGTCTTTCTTTTAATGTCATTAGTATTTCAGTACTGCATGAAGCTAGTGGACAAAAAACCTAAATTAGCTGAGGCAAAGCGTATTTTGCAAAATCCATAGTATAAAGTGGACTCCATTCGTTCGTCCATATACAGGCTTGTCAAAAAGTCTGCACGCAATCCTATAACACTCAGATAACTTGCTGTACAATTTTGAAATGTTGTGCAGTGAAACTACGAGAGAAATGTTTCTGAGTTTTCTAACTTAACGAAATTTTTGCTATGACAAATACTGTTTAAACCAGACCGCCATCTTGGAGTTTTTGAAAGAGCAATGCAGCATATTCACAAAGTCTATTTTGCCTGTTTTACGACAGTGTCCAAGTTGTCAATTTTTTTTTTTTCAGAAAAAGAAGAGTTTTTACGTCTTTTTCAGCAAACCTGTGTTAATTATTAACATTTTACTTTTGAATTTTAGACGGAGAACATTTCACACAAAATTTTCTCAAAATAAATTTCTGCATAATTCGAAAACATTTTTAACTGTACAAGCTAAAAGTAAATAAATTTACATACCGCTTCTTCTTTAACGGAGCGCTGGCAAATAATTGCATTTTTGAATTCCAAACAAATTTAATTTTATGTGTTTAAAATGTAAATTTTCATCTAAGCTGGTGTTGTGTGATTCTAGAAGTGTTATAACAAGACAATTTTTAACTTTTGTTACTAAATAATCGTCTGTTAGGAAAATATTACGTTTATGTGCAGTATTTACGGAAATAATGGCAAATTTAGCCGAAAATAGAACAACTTAGAACACATTATGATTGCATATGGCGACTGCAAGTAATTTGCTACTGGTAAAAATACAACAGCCGCCTCCGTTATGTTGTAAGCGACAGAAATGTGACACCAGCTTATATTTACTATAAGACTAACTACATCTAATTGTTCAAGTTTCATCCATATTTCAGTCAAGCATACAAATTGAGCTGTTTGTGCATTTAGTGTGCATTCTAAAATATTAATATTATTTTTTAGGCTTTGTATGTTTAACAAAAAAAAAATGATGCTACTATTTTGGTTGTTTGTATTTGGTAATTCCTATGCTAAATTATAGTTTGCAATATTTTGCGTTTATTTAGCGGATGCCTTATAAATTTCACAGCATTTATCAAACACACTGTGTGTGGTAAAATATTCCGATTTGAAATTAATATTGTGACGTTCACAATTCGCACATTTAAGTACTTCTGAGGTAAACTCTTTTAATGTATGGTCGCCGCCACATTTTGAGTACTTACAATTAATGGGGGATCGACAATAATTCTTCGCCGAATGATCGAAGCGACAACAGTTGAAACACTGTAGTAGGTTGAAGGAATTCTCCACATCGCAACGTCTCCTTCCGATATAAAGGAACTTCTTCTCCATTATAGTGTTAAAAATAATAAAGTCACATTCCATTATTATATGCGCGGTTTTCAACAATTCTATTTTGTTTCAATATAATATCTGGCAACTTTTCCTTGTCGGCTACATTATCCATACTAACATTGCATATAATAACCTTAGGATTTAATTTTGCTGGCACAATAACATCGTATTCTGAACTAAATGTTGTTTTAAGATTAGTTTCCAAGGATTTTACATTATCCTGTTTGTCACATTTTTGATCATTACGCTGCCATTAGTTTTTGGAACTACTTTATTTATTGGTACACACAATATTGTAGAGAATATATTGTGGCAGTAATTAGCATAAGTATGTAACCTTATCACAGATTTTTGTTAATTATTACATGTTGTTTTCGGAAATAATACTTTAAACTTGTTAAACTTTTGTTGTATAATTTCACACAACTGTGACATTTTTTTCAACAATGTTCGTATCGAGACGTACACAACAAGATTGTGGCAATTTTTGACACAAAACTTCCTATTTTTTCGATATTTTCGTTTCTAAATAAGTGGGCTAATTCAAATACACCAATGGCGAATTAGACTGGCAAAAGCTAACAATGAGATACTGCGGTCATTAGAGGGCGTTATTCGAGTACAGCGCCATCAAATTTTTAACGGAGAGTCAATTTATATCATAGTTTACACGGCCATTTGAGCATTTTGAGCTGTTGACGTGATTTGCACCTATTAGATATACGTATTTTGGAGCGATGGAGGATTGTTGTAATACAAGTGCAACAGTGGAACCTGGAAAAACTACTGGATGTGTTAAAGGTAGACAAATTGAAAGTTAATATTTAGCACGGCATAAGTGGCACATATATCGGCAATATATGTAAACATATTTGTCTTAACTGAAAGCGATATAAATTTAATTTAATCCAACAATAAGTAAATATTTCTACTAGTGGCTGTATCTTGCTGGGTGTGTAACTTATACTGGGTGATGGTTCAAATTTTACTAATAATACTTCTTAAGAATAACTAAGAGTATAATTTCTACGCTATTTCCAATTGCTTATGATCTAATTTTAACTCATTTTTGTTTTAGATAACGAAGTAAATGAAGAATGCTTCAAGAATTTAACTTCAGATGACATTAAGGAGCTTCTCTTGTATTGGGTGTTCGAAAACTAATCGAGGCCAAGTTTAAGGAATACTTTTCAGTTGTACAGATATCTTCTGAACTCTATAAGTAAACACAGTTTAGGTCACCAAATCAGAGTCATGTCATATGCGCCTGCACATCATACCACGAGTTATTGCTGATTTGCTGATTGCTAAATGTGTTGTTGAAGTTTTTTGTTATTTTTTTCGCATAATGTATAAAAAATATATTTCCATGTCATATGTTTATCACACTGTTATATTTTAATACTATATTATTTATTCATATATGAATAAAATTTTGCATTTAAATGCGTTATTATTGATACAACACCTATATCTTTTATATAAAATTGTTAGTGTTATCTGAAACATACTGTTGATGTTTTCACACAGAAGATGTAAGTGAAGTAAATAGTAAGAAAATTTATAATTAAATTTTTACTTCCCTAATAAGTGGATTTTTCGTACAATATGTAACTAAATGTCTAAAATTACACACTATTGTGTCAACGCTTGGAATAGATTTTTCAGTAATTTTTACAACAATGTTGTATTTAATAGAAATACAATCCGTTAACTACAATCGTGTGATAGAAATTTACATAAGTTGTAGCCAGTCGTATTCCCACGACAAATTGTAATTAACTGTTCTACAATTGTTGGTTTTTTGACAACAATTTTTTTTTCCGTGTATGGATAAAGCAATTGGATCGATTTTTGACTTTAGTTCATCACAAGTTATCTTCGATGTTTGGTTTTTATTTTTAGGTTTTATAATTAAAACATTGTTTGTTTCTTCGGGATTCTTCTTTAGAATAATACTGTATTTTACCCGCATTTGGTGTTGAGTAATCATGGCACTGTCCTGATTTGACAAGGATTCTAAATATTCCATGCGTTGTATTTGCAGCTTATTTACATTTTGCATCTCTTCAATTATTTTATTTAAAAGTGCAATCTAGCGTTCTAGATTAGCAATATGTGATTTATCTAACAATAGTGTACTTTTATCTGAATCCTAATCAGGTAAGGGAAAAGAATTTAATGTACAGGTCTTACACTTCCAAGCTTCTCTTTCTGTTAACTTCTTACTCTTAATTAGAGCATCGACACATTTTATATGAATATAACTATTTATGCACGAGCAACATTTTTGACCAGTATACGTAATGAGCACTCACTACAATCACACAGTTTTAAACTCTTTTACTTAGAACCACTGTCGCTATCGCAATCGATATTATGAACACTACTTTCACTATTTTCAGCGTTAAAGTATATTCAAACGAACGGATATTTCCGTCAATATTACGATACTTAGCGATTATATCGCAGCGACAAAAACGTTTGTGTACTTCCACCCTAACAAAAACATTTCTCGCCTACCAACAACGAGGTGCTTGTTTTCCGCATAATCCCTTAATCCCAGGAGGGTGAATTCATGAAATATATCCCCTTCAGTCATTGAAGTAAATTACTCTCTACTCTAATGCCCGTCACATCAAAGTGGACGACTGGTGCGGAATCCTATTAGAAGGAAAAAAAAAAATCAGTGCATAATAGCCATGTGGGTCTTCAGATTCGTTTGGAATTACGTTAGATTTTATTCCTGCCCTTCGTTCTTTATTACAACGCGTTTGATGTCATTAATATAATCACCGAAGGCCCATATTTAAAGTCAATTAGTACCTACATGCTTACACGTATCCAAAGTGGTTTTTACATTAATCATATCTATAAATAACACGGGGCAGCAACACTCAAATTCAATTTAGACGAACATGGCCGTGTCCTAAACGATAACCGTTGAACGTAGTGGGACTCGATTACAGTGCTTAAATACAATGTACAACGTTCACGGATATGTACTCTAACTAAAAAGCCATTTTCCATTCCAGCCTTCGCTTCTAAACGCCCGTCGGAAACAGTTTTGTTTTCTAGTCCCCCGGTAATGACTGGCTGTTGTGTCTTTTTAAGTTGAAAACATTCTCGCTCAATGTTCTCTCCGTCTTCTTCTACAGCACTGGGACGCTTCGCTCCGTTAATGCAATATTAATGTTCCCGAGCTATTTTAAATGACGCATTATCTAAATAATGGTACGTACAGTATAAATACATCTACACGATAACATGGACACGAAACGGGATCTGTATGTTGAGGAAAAAATGTCTCGGTACAGTGTGGGAGAATGAAAACATGGGTACTTATATGCAATGTATGCGATTTTCGTATAGTGTGAAAGATATTTCTAGAATTGCGGCGTTGTTACTGCATTGGGGGCGGCATTCTGTAGATTTCTGGCGGAATTGGCGAGTGGATACGTGCCTCGCAGGCGTGGAATGTTAAGTTTAAATACGATATGCTTGCTATGCGGTTATGTGCTTGTTTCGGATCGTTGTTGCTTGGCTTATTAATTTTGTTGCGCCGTAGAAAGGGAGATATGTATGTGTGCTTGTATAGTTGCATCTGTTGTGGAAATTAATCGTGCAATGTTATGGAGATAATACTCCGTACGCATAATGATACGTTAAGAATATCTTGCTGTAGGGGTGCTATGAGTTGATGGAATATATTAGGTATTATCAGATATAGAAGTACAGTCTCTTACATAAAAACGTATAGGTACTTTTAAGACCATCTAAATATTAATTAAAATACGGCAAATAAAATAGAACTTTTTAAACTTTGAAAAGGATACAGGAAATACAACAACAGCAAATCGATACAAATTACATTAATTAACATAATGTGATCAACTGTTTGAGATTGGCATTAAAACAAAGTTTCAAGACTACGTGTATAGTCACCGACATTAATATTTAGCACCATCAAAACGTCGAGCCATTCGTTTCGAGTGCTAAATAATAATGTCAGCGATTGTACATTACATTGTAACAAGTAAAATGTAATCTTATCTTGGGGATCTTTGGCAACTTTGAATCCTAGAGTCCAGGTTACAGTCAGATAAGCTAATGAAATCGGTTCTTGCTTAGATTTGGCTAGCTTTATAATACAGGGTGTATCAAATAAAAAAGTAAATTTTGCTTGGGTGTTGACTACACGACACATAAAGCACAAATCCACCGAAACCGGATTTCATCATTAAGAGCCAAAAATTCTTTAGTCCGGGCCTGATGCAAGGAAACGTCATGTTAAGCACGCGCTAAACGTGGTATTATGTATAAATACATTGCACTCATTTAGTACTATTCTTAATGGTATGCCGTAAGTTCATTTAACGTCATTCTGAATAAATAAAGGCCCTTGTGATATGATATATTCTTTTGGGTTCGTAGTAGGTATGTTGTAGTAGTTGTAAACTGTGATTATCTGTAGTTTTTTGACGACTCTAAGCGCCACCTAAATAAGTCGAAAACATAGGTAAATGCTTTAGTAATGTTTTGGTTTTTTTTACCAAATATACCCACTACATATCCAAACAATTTTATATACAAATTGCATCTCGATACGGGAGCATTGGAATTCCAATTATTGCGTTTATTTTGAAATGTAAAATCACAGGAGAATTTGTAAAACACAAACAAGAGTGAAAATTTACAGTATGATATATAAATGAAAAGAGATTATTCATATCATTCTGTACCTTCAAAATCTTCTCTATCAAGAAATATGTTTCGGTTTTCACAGATCACCCTCAGGCTTCAGAAACTTCAGAAACCTATAAATTTGATAATTGTAAACCGAAGTTTACTTTTTTAAATATAAATTTACCGTTTAATATTTAACTTCTATCTTTTTTTATTATAGTAATAATAATATGTGTTTTTTATAAAAAACACAAAGTGTATATAAAAACGTCATATAAAGCAAAAGAAAAAACAAAGCATACCAACAAAAAAATATATGATTCTAACCTACATGCTACCCCAACCCACCACCACATAATAACTAAAGTATAGAATCATTAAGAAGAACTATAAATGTAACATTTACTATGTTTGCAAAAATTCCGTAATGGAGTAGAAAGTATGCTGGAAGAGATAGGTTTTAACTTCATGCTTAAAAGTTCTAAGGCAAGTAAGGTTTTTGTAAATGGCAGGCAACTTATTAAAAATCTTTAATCCCAGATTATATACGCCGGTGCTTGTTACATGAAGTATTTTTTGGGTGTGACGGTATCTTTCTTTAAAAAAAAGAAAACATACGTTGTTGTCCTACGTCATTTTATTTGGTTGTTTACGTTTCGATTCTTTTGAAAATCATTTTCAAAACCTATAAAAAATGTTGTTATTAATTGTATAGCTAATAATTAATATTTTTTTTTATTCTATCTTACCTTAGTTTATGGTTTTTTCTTTTTTCTTGAGGTAGCAGCTTTTATAAAAATGAATGAATTTTTTTTACCAATTAAAACATTATTTTTTTGACGTTTCGACAAGTTTTTTTATTATTGTCTTCTTCAGAAATTATTTACTACAATTCAATTTTTTATACACATTTAAAGACAACACAAAACATTTTAAAAATTACTTTAAAATTTACATTTTTCTAAACATTACTAACAAGGTTATTTGTCACGTACAATATTAACTATGTGTGAAGCATATTAAATTTAAAGTGTTTTAGTTTTTAACACATTTATGTTTTTAACATTGTTTGTAAAATTAACATCTTTCACGATGTAAGTCAATTTGCATTTTATAAATGTTTTATATCAAATTGATATTTTTTAAACATGTATTCTTGGCATTTGATTAAATCGGATTTATCCATTTTCTCTTCGTCTTGAGTTGGGTTGCTTTGATTGTTACAATGTTTGTAATGTTGTATTATTTATTGCTTCTTTTTGATTTTGTGATTGTACCTCCTCTGTTATTTGTGCCGAATATTCGTTATTACCGCAGTGAAATGGGGGAAATGTCATCTTTATGACAAATTGTGTAATACGTGTATGTATTAAATGTATTTGCTATTATATGCACTTGTTTAGGAAACTGAGAACTAAATATGAGCAAAAATAATTTCATCGTTGTAATTGTATTAAATGAGAGCGTCAAAACCTGCATTTATACAGACTGATTGCAACTGCTTTTCCTTGTTTTGTATACTTGTTGTTGTGAATAAAGTTGTTGAAAAAAAAAAATTATGTGCACTTTTACTATACTAACCCTGATTTCTTACTAACGCCACACATTTACTTTTTTAATTTAACATCTGTCCCTCCCACAATGACATTACTACCCTAAGAACTTGTACATCGCTCAATGAAAATTGAAATATATTTTGTGCTAATGTGTTTAAGTCAATTGCCAATAAGATTCTTTCTTTTTGCCTTCTTTTTCCCGTTTTTATTTTTGTAGGAATCAGTAGCAGCCCGGAACAATACTGAGTGGTGCTTGTTTTTTTTATACTTCTATCTATGATGTATTTTTCAGGAATTTATTATATTTTTCAGCTCCCTTGTTATATTTATTGTTTTATTTTCATAATTTTTATCCTAAGAAAGACTTGAATGGTGGTTCATTTTGATTTGAAATACTGTAGTTAATAATATAATAATAGTAATAATAATAATATTTATTTGTATGAGGGTTACATCTTTTACAAATGAGTTCAAAGTACGTTCTATAGCACATTAACATAAAAATCACAGCACAAGACAAAGGGAAAAAACTATAAAAAAAATCTATTATAATTATAAAGAAGGAAACGAAAACAGAAAGTACATTGCTAATACGTAAACGCAAAAATACATCAAAACAAAACTAAACCTTAATATATATGTGATAAATACATAGACTTTGCTGGACTTGCACACATAGCTACTCATTAATTATAAATGATCTTAATCTAATCAGTCCCTCTAAGTAAAAATATAAATTATTTAATTGATCATAGTTTTCTATATTCACAGTTAATATGTCATCTATTGTTTCCCCATTGCTGATATTACTAAGGTAGTGTATTCTTAGATTCTGGTAAATGGGACATCTTAGAAGAATGTGGTGCAAAGTTTCCTCTTCTAATAAATTGCAAACGGAACATGTATCATTGGTATTAATTTATCAAATGTAGTTGCTTATTGGGGCATAACTTGATGATGGTTTCACCTGTCACTCTTACTTGACTGACAAGTCTCAGTTTTCTTATCGAAGTACGACATCCCAGATAATATTCTCCACAGCAAAAGCAGCTGATGCGTCTATACATTCGTGTATATGAAAAATTAATAATACTTTCTACATTCCTACTGATTGCATCGTTTATTGCTCGCTGAAATACTATAGTTATTAATTTGCGATGTCATCCTAGAACAATACTACACTTTATTACTATAATTAATAAACCGCGGCTTACGAGGGGTCCCCTTTATATGTGTGTCATCAAATTTATAATAAGCTACCCAAGACCATGAAAGAATTGCGAACTATTCACATGTTCAAAAAGGACTTAAGGACGTTTTTACTAGATCAAACTTATTATAATGTGAAAGAATTTCTTAAGGTGTGATACTTTATCAGCTTAGTTTTGTTTAACTTATCTTTTGTTTGTGTCTATTTTGTGTCGTTCGTTTTTTACACCCCTATATTTTATTTTTATTGTGACGGTACTCATATCACTCTTATGTGATCTCAGAGTCAAAATATATAAAAAAAAAATATTAAATATTCTTGAACTCAATTTTTATTGCGTGGAAGTGCTAAACCAAAGTTCGTATGCGACGGTTCTCTACATATGTTTCTACTTTCAATAGTCGATTTTCGATGGCCGTCTGCGTCAGACTAACACGCTTGCCTACCGTGATAGTGGGAGACCCTTCCCTCACAGTGCCGAGCACTGACGAGATCACTCGATCAACCAGCGGACAGCGGGCCATGAAACGGCTGGCCCCACTTCAATGTAACTTTTGCATATACTGCGACCACCCCCTCTTCCGCTAGCTCTTGGTACGCGGATACCTACAAACACTTGAAATCAGGGGTGAATCTAGACATGGCCCTAGTTCGCCACTTGTCTGCATAAATAACTACAAAGCGCGTTTTATGGCATAAAATCATGGGAATTGCAACGTTCGTTCTGTACTTAAATGTATGTGTATGTGTACTGCTGTGGCAACCTACATACCGCGAGTGTATTTTGTGTTGCATATTTGTTTTGCTTAAAATTTCCACAATTAATTTAGTTTGTATTAATTTAGTTAAAAATTTAGTTGTATATATTTAATTTTAGTGTTCAGTCTTTTTAAATTAATTTCAGTCAATTTAGATTTTTCTGCTCATGTATGTTTATTTTATTTGTTTTTTGTCCGTTAGCGTACTGATTATACGTCTGTGAGGATTTTTGTTACAAATACGACTGTTCAACTTTGTCACGGAGTTCCTTGGTCGACTCAGCGTGAGTATATGTATTTTTAAATTGTTTGCTGCCATTTTGTTAATACTTTTGATATAGAAATTTGTTTCGCTTAAATTTAATTTTATTCTGTCCATCAAGGAACTCGCTTAATAATAATTGTTATTTTATTGATGTGTGCACATCATAGGTGTAAGATCTTTTATTATTCTACGTGCAAGAAGATATATTTCAGTTTAGTTTTTTTTATTATTGTTCAAAGAATTAATTTCTTCGTTTTTCTTTTACTGGTTCATTTTAATTATTAATCACCTCGGGTTAGAATCACGAGCAGTTTTTGATTTAGGCCAGAACCCTCTGTTCATGTTCTTTTTTTTCTGCAATTTGTAATTAACTTTTTTTTTCTTTTTTTTTAATAATAAATTTTTGATTGTTTTTAACGTCATTCAAAATTCTGTTCTTTTATTTTGCATTAAACCTTTTCAATTTTTGGGGTAATTAAGAAAGTCAGATTTCGTTCACCCACAATTTACTTGTCGTGGTTAGATTCAAGTTTTAATTTGCGAGGGTAACTCTGAGATTAATTGTTCGTTTGCGTCCTTTTAAATTTTTATCCGTTGAGCTAGCTAATTTAATTTTTCATTTTTAATATTGATTTTTGCATTTTCAAATTCAGTCAGTACACAGCAGTACGTTTATTTATCGGTACTTTTGCAGAAAATACTGTTAATAAATTGTAATTTCCAATGACGGGGCCATGGCCCCATGGCTCTTTAAGAGGGGCCGCCCCTGGTGTGAATCATGGAAAACGAAGATAAGAATTCGTTACAAATCAACCGTATACATTCACTTAACAAATTTTTAGTTTTTCACTGACGTTTATTTAAAGCAAATAATTGATTGAATTAGCAAATAGATTTCAACTTGAAATATGTATTTTTCTTTATTTTCGAACAAAATTAGAATGTGTTATTTTAAACTAGAATTGATTGAATGAATCAATGCAAAACAATAATTTTTATTTTTCCCTGTGTATAATTCTAAGAACATCGCATTTCTGTATGCGCAATAAGTCTACTGTGTTTCAGAACGAGTTATAAGGAATAAGTATATAAAAATGGCAATTTTTACCGTTAGAAAATAAACCACTTAGTAGTTATTATCTTTTAATACCCGTAATCAAAGTATATGATTCTTATATTACTTTTTCTTTGATAAATCATTTCCTATTCATACGTCTATCATCTTTTAGAATTTATCTAGAAACATTCTGGTTTCTTCGCTATGATACCGCTCCAATTTACTGCAATTTAATCAAGAGATTAATTCGTACAGCTATTATATATATCGCAAGGCGATTCGACACGCGTATACCGAATAAGTATCGAGGATTATTAAAATTCCGCTCGCAAACGCAATAATTAGAACTCGACTTTCACGGCACAAGCGTCGTTAATTAAATTCACGCGGGCACAAGTGACTCGTCCATAAATAACGGATCTCCCGAACGTAAAACGTAGCACCAACGGATCGTATCCTACCAGCGCAGCGTACGGAAAGCAGTCTCTTCCGAAGTGATTAATAATTAGAGACAGCCGCATAGCATAGCATCCCCGCCACTATTGTAGGGCCACTGAAACGAACGTTACAAATAAGAGAATTAATTGTAATTACCGGTTATCATTAATTTTACTTCTAGTCAACGTCACTGGTGTTCGGAACGCGGGACAAACAGGCGTTAAATCCGGACACGTCGTCTATATAAATTTAGAATTATTGTGCGGACATATCTGCTGGCCAGAACATTGAGGGGTAATTTATGAATATTAATGATTACGTAGGAGAAAAAAAAGCCGGCGATACAATGCCGCCTCTGGGACTCTGCGATGGATATTATTAGGAGTCCGAACGTCAGGCATTTTTATGGAGGCGTTTTTGATAGAGGAAAGTATAAAAAAATGATGCCGGACCGTGTCTGCCATTTCGGTTGATGGATTACGTTGGTAGGGTGCGTATGAAGTGGTAATGATTAGTAGGGAAGGTCTACCTTTATGCTGGAAACTTTCGGTTATTAGAATGAGTTGGTAGGATTTAGAATCGAAATTGATGACTAGGAGAATTTAGTTGATTTTCCGAAAAGTGCATGACTATTGAATTATCTAAGATCCATGGCGTAAACAATGGTACATTTGTGGCGTAAGAAATTGTATACTCTTCAATCAGTCGTGTTTTCTTATCTGGTAATTGTTCCCGACTTAAATTATATGTGGTACCTTATGGTAATAATAATGACATATTGATAAATTTTCTTGGCCAAATCTGGCATTATAAATTTAGTAATAAAAGTCGTGAGATTAGTGGCTCAAATTTTCTTTAATTTTATTAATTCATTCTTCAAATTTTTATAACGTTTCGACGGCTTACCATCTTTTTCAAAGGTAATTATTATTATTATTATTATTTTCCCTACAATTTTTACAAGCGTTTGAATGTAGTTATAGTAAACAATGCAACAACTTACTTTATTTCTTATTTCATAATCCCCCAAGACATATACAATTAAACCATACGTTTTTGAAATTAACTTAATATTAAAATACAAAAATATGATTAAATTAACTTTAAATAAGCAAAGATTGCAAGTTTTTTACAATAAGAAATTAACAAATTAATGAATTCCTGCGTTTAACTGTAATAATTAGAAGGAATTTTTCAAAGAAAAATTATCTTCCATATAAGTAATAGTGAAACTAATTCACACCCTAATGCTATGCCAAATAATTCTTTTGTAATTGATGTAATCGATCATTCGGTGTTGTTACATAAATTACAATTCATTGGTATTTGTGGAATTGCTTATAATTTGTAGTTTTTGAGTCGTCTAATGTCAATATAACATGCGGAGTACCACAAGGCTCCATTCTAGGACCCACGTTGTTTTTGATCTACGTAAACGATTTGTTTGCTCATTTGTCATCCTGCACATTGTCCCAATACGCCGATGATACAAGCTGTGTCATATCCTACTCTACCCGCGACGGCGTATCTGTCTTAGTTGATCTAGTTGCCTCTGAAATGTTTAACTGGTGTAGGTATAGCGTTCTTGTGTTGAATGGTGGAAAAACTAGTTTTATGAGATTAAGAACTGTACTTGATAAAACTGATTCAATGGCTTTGCACATCGATGGGGAAAGTGAAACCGGAATGTAGTCAAGTAGGATTTTTAGGAATAACGATGGATTCTACTTTACTGTCATGAGTAGGTAGAATATCGTCGGCAATATATGCTATATATCTTTAAAAAGTCAAATGGGCATATAATGCTTAAAATTATTTTATTTTGCATATGTGGTGACGCATTTGAGGTATGGAATTGTTTTCTGGGGCAACTCACCTAATGCCAGGCGATTGTTTCTTTTGCAAAAGAAAATTATTAGATCTATGGTTGGGGCATCATTTTCTTAACCATGTCGTCCTTTATTTAAAGAATTAAATATTTTAACATTAACAGCGCTATGCATTTATGAAATCATAATTTTTTACAAAACAAACGAATTAACCTTTACCAGAAATAGTGATATCTACAATAAAATGGAAACACGTAATGCTTATAATCTTAATATACCCCAACACAGAACAAAGTTGTTTGAGGCTAGTCCGAGATATAAGGCTATAGTACTGTACAATAAGTTACCAGTCATTTTTAAATAATCATTCATTTTACAATTTGGACGAGTGCTTAAATATTATGTAATTTTATACGTGCAGGATAATTTTTAAGCAGAATCAACTACTTACGGTGTTTGCTTTGTTCGTTTTCGAATGTGCGGTGTTTGCTAAGTGCCATTACAAGGAATTCTTTGAACAGTATGAACTTGCACACAATTATCAAACCAGAGGAACTGAAACTGCATTCCTAAACGCACCGCAAACGAAGCTTTCAAGAGTTAAAAAAGTGTGAAACATAATATTATACGAGTTTATAATCACATTCCTGAAAGAATAAGGTGTCTACCAACAAATGTTTTCAAGAAAAAACCCAAACAGGTTATTGCGCTGAGTGCCTTGTACAATTATGAGGATTTCTTTTCAATTAACTTTTAACTTTTGATCTTTCTTGTACCTACATATTTATTTGTGTATAATTGTCTGTTTTTTATCTCTCTATTTTGACGATGTACTGTGTATTTTTTTGCTCTTTATACCATTTTACATTTTTTAAACTGATATTGACGCTTTCTATACATTTTTTTTTTGCAAACAATGGAAATAAGCAAGCAAATAAATAAATAAATAAATATATGTAACGTTTATTATTTTTTACATTATGGACCATTTTAATTCTAAGTTTTCTTCTTATATTTATTAACAATTGTGTAATTTTTTTGACAATGTCTATGTTCCTAGGGACCACGGCAATAAACTCTTATTTTTATTATATTATTATTATTATTATTATTCTGCGATATATTTGATGACATTGCTCAATATGCCACCGGATAACCTTTTTGACTTATATAACCTCCAAAATCATGCTGACTGGCGTCTATCGTCTACCTTACATGAAAGCGAATGCATCTTTAAAGTAGAGACGCCCAATACAACCACAGTTAATTTCACTTTGCAGTATCAAAATGTCCGAGGATCAACAGATTTAATTCACTCGTATCGTGGCATAGTTGATTCGCAAGTAGTGTTATTTTCAGAAACTTGGCTAAATGATGAAATTTCTAGTTCGGAGATTTTTAATTCGTTCGTTCGTAAGAACATCGACATTGTCAATAAGCATATAAATAGATACATATATACATATATTATAATAAAGCAGACATACATATGGAAGTCAAACAGAAAATTGAAAACTATGCACTTATTGTTAGATACTCGTATATACTGTAAAACGTGTTGTCCAGTAAATAATTAACTATCGCCCTTCTAAACAGGTTAAGTGAAGATATCTCTTTTATTTGCTTCGGCAGTTTGTTAAAACATGATACAGTCCTATAATAAAGGGCATTTTCAAACAGTTTTGTATGTCGTGCCGAAATCTAGTGCACATATTACAGTGATTATCACTGTTTCTGATAAAATCGCGTTCGTTCTTTTTGTAATATATTAATAATTCGTATATATATATAACGAAGATAATGTTAATATTCTAAGTTCTTTGAAAACATTCCGACACGACTCTCCCGAACCCATTCTAACCATACACCTTAGGACACGTTTCTGGCTAATGAACAACCGCTGCGCATACGATGAAGAGCCCCAGAAAATGACGCAATAACGTAACCGGATCTCAACGTAAGCATAATAAAATAATTTTAAAACATTAATGTCGCAGCAGCGCCGAAGATTACCAATCGCATACACCGCGGAACTTAGCTTACTGTTCAAACTAGAGCAGTGTTCTTCCCACCTCAAATCACAGTCGACAATAACTCCCAGAAACTTACAACAAGAATTCTGAGATATTGACTTACCGTTGCATTTAATATATGGACTAAAAGCATTACGGGAATGCCCCGATTTAAAATACAGTACTTCCGTTTTTTCTGCATTCAAGGTGAGCCCCTGGCTCCCGCACCACGTCATCATTTCCCTGATCGTACGGTTAGCTGTATTTATGACTTGTTCAAACGACCCTACTATAATGCAGCTGGTATCATCAGCGTACTGCGACAACACACAATTGCTAAGGCTCAAAGAAAGATCATTAATATATAGGTTAAATAGAATTGGTCCAATAATTGACCCTTGTGGCACGCCATGCGTCACACTCCAGCAGTCGGAATAAAAAGACCGCTCAACACCATCCCTGACACCAGTGATACTAACCAGTGACTTTCTAAACAGATCCTGTGCAATGCCACGCACACCCAACCTTGATAATTTTTCAGGTAGAATATCGTGATCCAGAGCGTCAAACGCCTTACTTAGGTCAAAGAACAATCCCATTACATTCTCCCTTCCATCTAAACCATTGTAAACAGCATTTAATGCATTGTTAATTGCGTTACACTTGTATTGTGAGAGATACGATGTTAATCTATTATTAATTATTTTTTCAAAGACTTGTGAATGCACAGGGTAACGATATGGGGCGATAATTATCTAATGTATTAATGCTACCTCCTTTATGTATGGGTATGACTTTGGACGTTTTCAGCTCGTTTGAAAACGTTCCGGTCTCCATACTTCGATTTATTAAATGAAGTAATGGTTTTGAAATATCATGAATTACAAACTTAAGAAGGAAACAAGGTATTTCATCAATTCCAGCAAAATTCTTAGTGGATATTTCTTTAATAACGTTGATTACTTCACAATCATCCGCAGAAAACAGGTATATATTGGTATTAACCAACTCAGACTTGATAACCGGGCTAGCTACATTTGCAAATGCGTTACTGAAATGTTTTCCAAACAAGCTGACCACTATTTCAGAAGCACTTATGAGACTGCCATTATCATCATATACTGAAATTTGTCTAGATTCATTATTAGATTTGGTGGTATTCCTTATCACTGACCAAGACGTCTTTGATTTGTTCTTTGAATTTGCAATTAAATTGTTATAGAATTGTTTTTTAGTGATTTCAACGGCTTTAGTATAATGATCTTTTTTTAGTTTATACAGATTCAAGATATTGGAATTACTAGTGTTCTCATACAGAATAGACAGTTCACGCAGTTCTGTTGCCATCTGTTTAAGATCATTGTTATACGATGGCGCTGACCTTTTATGTTTAACAAGATGTTTTGTAAGTGGAAAACAAATATTAAAATGGTACAAAAATATATTATAAAAGTTCTGAAATTGTGTATTAAAGTCAGTGTTATCATATATGCCCTTCCAACATTCATAATTTAATGCACCTTGAAACTGTATGATATTACCTTCCGAAAAGTTACGACGATAACAAAATTTATTCGTGTCCACCCGTGGTGAGGACTTCATCCGCAAACATTGATATTTATGATCAGAAACGTGCGACGAACTAACTGAACACAAATACATGTTAGGTAGTTCCTCAGCAAATATATTATCTATCAAGGTACTAGACAATACGGTTTTGATTCCAATGTTGATGTAAGTATACAGATCGGATAGAAATTTTGTCCTTACTAATCGATCTAGTGGTGAAGGAGTCTTGTCTACATTTTCTACCTGTTTAAAAGCTACTAAAATTGATATATTTTATATCTCGATTGATACCTTTAATTGAAGTCAGCATATGTAAATTTAATTTCAATCACACAGTCTTCGTGTTACACCAATTTTATTCACACCCACCTGCCCAACTTTACATAGCTCCTTCTTCCAACATCCTCGCTCTTTTTTCTTCGGTAATGCACATCGTAGCTCCGTCGACGCTCTCCTCATTAATGCCCATTCAAACGGGTCCCTTTTAATAAGTGCCCATTATACCTACGCGGAACTCCGCGAACAATCCACCTTAATTATAATAAATTCTCTCGGATGGAAAGAGCCCGAAGACTCCCTTTAGCCGTAATTACGAGATATTCGCGTCTCTGTGCGTCCCCCTTTTTCCGCGTATCCCTCCTTCTCTTTTGTATACGCGTCTGCCGGGGGAACGAAACTCAAATTACGACCCCCCGCGTCATTCTGGAAGCCGTCGTCCGCGTTCTGCGACCCCCGCCACAGTCGTATGTTTGTGTATGTGTGTGTGTATATATTTATAATGAAAATATTTGTCCAAGAGCGCAGGTAATAGGTGCCACACACGTTATTTCGTTCCCCTTTGTTCGTGCTGTCGCTGAGTTCGTAACGCACCTGCGCAAATAGTGGTTTAATGGGTGTTTGTTTTAAGGTTATATGTATGATTTTTTTTTTTATTATTATTACGGTGCCGAGCAAGTGCTTGCTTTGTGTTTGTGCTCGCAGGGCGGTTGCGTTCGGGTTGGAAATCCAGATGTTACTGTTATGATGCGGAATTTTTTTAATGAAAATATGTACCCGCATACAAAGCGACTAAACCAGGCACGTTTTGTTTTCTCCTCCCCAAAATGTTTTAAAACGAAATTGCGAGTGTTCGAAATAGTGGTTGTAAGATTTCGTCGCTTTTTATTACTTGTACCTAGTGGTGGGCACTATCGGTATTTTCAACTATCGATAGTCGGACCAACTATCAATAGTTATCGATAGTCGACTATCGATAGTTGACCATCGATAACTATCGATAGTTGACTATCGATAACTATCAATAGTTCACTATCGATAACTATCGATAGTTCACTATCGATAACTATCGATAGTCCGATAGTCGACTATCGATAGTTGACCATCGATAACTATCGATAGTTGACTATCGATAACTATCGATAGTTCACTATCGATAACTATCGATAGTACGATAGTCGACTATCAATAGTTATCGATAGTTTCAACAGTCAACTATCAATACTTACATTACAACTGTCTATAGTGTTCATCGATAACGTCCTCAGAAATACATTTTGTTTTGTTTCTTGTCTTTCATTATTTGTTTTTTTTTTTTAGTTCAGACTAATAAGAACTCTAACACTAGTATTTCATGGTTTCATCAATACCTGCTACTATAGATATTACGAAAGAAAGAATTAGTTCCGCTCAATGAATAATTGATGATTGATAGTACAAACGTTTTTAACTAACAAGACAATGCATAAATAAACCATTAAGCTACTCAGAAAGGGAAAATGAATAACACTATACTTGTCGTGTTTACATTGAATTTGAGCATCTCTCTGCGATATAAACTATAATTAATACTATATGAGTGTGAGATGTTACGAACTCATTATTTTTTTAAAGATATTTTGCTAATTTTCCAATATAATATCTACAAATATGTTCTGATTAGAACACAAATTCCTAATATTATTTGGAGTAAGCACTAAATTTTGCGCTATGCGCTAATAAATGGATTAAACCTAGAAAAATACATACAAATGTCGCTATTGACAGACATCAATGTTTCGCCTTTACAAGTCTCGTCAGTGCCAATTTTGCGACATTTGTATGTACCGCACAAGGCGTATATATAGCTAGTAGATGTAATTAATACTATATGAGTGTGAGATGTTACGAACTCATTATTTTTTTAAAGATATTTTGCTAATTTTCCAATATAATATCTACAAATATGTTCATTTGTTCTACAAATGTCGCAAAATTGGCACTGACGAGCCTTGTAAAGGCGAAACATTGATGTCTGTCAATAGCGACATTTGTATGTATTTTTCTAGGTTTAATCCATTTATTAGCGCATAGCGCAAAATTTAGTGCTTACTCCAAATAATATTAGGAATTTGTGTTCTAATCAGAACATATTTGTAGATATTATATTGGAAAATTAGCAAAATATCTTTAAAAAAATAATGAGTTCCTAACATCTCACTCATATAGTATTAATTACATCTACTAGCTATATATACGCATTGTGCGGTACATACAAATGTCGCAAAATTGGCACTGACGAACCCTGTAAAGGCGAACCACATTGATGTCTGTCAATAGCGACATTTGTATGTATTTTTCTAGGTTTATAAACTATATATATGTATAAGTATAATACTGGTGGGCATTATCGATATTTTCAACAGTTATCGATAGTCGACTATCGATAGTTATCAATAGTCAATTATCGATAGTCGAAACTATCGACAGTTATCGATAGTCAAAACTATCGATAGTTATCGATAGTCACTATCGATAGTGCCCACCACTACTTGTACCTGATCGTTACTTACGCTGCTTGTATTCGGTACTTTGGTTACATCCATAATGCTGTTGAAAAAGTAACTTTATCGGCAGTAGTTACAATCGAATCTCGACGCTATCCAATATTTCATTACTTTCATTGCCTACTTTTGTTACCCTCGCTACTTTAGATACTTTCGCTACTTCTGTTACTTTCATTAAATTAAAGCGAATGGTTATTTACTATCGCATATATTGTAAATCCGAAAAATTAGCTAAATCGATGCCAACTTATACGAGATATTTTGCACGAGGGTAGAAAAAATGATATTTTTTTTCTCTCGGGAGTTACTATATAAAAAAATAGGAGATGATTCCGTTTACTCAATTTAAAGCTATCATTATTTCATCATATTGGAGTGTTTCTATACCAAAAAGCAATTATGAGATCCATTATGGGGGCAAATTACACAGAGAAGTGCAGACTAATATTTCTTAAATTGGGTATTTTACCCCTTGCCTATAATATATATTGCTTTGTTTTTCAGAACAAAATGCCCGAGATTTCAAAATTTTATTATCTTTAGTTCAGTACAGTTAACGACCAAATAATGGAAAGATGGTACCGCTATTTTAAAACCACACTGAACGGTAAAGAAGAACAACTAGGCAGAGAGAAATAGAAGAAAACGACGCTGAAGATATAACAATGTTAGAAGTTGAAAAAGCATTGCAAAAACTCAAGAATGGCAAAGCAGCAGGTGAAGATCTAATCAAAGCGGAACAAATAAAATATATGAGGTGGAAAGATTACAGAGAATAATAAAAATAGAATAATAAACATAGCATGGAGGTCAAGCAGCATACCGAGAGAATGGTCACTAGCAGTAATATTACCCATACATAAGAAAGGTGAAAGTAACAAATGCTCGAATTATAGACCTATATCTTTGTTAAATGTATGTAGTAAAGTATATGAAATAATATTAGAAAAGAGAGTGAGAGATATACTAGAGGCGACTTTTGAAGATAGCCAAAATGGCTTTAGACTAGAACGAGGAATAACCAACCTAATCTTCAGTATAAGACAGATTACAGAAAGAGCAATTAATTTTGATAGGAAAATATATGCATGCTTTGTCGATCTAGAGAGGACGTTCGATAGTGCACCTGGAGAGAAAATATTGGAAATAATTAGCCAAAGGGGAGTTAAAGGTAAGCTATTGAAAGCAGTTAAAAGCATATATAATTGTACAAGAAATATTTTAAGAACCAATAACAAAATGACCAGAGAGTTTGTTACAACTAAAGGAGTTGGACAGGGTGGAGTGTTGAGTCCACTGCTATTTATCACACTAATGGACGATATCGCAAAGAAATGCGCACAGGAGACTAAAGGGATACGAGTGGGTGTAAAAAATTTACAGCAAGTGTATATAAACGAACTATTATATGCAGATGATTTGGTATTATTGGCTAACTCACCAGAAGAATTACAAAAAAAAACTAAATATGTATATGGAAACAACAACTTAAAGAACATGAAATGCAAATTAATATTGGAAAAACAGAAGTAATGGCTATCGCAAAAATACCCGACTCTATAAACATAAAAATTGATAACATAAACATCAAACAAAGCGGCAACTTTAAGTATCTGGGGTCTATTGTTAACGAAAAGGGATCAGTAGAACATGAAATTATTATTAGAGTAAATTATGCAAACAGCTGCTTCTATGCATTAAATAAGTCGTTTATAAGGAAGAAAGAAGTCGCAAAGGAAACTAAAATAAAGATCTTTAATAGTGTATATGTACCAATACTAACATACGGGAGCGAAACATGGACTTATTAAGAAGTAAAATCAGTGACAAGAAAAGACAGAATTAGAAACGATAGTGTGCGTAATTGGTTTAAAGTAGTGTCGGTAAATGAAAGAGTGGAACAAGGACAATAAAAGTGGTTCGGACATATGGCTCGTATGAATAGTGACAGAAAGTTGAAGCAGATATGGACGGCGGGGGTGGACCATAAGAGACCGAGATGAAGACCGATGCGGACATGGAATGACCAGGTCGCAGATATATTGCTGAGGAGAAATTTAAAGTGGAACCAAGCAACCAGGATCGCTCAGGACCGAAGATTGTGGAAAACCTTGTCGCAGTAATACCTCCACACCATAATGGGTAGAAGAGGAAAGATTATACTACGCTCAGTACAATTAATTATTATTATTTTTAATTTTATATTTTCAATTAGTTTATTATAATTTACTTATCCGTATATAATCTTTTTTCTTTTTTATTTATTTATTTATTTTTTTCAATAAAAACAATTAAAACAAAATAGTGGTTTCAATTCACCCAGCGACCTCTCTGATGAGTGAAAGAATACAGTGAAAAGTGACTTCGTACCTGCTAAGTAGCACAGGACACTTCTAGGAGCACCAAATCGCCTGTCAAAATCGTACTCCAGACGCTTACTAGCGAATAGGCAGTTTCTTACTTAAGTCCTGAAACCGATGGATAAAAAAATATTTTAACTCTAAACTAACCAATAACCCAATGCTGCTACAAAGATCATTCAAATAGATTTTATCTTTTATTTTTATGCCCTACTTCACTGAAAGAACTTAAAGAAAGATATAATAAACCCAAATATATACCTCCCCATTTAATGAAAAGTCAAGTTGGCAGCTCAAACCCAACTCAATAAAACCACCCTTCAAAAAGGGAAAATAATAATAACTTTGAGCTGGATGTGCGGAATTAAATATTATTTACAATATTCTTTTTTTTTTGATGAAATTTTGTTCTTAGCTGATAGTTTTATATCAGGTTTCTTCTTTCTTGACACAGCTGCTTTTTTTATTTTAACTTACATTATTTTTTATTTTTCTTTTATATAAATTAATGAGGACACATATTAGTTTAATAAATTATTCTTACATTTCGACCAATTTTTATTGTCTTCTTCAGAAAATTCGATTTTGTTTATAATGTTCTACAATTTCAATAATAATCTATATTAATTGAGGTGTGCGTTTCAACAGAGAGAGCACGTGTATAAATTGCTCCGACGTTAAACCCAAATTTTGGGAGATTTCGAGCGTATATTTATATGCAAAGGGGAATAGAGAATAAATTATAAGATTGGACCGCAGTGATTAAAGAGTGGAAAGTAAATTTTGTAATATCAAAAAACAATAAGCAATAGGTTAGAGGCGTAGTTTAAGTGCGGGGAACGGATAGCAGTTCGGCCTTCGAGGGGTCGACCCGGGCCAGCTGTTGTCGCCGTTTCTTATCGGGCGGCAGATAGTTTTTGCAAATATAAGCAAAAAACATTAGTGAGTGATATACAATATACAATGTCGGACGAAGAGAAAGTTACGGTCGATAAAAGTAAAAGGGGAAGATCGAGTGATTCAGAAGAGGAGAAACTTTTTGCTAAAAGTAAGAGAACTGCGAGAACCCCAGTGAAGACGGACAAAACAAATGATGAAAAATTGGATATATTACTAGAAATGGTGGGTGATATGAAATATGTAATGGATGAATTGAAACAGGAATTAATCGATGTCAAGAATAAGATGAAAGAGGTGGGAGACGAACAAATAGAAATAAGAAAAGATATTAAATCGTTAAAAGAAGAAAATGAAGAAATGAGGAAGGAATGTGATGCAATGAAAATAGAGAATGAGTCTATTAGAAAGGAATCACTAGAGTTAAGAGAAAATTTAAAGCGCATTGAGATGGAACACGATAAAGTCAAAACAGAGCTGAATATATATAAAAAAGGAATGGAAATTATGGAAAAAGAATATAGGAAAAATAACGTGGTAATAACGGGACTTGAAATAGACACATACGATCAAGAAAAATTAAAGAATAAAATTGATGATTTTCTAAATAAACAGTTACAAGTAAACGTCGAAATAATTAGAGCAACTAAAATAGGTGAAAAAGTATGCTTAATACAGACCAGAAACATGGAAGAAAAGCAAAAAATTATGGCGAGCAAGAACAGACTAAGAGAACTAAAATCGGATCGAATCTATATAGCGGATGATATGACAATGGCAGAGAAATACATACAGAAGCAAATACAGCAAAAGGCGCGGGAATTGAGAGAGGAAGGTAAACAAGTAAAAGTGGGGATGAAGAAAGTAATAGCTAATGGGACGGAATGGCGATGGAACAAGGACAAAGGAAAATTAGAAGAAACAAAAAACTAAGCTGTGGCTTGGGGACTGACATCAAGATGAAGAATGAGGCAATGTATAAGGACAAGAATATAGAACAGCTGAACATTAAGAAGATGACAGAACCAAAAATAAAGAATGACAAGATAGCACAGCAAATAAACAAATAAGAACAAATAAAGAAGGGAATACGATCGAGAAAAGAAAAGAGAAGAAACAAGAAATCACAACAAAATATATAAGAATAGGCACATGGAACACAAGAAGTATCAAAGGGAAAGAAGAGGAAATTATAGAGGAAATGATAAAACACAAGATAGAAATCTTAGGAGTCACGGAAACAAAAAAGAAAGGAAAAGGATTAACCAAAACCTATAAAGGATACTGGATAATTTGGTCTGGAGTGGAGGAAGCAGAATGGGCTAGAGAAGGTGTGGCATTAATAGTTTCACCAAATAGATTGAAGGAGATAAGTGAGGAAAGATATGTTAACGAGAGAATATTGGCGGTGAAAATAAATTTATTAGAAGAAGAAATATGGTCAATTATAGTAACATACGGAGTGAATGAAGACGCAAGAAAAGAAGAAAAGGACGAATACTACAACAACCTGCAAAACGTGATAGACGATCAGGACGGTAATATATTAGTTATGGGTGATCTGAATGGAAGAGTAGGGAACCAGAACAAAGGGATAGAGGAAATAATGGGGAAAGAAGGTGAGAAGGTTAGAAATAATAATGGTGAAAGGATAATCCAACTATGTTTGGTGAACGAATTAGTAATAACAAACACAAAGTACCAACATAAAGATATTCATAAGTTTACAAGAGAAGAGAGAAGCCGAAAAGAAAAATCAATAATTGACTATTTTTTAATCAACCGAGACCGATTTAAACAGGTCAGGGATGTCAGAGTAACAAGAGAAGCCGAAGCCGGGAGTGACCACTACTTATTAAAGATGGAGATAAGAATAGATAGTAAAACTAAACAAGATAAAAGAAGAAGAAAGGTAAAAGAAAAAATAAAAGTTACAACTTAAAGAAGACGATATTAGAAGCAAATACCAGGAAATAGTGAAGAGAAAGCTAAGAGAAAAACAGAATATGGAAGGACAAGGGGTAGGAGAATACTGGAGAAGGTTTAGAGAATGTATATTGGAAGCATGCAAAGAAAGCTGTGGAGTAACGAAAGTAGGAAATACAAACATGAAGAAGACTGAGTGGTGGAACGAAGAAATAAAAGGAATAATTAAAGAGAAAAAATATATATGGAGAAAATACTTAAGTACTAAAGATTCGGAAGATTATAATAAATATAAAGAAAAGAGAAAGAAAGTGAAAAATGCGGTAAAAATAGCGAAGAAGGATGCATGGATAAAATTCGGGGAAAAAATGAATCAAAATTTTAGAGAAAACCAGAAATTGTTTTATGGAACATTAAAACAGTTAAGAACAAAAAGAATATACAATGATGAATGTAAAGATAAACGGGGAAACATAATAACGGATGAAGACAAAATAATGGAAAGATGGAGGAATATTTCCAAGAGTTGACCAAAAATGACAGAGACATATCAAACGATAGCACAAGCATGGAAATGGAACCAAAATAAGAGAGATATCTGAAAGAGAGGTAACGGAGGCGATAGCTAAAATGAAAATAGGAAAAACACCGGGAGTAGATAACATTACGGCGGAGATGATCAAATATTTAGGATGCGAAGGAATCAAAGAACTCCAAAAATAATGAACCTCGCAATTAGATCAAAAAGAATGCCAAGGGATTGGAACACGGGAATAATCTTGCCCATTTTTAAGAATGGTGATAAAAGAGAATGCAAAAACTATAGGGGAATAACGCTATCAAGTATACCGGGAAAGATATTAGCAAGAATAATGGACACACGAATTCGAGAAGTTGTGGAAGACACGATTGAAGATACGCAATATGGATTAGAGGTGGCAGAAGTACGCAAGACTTAATCTTCATAGTAAGGCAAGCCAGTGAAAAAGTGATTAACAAAATAAAAATTACATATATGCTACATCGACCTACACAAAGCGTTTGATAGGGTAAGGAGAGATGATATATGGAAGTCATTAAAAAGAGAAAAATCGACGAAGAAACCATAGAAGTCTTAAATCAATGTACAAGGATATATAAATATAGTAAGAATAAATAATGAAGAGTCGAAAGAATTTAAAACAGAAATAGGTGTTAACAAGGATGTGTTCTCAGCCCATTTTGTTCTCTGTGTATTAGATGACGCAATAAAGAAGGCAAACTAAAAATGAAACAACTAAATTGGGATATTGGAAAATGAAACCCACAGTATAGCAGAGTTGATGTATGCGATGATATGGTGGTATTGGCAGAAACCGAAGAAACCTGCAACATAATATAAACATCTTAAATGAAGAACTTATAAAAATCAATATGAAAATAAATAAGAAAAAACAAAGAGTATGATTGTGGCAAAAGAGAAACAAAACATAACATTAAATAAACGGACAAATAATTGAACAGGTCAACGAATACAAGTACCTCGGACGATAATTGCAGCCAATGGAAAGATAGACAAAGAAATAGATGAAAGGATGAAGAAAGTGGAAGAATATATAATACGATGAAAAAGACATTCTAGGGAAAAAAAGAGCTGCAAAAGAACGTGAAAGTCGACGTAATAAATAAAATAGTAAGGCCAATGCTGATGTACAGCTGTCGAATCCTGGACGCTGACCGAAAAACATAATCCAAAATTAACGCCATGGATATGAGATTCCTAAGAAAGTAGAAAACAAAACGAGAAGAGATAGAATCAGGAATGAGAAAATAAGGGAAGACTTGGAATGACACCAATACGAACGAAAATAGAAGAAGGACAGCTAAGATGGTATGGACATATTTGTCGAATGTCAGAAGAAAGAATAACTAAGAAAATTTATGAAACTAAAATATTTGGGAAAAATACAAGAGGAAGACCAAGAAGAACATGGAACGATGAGATAAGGGAAGCATTAACCAAGAGAGAAATGAATTGGCATGAGGCAAGAGAAATGACAAAAGACCGGAAAAAGTGGAGAGAGAAGATAAGGGCAAGAAATTAACCTCAAACTCGAAATAACCTTACACCTAACGGTAGAAAGGTTTTAAAGGATTAAAAAAAAAAAAAAAAAATCTATATTAATATGCTTAAAATTAATAATTCTGTTTTGTTAATTTTAAGTTTATTAATATTTATTGTTATTGAAATTGTAGAACATTATAAACAAAGTGGAATTTTCTGAAGAAGACAATAAAAATTGTCGAAACGTAAAAATAATTTATTAAAGTAATATGAATCCTCATAAAAATAAAGTAAGTTAAAAAAAAACCCGCTTTTGTAACTTTTAGAATTGAAATATATATGCAAGTAATCCTGAAATTGATCCTAAAACAATAAATAACAAATTGCTCCTACTAATATCATTAAATGAGATACTATTTTTTATTTACATGTTCTACCATACAAAAAAGAAAACTGTAATAAAAAGCCAAATTGGCACCTTAAACCAAACTCAAAAAAAACACTCCTCAAAGGGGGGAATTAATGATAACTTATGAATTGAGCAAATGGAATTATCTTCTGATTTTTACAAACCATCCATCATCAGTTTTTACTTACTTAGAAAAAGAATATTAAATTTTACCACCCTTATGCGAATATCTCAATAGGGTAACATCGATTGAACTAAATTTTCGTATTTACAATATATGCGTCAGTAGCACACATTAATTTCAACTCTAAAGCTTTAAAGGCACCTTTCAATGGGTTATCTGAGAATAGGCTTTTAGAATGTTTGCTAAAGCTTCAACAAGGTTTAAATACACTGACATTACTTTTTCCAGCCATGGGTGTTTTTGTTTTTAAATTCATGCTTCAATGATCAGGGTTATCAATGCAAAAAAAAAATATTTCAATTTGCAAAAACTTACTAACAATAATTACATCGATTGGAGTCACCCTCACACCTTTCCCAATCCCCTCAACTTTTCCAATTCGAGTGCAACTTCCGAGTTGTAGGAATTCGATGAAATGCAACTTTCATCGGAATCTAGCTACTTCTTAACTAGAGTTCGCACTCCATCTTGGATTTCTACGTAGGTATAATTAAAACTTTCCTAATTAGCATTCAAACGATCGGGGAACATGGAGCAATATCCGGATAAAATTAAAGGTTTTCATCTCCGCATTAAATTTCTCATTACTGTCGAAGTAGTTTTATTTGACGTTTCCTTGACAGGTCGTATTAAATTTTACGGGAATGAAATGCGGAATATGAAAAATTCCATTGAAATACTCATTATATTATATGTATTAAGCCTCATTTAGAAAATTGAAACACATGAATATATTTAGAGCATATGCTTTGTGTACATGACACATCATTGCTTGTTAATTGGAGCAAATTTACATTATTAATTATTGCGGTATCTACGGCCGTTGTTGGTAGCATACGCTTAGCAACAGCAACAAAAATTATATTTACAAGCCCAGGCGTTTGTTATTTATTATTGAAGATTATCGTTTCTTTCGAATTCACCATGCCATTGTGACGGACACAAGCGTGTGCCGCTTTTTATAATTTGAAATGTATTATTTCGCACAATGCACAATGTTCATATTGTTCGGACGAACAATAGAATCGATTATATCGAGAAAAACAAACGTTATATAACTTCTACCTGCATTTTACCTCTTTGTCGTCCTCCGTATTGTGTTTGCTTTCCGCGTTTTGCTGGCCCAGTCGATATTCTATAGAGCTATCGACACGCCCCTGCTCTCATAATAATTAATTAGCATCGCACGGGCATGGCATACCGATTATGCAAGAGCGCGGACCGCTGGTGGCTAAATTGATAATATTATTCAAACAATGCATGTAATTTTTAAATATATTGTATTAAATATTTAGTGCTCGAGATAAATATTGAGGCCAATAATAAAATGCCAATACCTATAAGGGAATACTATCTTTCTCAAATTAAGTGCAAATCTATGCCCAATAAATTTTTGATTATTTATGCAACCGAAATAGAGTGTACTTAAGACTACTTTTGACTGGATAAATCGATTTTTGGTTTTCTGCATTTTTTGAAAGCTCCAAATATATAACATACATGGTTAAAGCGGTTTCGTAATATTCGCTTTGTTTAAGCCGCTACGGCGTATTAAAAGAACGGGTGTACCGAACACAAATGGAGCATATTAGATATCATACTTGTTGTTTGTTAGTGTATGTATAGTTGTCTTTAATGATTAGAAATGCCACTACAGTCGGGATCACAAATAAACGACAGAGTAGCTATTTATATTACAATAATACGAAGCAATTAGATCCGAAATAAAACGCACATTTGAAGAAACTGATCTAACAATATTTCTTTTACTTAAAACACACTTTCCCACACTTTAGAAAACTACTTACCATAAAATGTATCAATTTATTGCAGATGCACTGACTTACACTAAATTTCTTAGAAAAGCCATTAAAGGTAACAAATAAATACAGTTTCGTGGAACCGTATTTCCTAGAATTACTAAAGGGTTCTCCATTTATTGCGGCGGCTGTATTTGTCGCATTGCATATTTCTGCGATTACTTTTTCTAATTCAGTGTTTGGTGTGATGTTGGAAAAAAATATAGATAACCTTTAATTAAGATGCCCAATTTATTTAAAAAAGTGTTCGAGTAAGTTCTCCCGTAACTCTATTCACTATGGTTTTGTAAATGTTATAATATAATTTTCATAATGCTTCAAAAACCGTTTTTGAATTAGTTCAAAAGAAAGCCGTGGAAGAAGAAGAAGAAAGTATTAAAGTAGGAAATGAGCCACTACGTCTATACAGTATCTGGACACGGCTCATGAAAAAAACTAGGTGTTTCGTCGCTATTTGGTAGAGCTACTTTAATTGGAAAGTACAGGAAGAAAGTTATAGATATATGAGCACTTTGTCAAAACTGCGCCAATTGGAAACTAAAGCAAGGTACGGCGGAATATGATGGCAAAGGTAACCGCACTACGGATCATCAGAGTAGCACAGGAAAAATGGAAGTCAACTTTTTAAGCAATTTGTGATTTTTAGCCGTACAAAGATGTTACTGTCCAAGAAAAAAAAAGAGAATGCGTTGGAGATGTACAAAAAAGAATGAGTGGACTTTGAAGAAAGGGCGCTGGTAAACTGACTGACAAAGTTATTGATAACACTGCGTGACACGATTTTCGTACCTGAAAAACTGATTACTATTATGGTTTTCAATTAGTTACAATATGTAAGTAGTGGATGTTTTTTGTTTCTATCACGTCTTGTTTTTGAAATATACACTGATGGCATTAGCTAGGCACAAAATCTTGGGATTTTCAATGGGGGTAGAGTTCACATTTTATCCTCTCATAGATACAATATGCATATTTACATGTCACTTCGTACTCGTAGCGACAAATTGAAATATTCTACCTGATATACATACCGGGTGTCCAGCCTAAGATGCAACGGTCCATAGCCGATTTATTATTGCTTTTTTTGGAAAAATGTTTCAAATAAATGTTGCCTGGAATCATATTCTACACATTTTAAAATTAGTTTCAGTAATGGCGGACATCCGGTTGTACCGGAAGTAGCTACTTTATTATTTCAAACGGAACACCCTATGTATTACTGTATTTTTGGATTCCTTGTTAATTTTAAATAACAAAACGTTAGGCATATATTGGGGCTAAGTTGTCCCGTTTCCGAATTATATGGCGTTTTTTCGAAAACGACATTTGTAATGCCTGCGGTGTTTGCAAATATCTCCGGAAATACGAAAGTTAGAAAGATGCGGTTTTCAGTTTTCACTTAATTATGAAACAGCACACGTCTTTTATTTTAAAATTTTTGCGTTTACATTACAGAATTATTAAATAGGGCTCTGTAATTTTCGAATTCTAAAATCATGGATAACTTGATTTTTCTTAAATTGAATGGTATAGCAATTTTTACATAAATGGATGTAAAATTTAATTTTCTTTCGATTTTATACGGGCACCATTGTGTCTATCTCCAACAGTTTTGGAGATATTCGCAATTTTTCAGTTTTTCATGTATTGCGAAGCGCCGGCCACCTTCCCCTCGCATTTCACCAGGCTTGGGACTAATTAACAAAACAAAATAAGTTTTGTAGTTAGTTTTAATTTTTTGTCGTTAATTTAATCGAATTATTGATAATTAAATAAAGCAATGTGTATATTTTTTAAGTTTCTTACCAATAATTATTAGTTACCGTACCCAAAAAACAGTACGTGATAGAAAAAAAGTACATAGGTGTTCTTATTAAGCGATTTGTATAAATAAATAAACAGGAAAAATTGAAGTGGGTACTTAATTTTTTTTTTAATTTGTAACGTAGTGTAATTTAACAATAGTGTATTATGAACTGGCAATTACACAACATCCAGATTCTGCATAAAAAATGAAGGCAGCTATTTGGGTTACATTTCATTATAAATGTTCAACCGACGCGGATCCACGACACATTTATTGTCCAAAAGATGTAGACAGCCTGTGTAAGTGGCGCGTTGCAGAAGCCAAGATTATATTATTATATTATATATTTTTGTTATTATTATTAATAATTATAAGTAGAGACCGGATTATGTGCAAAGAAAAACTGGAATATATGCGTATATATATGCATCGATTTTTGAGAAAATATGCATATCTATTCCTTCAAAATTATCGGCGAAAAAAATTGCAGCCTCTAACCATGTACCCCATCTCGTAATAATCGGTTCAGGAAGCAACTTAACACCGGGAAGTCGCCCCTTATAAAATTGGATTCGTAAAGGTGCTTTTAAAAATACTTTTTTGACATTGCTAATTAAATCATTAATCAAAGGGAATTGATTCCTAATGTCTTCGGCTATACGATTGAACCCGTGAGCTAAACAAGTGGTATGAATAATGTTACTATAATGTTTTTTTTTAAGTTTTGCGCGGGTTTTATCATGTATGATGCAGCGTTGGACAACATTAGTAAAATTTTTTCACAAGGTATACTTCCAGGTAAAAAGAAATTTGATAAACCTTCTTGAACGAATTGGGCAATTGTCATATTATTTGTTTTTTGAAGTTCTTTACAATAAATTAAATACTTTACAATATCCTCATGAAGAATTCCTATTAACAAATGGGCAATATAACGGCCCCACTTATCCGTACTTTCATCTACCATGATATAAATAAAATTATTACCTTACCAATTGTTGAATTTCTGCTATTGTTAGCTGGTAACAAGGTGTGACATAATTTTTTCGTAAGGTACTTTCGTCAGGTATATTATGTTTGCAATATTTTTGCAGAAGTGATTTCAAATTAACATTGTTTAATCTTGCTAATGGTATGTTAGACCGAAATTAATGCGTTACACAGATCCGTGTTATATTCTTCTTGTTCTGAGTTTCGTGAAGTTGATGCTACACATTGACGTATAGATTGTTGCACACATGCAGATCGCTTTAGATTTTCACATTTTCCAATATGTGATGGAGTTTTAGCGTGATGATTAATCAGGCATTTTCTCTCAGAAGACACCTACAACAACAATTGTCATTTTATATCAAAAGTTAAAGAATTTAAAAACAATTGTAAAGCTTTTAGTAAAATGAAAGTTACCAGTTTACTGCAGGCTCGACAAAATATTTTGTCGCCATCCTTTACCAGTTCAGGATATGGCTTAATCCATAAAGATATTTTGTTCGCTGTTCTCATTGCATGTGCGCAGAGTATTTAAAAACGTAACACAATTACATGCTGCTTCGCTCAAAGATATTCAATGAATGAATAGTTTATTTGGGAATTAATAATAATAAAACGTATTTACCACATCCCTTCCGCTAGGCGAAATTAAACACGTGCAGTTCTTGAAAAAAAAAAGTGTTAGAGAAACCAATGTAAGAGATTTATCGTTCTGAGAATTGTCGGTTGTCGATCTACATTAGGAATTACTAGGAATTTTTACTAATAGAAAGGATAAGAAAAAGCTTAAATATGCAATATATGCAACTTTTGTAAAAATATGCATAAAAATGCCTAAATATGCAATATATGCAATCACTAATTAGCGTTAATTAACTTCTGGGATTCATAGTTCGCAAAGTTCCCTTGTTAGATATACGAAAAGCAAATAATGTAAATTTGACATCTCTGACCATGTACCGAGACGTATGTATGTACTACATACAAAGTTACGTGTTTGTAAAGTTAAAACATTCGACCACCAGGCATTATACATGCGTCGCATGTAGTAAGAGCGCAGTACATAAAGTCGATGTAGAAAAAAATACGGGCCGTCAACCGTTGGGAATATAAATCTTGGCGCGTCAACGTCGCACGGGCTGAAATTCAAATTTGTTTTTGCAAGTTATAAATTGCCGACGCCGTTCTTCTACTGTCTCTCCGGTGAACTGAACTGACGGAACAGAATTTTCAACTCGACGACTACGCGAAGGTAGTACATAGAGAAAAAACGGGACGGAATCGACCGTATAGCGACCGTTAGTTAATATGCCGGGCGCTTTATAAATTGAAAATGTAAATTATCCTTTTAACTAAGGCGTCAGCTGTTCGTGAACGTGACGCATTCGGCTTTTTTATTTCTTATACATCAGTCAGTCTCGGTTGCCTCCTACTTGAAACAGAACAGATAGGAATATAGCAAAGCCGCGGTGCCTTAATGAATAAATGAGTTCTAGTGCGCTAGACAGAAAGAGAGATGGCGAAGTCTTTCTATAAATGGAGTTAATTGATGCCGCGGAATTACGTCAATAGAGATTCTACTACTATAAATACAACAACAAAAAAATATCATATATATCTTTCCATCGATGTGGGAAGCTTAGCTTAGCAGTTAATTTGTATTAGTAATGTTACAGAATCTATACAGGATATTCCACGTAAGTGGTTCATTAAAAGTTTATGATGTTCTATTATTTACTTATATTTGATATTTTGGCACCAGTATCTCTTCGATTGGAACTATAAATGTAAAATACCTTAACCAAAATATCACTTCCGGTTGACCGGAAATGGATGTCAACTTTCTTATTTTAAATAGAATGATATAATTTTTTATTCATTTTTGGATTCTACAACTATAAATACGTCAGTTTTCATTAGCTATTCCTATAGCTACATGTTGCCGTTTTTTGAGTTATTTAAGTTTTTCTTTTTTTTTAGTCATAATCATTGCATCATTGAGAAATTAATATCTCGGTTAATACTGCAAGTAGAGACTCCAAATTTGATATGTTGTGAATGTAGACATAACTCTAAGAAACGGTAAGCACACTTTACATTTTAACATACAGGGTGTTCAAAACTAAGGGACAAAATGACATATTTTGTTAAGTGTTCTATTTAAAAAAATGAGTTTTCTGCATTTGAAAATATGTCACTTTGTTCCTCAATTTTGAACACCCTGTATGTTAGAATGTAAAGTGTGCTTACCGTTTTTTAGAGTAATATCTACATTCATAACATAGCAAATTTGGAGTCTCTACTTGCAGTATTAACCGAGATACTAATTTCTTAATGATGCAATGATTATGACTAAAAAAAAAAGAAAAACTTAAATAACTCAAAAACGGCAACATGTAGCTATAGGAATAGCTAATGAAAACTGACGTATTTATAGTTGTAGAATCCAAAAATGAATAAAAAATTAGATCATTCTATTTAAAATAACAAAGTTGACATCCATTTCCGGTCAACCGGAAGTGATATTTTGGTTGAGGTATTTTGCATTTATAGTTCCAATCGAACAGGTACTGGTGCCAAAATCTCAAATATAAGTAAATAATAGAACATCATAAACTTTTAATGAACCAGTTACGTGGAATACCCTGTATAGCTATTCATTTAAAATTTCCATGAAGATCGGACAAGGAAAGCATAAAAATCATATTACGCAACTCTGTTGGGTAATATATTTAAACTGTTGCCACGGTTTGCAGTGTAATATACAATTTTGCACCGTTTATGTACTAGTTCAGAAATTTTCAAATAAAATTGCGTCAGTTAACTTTGGCGTTCTGAAAAGTTGGTGTGTAAAGTTTCAGTCGTAGACAATTATAGACGAATATAATAAAATGCCAAAATTAAACTAATGGCATCATTATACTTTCTTTTTTATGCGTTCAGTTCGCTGTTGATAAATTTCCGCGTGAACATTTTATAAAGGCTCTGAAATTTACTTAAGGGGGTACTGTAGCTATGCAATTGCACGACCTCAGTAAATCAAATCCTGCGCTATTATTTTATCGAATTATGACTTGAAATAAAGAACCATGTATTCTGTAAAGACGAATAAGGGTACCTACAGACTTCAATTTTATCAAATAAGTTCCGTTGTTTCGAGTTAAATGGTTAAAGTTATCTGTTTTTTAGAAGCATATAACAAATATTTTATACTGAATAATCGAAAATGCCCGGTTTAGGTACCTAAATTGAACAATGCTTAATCTAATGATGTAAAATAATATATGATCGCCATTAAGGGAGAAATGTTTGATCTAAAGCACCAATGTTTTACTAAAAATTCAATACATATTGCATATTTTACAGGCACTCAGACTGGTGAGTTGTATAGCCCGTCAGTTTGGAATCTATGCATATGTGTAAATTCAAACGTACACTGTTAAAAAACAAATCATGTGTTTAGGCGTAAATACCAGACAGCATTTGCACCCTAACGTGTACGTTATAATATATGTATACTTGTGTAATATTTACATAGTTGTATTTGGATTCACCAACTGGACGAGATTCTGTAGGAAGAAACCAACTCACAAAAATTAATAGTGATTTAATTTGGTGTTTGGCTTCCACCCCTAGGTACATACACTATTTCGATCGTAATGTTTAATTTGTTTTTCACTTTGGATCATTTTAAGGTTAGTTATTATCAGTAGAAAACCTACCGAATAACAAATTGCGTCTTTCATAAACTGAGTTTAAAATGTAGTTTTCCTGTTTGTAGCAAATACTTTAGAGATGGTCGAGCAATTGTAAGGTATTTCGATATTATATGCAGATTTGACATGAAAGTTGTTTCGGGTTCGCCAATTCATTCTCTCTTATAAATGTCACGCCAAATTTAATAATTTCCTACATTTATTAATAAAATAAAATAATAACAAGGTAACTATGAAAGAAAACAGAAACAACTTCTATTGCCAAATTGAAAAAAAAATTGAATCAATATAGTACGTAATTTTATAAACACATACACAAGATATTAAAGTATGTACCTAGATATAATTATATCACCTATCTAAAGTCTTTTATGACTTTCTTCTTTGGAAATTGTGGATTTATAACTTCTGGCAGAAAACATTTGTCAAAGAATTTTTATAAACGCTATGCGGTTGTATTTCACGTTGTAGTGATTTTGCCCTGGCACACATACAACAATATTTATTTCGGATTCCAATAAACAATATCTTACCAATCCTTTGACCTACAATCACGCCGACACCCGATAAAGCACTGTCGTTGACTTTATATGAGCGCTTACTCCATGCTCCATCCGCAATGACACTTATTACAGGTATGTTATCAGGATCTACTCGGCCTTCTTCTAAAGCAATACGAGCCTCTTCCTTTCCGTTACTTTCTATAGTTTCCCAAGCTGTCTCAGTAATGTATTCACTTAAAATTCTTTCGTTTTTACATACAACACTTATTTATTTAATAACAAAAATAATTTAGAGGTATATACATTGATGCTAGATGGTCGGACAAGAACTGCTTATATAATATAGTTTAAACTACTAATTCCTAACTACTATACACTCACCATTTTTCCCTTAGTGGGGTTACAAAAGTAATTGCATGTGTGGTATACAGAAGGACTGTAGTGGCCATAAATAATGAATGAGGCTCACTGTCAGAAGAAAGATGTCTTCAATACTTCTTAGAACTACTTTTAACCTAAATATGTGGACGTAACACAAATAATACCAATACTCAAATTTCAGTAACGCGTATTTCGTATTCAGTACCTAAATAGACCTCCGACGTATAGCCCTGATAACTTATAACAGTGTACAACGCAAAAAAACAGTAAGGTGTCTATCCAAACTGGGAGTTCTAATCGTCATCGGCTAAAATTTTGTTACTACGTCGACTGAAGCGGAACACATTTACCATCCCTGTTAGAACATTCGTTTCGCAGTCAACGATAGAATTTCGGTTTGGTTGAAGTACCGCCTTTGCTAACTTATAAAATAATTGATATTATAAATATAAAATGTACATGCCGCAATGTGATTATTTATTTGCCTGTTCAAGCAGGCAGTATTCGTTTGTTGAACTGATCTCGATCATATCATGTGGTGAATCCAATCACAAACAATCGCAAGTTAGTAAGCTTGGTGTGTTGATTCTTGTTTATCAGCGTAATCTGTTAAGTACTATAAAAGAATTAGGTGCGGATATAAAAGAGAGGATGATAGTACAGTACGGCCTAAAAGATCTATGTGTCCTATATTCCTGCTGGAAACTGGCCTCCCAATCCTATTCCTTTTAAAAAATGAGACGGCCCTAAATTAGATAAATGCCCCAATTTGAGTTCATGACTGTGAAAAGGTGCGACCTAAAAATATGTGTCCCATATTCTTGCTGTTTTACAGCCGATCTTCCAATACTATTCCTTTTAAAAGACACAGAATATGAGAAGGTCTCAGTAAAGTAAATCTTCATCTTTGAATTCGGATACTACGTAATTTGAGTGGAAATTGATAAATATATTATAACAATTGTAATGAAATACCATTACAAAAATTGTCTTAAGTATTAACATGTTATTCACAATAAGTCTGGAAAAATATGGTAACATTAAATAAAAATTTAGTGTAAATATTTGCACTTCCTTGCTTTGCTTACTCAGGTGTCCTTTCAGTTTACAATAACTTGAAAGTGTCCCTGTTAATATGCGAATATTGTTCTTACTCAGGTTGATGCATTTCGTAAATCTCAGAACTCAGAAACAGAAAGGTTTCACTCAAAGATATATATCTCAGGCAAAGTAAGTAACTGAAAATTCTTAAAAAACTCTTTGCACGTATCACGGCGAGCAACACCAAATATGGAACGAATGCAGGGCTTCTGTAGAATAAAGATTCTCCCTGCTTCGACGGAATTCCCCCAGAAGATGATGCCGTATTTCAGTTGAGAAAATACATTAGCATAATAACAATGTAGAGCTGCATGGACGCTAACACTTCTAACTCTTCTCTGGCCACCAGGAAAGCTGAGGATCCGGTAAGGTACTGGTCATTATTTTTGACACAGATTTTTTCGGAATTGTTAAATTTAATTAGTTTGGTTTTGTTGAAGTTTAAATGTAAGTTGTGATAACTAAACCACTCTCCCAATAGTGTCAGATTGTATTCTAAAATGTCAACCAATTCCGTAATATCACTCGACCGAGTTACTGTTGTAATATCATCAGCGAACGTAACTACCCGGTCCGAAACTACTTCAGGAAGATCGTTCACATACAATAAAAACAACAATGGGCCAAGTATCGAACCCTGAGGAACGCCACACGATATTGGCAGCCATTCTGACCGGATCTCGTTACCAGAATAATCATGAGCTACAACACACCTGTTCGAAAGGTACGAGTGAATCCATTTTAGAAATAAACCGCGGAAACCCATTATCTCCAGCTTCTCAAGCAGCACTCTGTGGTGGACACGGTCAAAGGCCCTTGACAAATCCATAAACTTATAAATGAGTTCAGACTCTAAGAATATTGTTTTAACACTTTTTTTGCAAGATTATTCGTTATTTCATTTCCTACCACCCCTGTATGAACCGGAACCTCCACTGGGTTACTTTCTTCCTTTTGTCTACCTTGTTTAATTTATATAAGTACTCCCAAATCATCTTGGAGTTGCTTTCGAAGGAGTTTAGTGCTTTGAAGACTGTTTAACTATCGAATATAATGCTAATATCTTGCTTTCGATAATTCCTGTCAACATTGAACTGCACGCATCTTCCAATAGCGTGTATTTAGACAATGGAGCATTTCCCAAGCTTTCAAAATATTTGGTTGCAAGCTTATATATTTCTATTCTAGTTCATTCTGCCATGATAATATTTTAATTCCATTTGCTCTTGCTGCTAAACTTTGTGTCAAATTCTATCACAGAGCTGATTTTTTTAATAAATCATATCGTTTGATTACCATTAGGAGATTGAAGCCTATGCCTAATTATTCATTCCTTGATTATTCTGAGTTTGATTCCTTTTGCCACACACTCTACTACAATGCAGAGGCGGTAAGATCCGGCGCTGCCTCGATAGCTACTGTTGGGCAGGTTGTCATAACCCCAGTTATGCATACGCAAAATTTTTACATTTTAGAGGGGTTAATTTTACATGTCAGCATATCTTTGGCAAGGTATGCTTAGGATGTAACTCTCCTTTCAGGCGTCCTCTGGTCGTATTAACCAAGATATTCTTATGCCTCACCATCGCCTCCACCAACCTAGAACCCTGTTGATTAATGCATTTTTAACAGACTCGCGTGGCGCAATCATTAATAACTTGTCTCCTTTAGCTAACTTCTTACTGGATAAATTTAAGAATGACCTTAAAGCTACTTGGCATATTTTCCACGGGTCAGGGTTAGATATATCTTCTTCTGTCTTCGTCTCCCTTAATATTTTTCTCTCCCACAAACGTATTTTCATTTTGTTCTTTTACGTCAACACACAAACTTCACACCCTTACGTTACTGTTGGCCTTATCATTATTCTATATATTCTGACTTTCGTTGATCTGAAAACTTCTTTTCGCTTTAACATTTTCTTCATTGAGCTCACTGTATTGCTTCCCTTGTTTAATTTATTTTTTCTATTTCTTTGTCTTTTTCATTCCTATTTGTTATCGTTCACCTCAAGCATTCAAAATGACTTACTTTTTCCAAATGATAGCCTCTTGTATTCGTTTCGAATTTATTATATCTTTGTTCATATGTTGCTGTTTGTTTTATTATTTGGTAATTTGTTTTACTCTCAGTAATTTTTAGCCCATATAATCTCACCGTCTGTTCCATTTTGCTGAATATTCTTTCTAATTCTTTTTTTAGATCTGGTTATTAGTGCTACGTCGTTTGCATAGGCAGTTACTTAATGTTTTAGTTGGTGTATGATCCCATGTATATTAAAACTGCTTCTAGTACTAAATTATAAATTAAATAGTACCATAGATAATGGGTGATCGAAGTAGGTAACGAGAAAAGTAAACATCAATACAAAACAATTATCAGGCCAGTGGTGATGTATGGTAGTGAACTATGGAAGATTAAGCAAAGGGAGGCGGAAGCAGTGGCAGTATGGGAGAGGAGGGTATTGAGGAAAATATATGGAGGGGTAATAGAGAATAACCAGTGGAGACGAAGAACTAATAAAGAACTCATGCAAATATATGGACAACCCTCAATTGTTGAAGTGATAAGGGTCCAAGAGAGATGGCTGGGACATGTCACCAGGCTACCGGACTCGAGACCAACAAATCAAGTTCTGGAGAGAGGCATATCAGGTAGAAGATCGAGGGGAAGACCAAGAACGTAATCGCTCAAAGCGGTGGAAAGAGGTCTGATGGAAGTGGCGGTCAGTGGTTGGAAGAGACTAGTATGGAATAGAACAGAATGGAGAAGAATTTGCAACAAAGCCATGGGCACAAGAGGCCTGCAGAGCTGAACATACATACATAGATAATAGGTACCCTTGTCTAACTCTGGTTTTTCCCTCGAAACTGTGCGATAACTTTCCTTCTATAACTACTTTCTTCCGTCTATCTGTCAGTGTCATTCTTGCTAGGCTAATTAATTTGTTTGAGATGTTTAGCTTTTGCACTACTTCATATATTTTTCTTCTGTCTATTGAGTCGTAAGCTTTCATAAAATCAATAAATATGATATACAAACTCAGATTTTCTTTGTAGATTTGATTTAGTACCACCTTTAACGTAAAGGTCTACTCGTTGTACCTGGCGACGGTCGTTGACCTTCTGCCTTCAAATTTCCTCTCCCTCCCTTGATATTCTCCTAGTAAATCATTATGATAAAGGATCAGTCTATTTCTAATAGTTTCCACAGTTGGTTTTATTCCTTTTTTTTTGGAATTGGGAATATTAAAGTGTTTCTTCCCCAAGCATCTATTCTTCGTGTGGCATTTGTTTTATCAAGCTTTTATGAAGCTTCTTTCTTTCATTTTGCTCCAAACGTATTTTAGGACATCTGCAGGAATACTATTTTCACCAGCACTTTGCTTCTTTCTTAGACAGTTTTAGACATTCTTCTTTTATCTCTTGATCTATTGGCTCATTTATTTCTGCACGTTAGTTACAGTCAATGTTTAGGACTTTATCAAGGTATTCTAATTTTTCTTTGATATTTTCTATTGAATTCTCGTTTTTATTCCTTAGTCTCTGTTCTATTTGTTTTATTTTCTTTGTGCCTTGCTTCCTTACTTCTCTGTGTTTATAATTTCTACTATTGCTTTAAATTTTTTGTTTACGTGATTTCATTTTTCTTGCCTACAAATTTTCTTAGTTATGTTTCCTAATTCGCTATGGCTTTTTCTATTTCCCTCAATCGGTCTATTTTTTTTTTAAATACAGATTCTTAATTCATTAGTAACTTACAATTAGTACTGAATATTTAACCATGAGTTCAGATATTCAAACAATACCAAAGCTTCACTATCCAACTTTACATCAAGCAATTCTCTACACCCTTCCTTTATTAGTAGTTAGAGATTCCAGCTAAAGAGAACGAAAAAAAAAAAACAAAGTGAAAAACAAACATACATCAGAACCCGAACCGAAATACAAACAAGTGCCTGCATACCATTAGCCGTCTAGGGGGAATCCGCCCAGTTCTCTCTCTAATGTGTTTTTTAATGCGAGATGCACGTGTAGGATATTATAATTGGCCTAACAACCGATGCGGGATCCGTATACAATATACATACAACATACATTTAAACACCGGGACGTGGTACCACCAGTCCTACATACAAATACGGAGCACTCGGCCCACGGGTATCTATCTACATCTACTCCACACTTCGCAGCTGTCTTTCTTCGATAAGAGGGCGATTCGCGCGCCCGTCTTTGTCTGTTCTCGCGAGCGAAATGCAAATGACGCGAAGGGTGCGTACGTTACGTCTCTAACACGTACCGGGACTTGATGGGATAATAATACGTTACATGACCGCGGCGTTCCTGCATCGGGAATTGCTTTATCTCGGTTGTGTGACGACGGAAAGACAGATAGATGACGCAGGACCGGAATTACGGGTTTTCGCGACGAGTATTGTACGGTATCTTGTCTGTTTCTGACAATTAGAACGGGTCCTGTAGAAAGCGATGAAAACGGTACTCGTCTATGAAAGTAGTACACAGATACATCATCAACCAAAAACCGTTTGTACGGCGATGAACTAAATTGCCAAATAATAAATAAAAGTAAAAGTTAGGTCACATTAGAATGTGTGTAACACTCGGTTAATATTAACATTAATATGTTTCACCTTACCAATGTTCATTAGTGCTACTGGTCAACCTGATGTATTATATTAGAAAACTCTACTACTAAACTAGAATGAGAATTTAAGATGAAGCTCTCCTTATTATCGTGAAGATAGTTCCATATTGACAATTTTGCAAATGTCTTCACGATAATAATTCTCATTCAAGTATTTTTCCACATATTAAGTGTGTATACGAGGTTCTCGTATAATGCATTAGGATGACCAGTAGCACTGATGATCCTTGGTAAGATGGAACATATGTATGCTAATATCAATCGAGTGTTAATGCTAATTTAGGTCATAGCTTAATGTTATTAATTAACGCATGCCTAGTGACTTTATGTCATCCTACGATTATGATTATTCTAGAGAGAGAAATATTATAGTTCCAGATCGACAATTTAGCGAATATCTTCACGATAATAATGAGATTCCCATCTTAATTCTCACTCAATTATTCTTCTACTTAAAAAGCACGAGTGTCAAAACATTAACCCTGGAGTGGGCACGTCTCGATAGCAGCATATTCTAGAGGAATCTTTATTAATAAATTAAAAATAGCTAAATTAAAACCATTGCATAAGGGGGGTCTATTTCGGCGGCTGAGAATTATAGGCCGATTTCATTGTTAAGCACGTTCTCAAAAATAATTGAAAAATAATAGCAAAAGGATTATTACAATTTCTAGAAAAATTCAACATTTTGAATAGCAATCAGTACGATTTTCGTAAAGGTCGAAACACTATTCTGCAATTAACAAGTTTTTGAATATGCTGTATGATAACATTGATCATGCTAATGCGTGTGTTGGAAAATTTTTAGATTTGAGTAAGGCTTTTGATTTTGTGAATCATGAAATTTTGTTGGAAAAGATGTATAATTATGATATTAGAGGAATAGCCTGGAATTGGTTTAAAGACTACTTGAATGAGAGATTACATTACGTGGAGGTAGATTGAGCACACTCACATTGTTTATGTGCTAAAAGAGGTGTACCTCAAGGTAGTGTTCTGGGACCTCTCCTATACCTTTGTATGTAAATGATTTAGTAAGACCAGATACCATTTTGTTTGCCGATGATACGTCAGTTCTTGTTTGTACAGAAAATGTTAAAAATTTGGACGCTGCATATTTTAAAAATAATGATCTACATTTAAATTTAACAAAAACTGTACGTGTAGAATTTAAACCTACAAAAAGGGATAGAATTGCTTCTCATTTAGTAAAAATAGACAAAACTAGCATTGCTCAGGTTGAGAATACAAAATTTTTAGGATTAATAATTGACAGCAATCTAAACTTTAATGAACACATATATTTATTATGTAAAAAAATGGCTCCAATCTGTTTTGTATTGAGTAGGTTGAGCAGTGTAGTAGTTGCCTCTATATTAAACATGTACTATTCTTCTCATTTTCATGCAATACTTTCATATGCAATAACTGCATGGGGAGCCAGTAGTAATTCTATAATGGTTTCTCGCTTACAGAAAAGAGCAATTCGTATGATGAAAGGTGTTACTCCTAGAACTAGTTGCAGAGACATTTTTATAGAAATGGGTATAATGACTGTACCATGTATAGTTATCTGGAATTTACTAGTTTATGCAAAACAGAATGTAAAAAATTGGAACAGACTTGATACACAGTTTTATGATACACGTAATGCGCATATATTTGAAATTCCAAAACATCGTCTTAAGTTTAGTGAAAAATACCCAAAGTATCTAGCAATAAAAGCATATAACAATTTACCAGTTACATATAAAACACTTAAATTCACAACATTTAAGGAGCAAATAAAACGTATGTTGAATCAGAAGTGCTACTACTCACTAGATGAATATTTTCATGACAAAGATATTTAGTTGGCTTATATTCATTTGTGACGAGTATTTTAATACCATTTTTTATGTGATGTACTGTCCCATTTATATTTTTACATTGTTTATTTTAATCCGTTAATATATTATATATAATTGTAATATTTATGATTAATATATAAGTTTGTACATGTATTGATAGGAATGACAATGTCGATACCAATTGTAATTGGTCATGACAATAAATTATTATTATTATAGGAGATTACATGGTAAATGACGCTTGTAATGCACCAGTCAGAGGTCTGAAAACGTTAAAATTCTGACTTTTATTAAACCTGAAAATATGTTGGTGATCTTTTTCACATCCTTGCTGCTTTGATTATTACTTTATTCTAGAATTAGTTTCTGCCGTTAGGCCTTTCTCAGCTAGAATCGTCTTTCAGTGTAGGTACCTTAAAATGGTAAAATGTCATTCTCAGGTTACATAATAAAATCGAAATTTTTAAATTAAAATGGCAGAGTTAAGAATATTTAACGATCGAAAATTTAGAAAATTGAAAAGGAGAGGTTAGTACAAAATACGAAAATGTGAAAAAAGAATGAAAAACTGTGTATCTTCAACTCGCAAGCGTATTGCTTTTCTTTTTCTTTTAATAACTTTACACTTTTTGCACATTTTCACATTAGCTTTTCACTTTTTTCAACTATTGATTACTTAAACATTATTGATTTTGCCAGATTAATTAACAAAATAACCAAAAAATTACATTTTATCATTTTAACAGACGCCGGGACATCATTCTAACTGGGGATATAAAAGCTGAAATTATTTGTAAAATAAATTACTAATCAAACTAATAAAGAAGCAGAAAGGATTTTCATGTTTCATTTAATTTTCAAAATGGATATTTATAAATTCATCTTTATTTTTATTATGTTAATGTAATATAATACAATAAATTGAATTCCTGAATTAGTGCCCATATTTTATTCTCAGTTATATAATTTGCCTTAACTACTACTTTAGATATTTTCTTTGAAACGTACCCCTTTCAATAATTATTTATATACCATCTTTTTCAACAACCATATTTACCATTATTGGACAATCTTGTTCTATTTTACAATGTATAATCTTTAGTTATGCTAATTTTTGAATGCTTCAATTAAATTGATTTAATTGAATTGCTGTAAATAGATTACAATTACAATATTTTAAAAGCAGATATATCTGCAAAGGAACGTAAACATATTAAAATAAATTATAATATTTTATTTTGTTGTTGGCTTCACAGAAAACTAAATAATTATGTATATATTGTTTATGTTAATAATTAATAAATAAATAAACGGAAGTATTTATTTAATATTTTTGTTTTAAAACACGTTTTCGCATTCTCTGGCTTTTTGTTTTATATATTATTTATTAATGTAAAACACTACTTACTCATCTTATCCTCTGTAGAGGCTAATTATTTTCAAGGTTGTAATAGCTTTTTTCTTTTGTTGTTGTGAAATGACGAAAAACTTTTTGTTCTAACGTCTGAGTGAGTTTTTAACAGATAACCCTGAATTAATTCCAACGTGCATGTAAGTTGTTTCGGATATACCATGTTCAAATTGTAGCAAAGTCCCTCTACCATGTCAGTTCTTCCAGTTTCAAGGGATATGGAAGTAAGCAAGGCATCTACTTAAACTTAGAACGTTCTGTTTTAATTCAGAAGTTGGAGTACCACCAGAGTAGAGGGACCATGTCAGTTCTTCCAACTTCTGAATTAAAACAGAACGTTCCAAGTTTAAGTAGGTGCCTTGCTTATTTCCTTACCCCTTGAAGACTACTTTATCCATAGCTGATATTTTCCAAATTGTAAGAAATTTCAAGTTTTTTTTCCTGAGAGATGTTAATATTTTTTGTTAGTACTATTACAATGTTAAAGATATTTTTCTAAAAAACACAAATTTTCCCATTAATATTCACGTAAAATGCCTGTATTATGGAAAAATTTCTAATATTTCCCAATTCAGTGGGGAGAATTACCAAAAAGAAAGCGATTTTCACCAAGAAAAATCACCTAAATCTTGAAGTGTGTAACACTACATATAATTTTCTGTGTAGTAAGGTAAAAAGAACAGAAAGCTCAGCTTAAGGGTGGGCAAGATTATAAAAAATTTCATCACTGTCAATAATGGTAAAACTCATAATTCTTTTAAAAAATAGATGTCTCTGTAGATACCATTTCTAACGTTCCTAACAAAAAAAATATTTATGCTTACAAATGGGGTGGTTATAGAGAAGTATTTGACGAAATAAGAGGGGATAGGGTAGAACGGCAATGGTGGAGTAAGGGGCGCATAGCATATTTGAACCGATTTGATATGTGTAGCATATCTACTATTTCCAACATATTTCCAGTGTGTCGAGTGGTCGAGTAGATTTGCAGTTGGATACATCGTACAGAGCTGGTAGTGTAGGTACCCAATGCGTACAGCAAAGGAAAACAAACTATCGGGGATAATGAGAAAAAAACATGTTTAATTTTTGGGGAATATATGGTGATATAGTGAATATTAAATATAAGAAATAATAAAAATAATTTATTAATTGTTTCGACTGGTGGGAATATGTTATGTTATTTTCTTTCACGGTTTTAACATTCAATGTAAAAATATGCCAAAAATTATTATTTATTCTTATATATTTGGTAAGTATTTTTTACATTCTCAATTATTAAAGAATCGGGTATATATAGTTATCTTAACTCTTATTTAAAAAATACCCTAATTTAACAGTCAGCAGATGGAGATCAGTACCACTGCTTTTTGAAAACTAAACTTATTCTTCTTAAGTCTATGTCAAAGTGATTTTTTTATGACAATTTTCCATTAATAATAATTGGCACGGCAATAAATATAGCGGTGAATGTGGTTTTTTTTTTTTGATAAATGAATTTATGTATATTTTACATTGCTAGTAACTGTGAAATGAGAAAAAATGCCATACACTTTATCGCACTAGTCACTCATCGTGTTTACAGTTGACCAGGCCAAAAAAGGATTTGACATTGGATAACTGATTGAACACAACTAAAATGCGTAATGTCTAAATTTTGAATTTCCTAACCAGATTGAGTATGATGAGTTATATGAATAAAATTATTCGCTAATAGATAATTAATAAAACATACCTATATGAAACGTACTTTTTTGATGTGTATTCTTTATTTCTCCTTTCTGAATTTATCGGCAGTCCAGATATATTCAACTACGTATTAGTTCCTAACGGCCGACATGCTATTTAAATTGAAAGCAAAAGCTATATAGTTGAGTGTTTCAAATTAATGCAATTTCTAATAATCAAGAATCAAAAAATATTAGGAGGAAGCTATATTGAATATACATGAACACCTTGAGCGTTCACGTAGGTACCATTTGCAGGGCACTTTTCCAATCTTCTATGATCTTATTTTAAAATGACAAAGAAAATTTAAGATACGGCGGTACCTACCTGCTGTCAGCTTATTACTATTTTTTATATCCTGTTATATCTATCTCTATTCTCTAAGGCCAACCATTTACAATCCCACAAAAATTGTATACGCAATTTTCCCTGACAGGCAGACACGGCGGATAGTTTTTTTTTCCTTTGTTGTACAAGGACATCGTAGGCAAATGGGTATAGTGCGACCGTTGTCTTCGTCTGTTCAACATACCCACATATCTACGTAGCTCACTTGTATGCCCTGGGAACACTGTGATATATAGTACTATTGCAGTGTTTTTATACGTAATACGTATATTAAATAAAATATAAACGAAAATATAGAATTTATCTTAAAATGTTAAAATATTGCATCATTTATTAGATGGATATTTCACATTTCAATATTCTGTATACGTTTACGACTCCATCTCCACGGCAAAAGGACAAAGGTGGTGTTTTCTATGTGGGGGTGTTCCAAATACTTCTTTGTGCATGTAGTTGTAAAAGAATGGTCGACGTCCATTTTTCGTTTTGGCATAACCACTGTACGATGTTATTTTCTTTTTTGTACATATGATGTATCTGCGGGCTCAGACTCCTGGTTAGCATTTTTTATATTACTTTAAAATTAAGTTTTATTCTCATTTACTTTTCCAGCAGTTCAACTTGAGGCTCAATAACTAGAAAATTTACTTATTACTATATAATTTTACATTAATTCTCCCGTAAAATATGCAAAACCTAAGAAGTTATAGTTATTACGGATCTGCAGGGATCTGTAACAATCTTGCCCAGCTTTAAGTGAGGTAATATCTAGAGGGTAAGTCGAGGTTGTGAATTTTTACACACAATATTCGTAATGCTCTCTGGTCCTGTAATACTATTCTAAGCTTGGTTTTACATGATTCTGTTGAAAGAATTACCAAAAAGCCTAATAGACGAACAATAATGATAATCCAAAAAACTTTTTAGATTAACAGATTCCATCCAATCTAAAACGTTTTCTTGCCCTCATACTATTATCGATACTCGATATTTCCTAATTACAGTCAACTGAACCAGCAGTGTTATATGAACCTCCTACAAACACATTACTACATATACACATATAACATACGTACAGAGCTAACAGGGAAAAACAGTGCAATAAACGCGAGTCGAAAACATTCTGTTTTCGAGATAAAAGCGCCGTAAAAGCGGCTTACACGTCTTTTATTATCCCATTAAACCCTCACCGGAATACCGAAACGTGTATAGAGGAAGCGGACAGCATCTAGTCGGCGGCGGCAGTTTGAAATTTTAATTTTGCTTAATATTTGTCGTGAACAAAGTAAGTACTTTTTTATGTCCGCCCGCGCGCTATACTATAACGATGATTATATCGAAGAGAGGAAGAGAGAGTACCAGAAAGAGAGGGAGAAGAAGTTATACAGTGTTGTGCCGTTATGTGGGTCAGGCAATAACGATCCTGGAACGACGTAATTTATATCGCCTCGAAGGAGGAAAGGAGAGTGGACCCCGGCGTTTTCGCCAATTAAAAGGAATGGCTCTACTTAATTTGACATAATTACCATCTCAGCACTGGAAAACGTTGTTGTTTCCACGTTTTTGTTTTCTTTTTTTTCTACAAGCGACGTGTTTATATTGTGAAATAAAACAAAATGCCCTCACAATAGTAATTTACCAAATAAGTTCATTATCAGGCACCATTTTGGAAGCATAGTAATAATAATAATAATAGTCTTTATTCGTCCTGCAGATCGTAAAGATATAAAGAATATTACACCCTTAACCAAAATAATAATAAGTGAGGTAGTAATATATTTATACAGTATAAATACAATTACGAAATTACAAAATTAAAAATGATGCTGAAACGAATTGAAAAGTAAGTGAAGCAAATATAAATTTGCAATGTGAAACGAAACATTTGACTAATTCGTAATGTCATTTATGTATATTCTGTTATTAAATAATATTTATATAAATTAATTTATTATAATTTATCTTGTATGTATGTATGTATGTAAGTAAAAGGGTGGTGTTACACTGCGACCTAAAAGATCTATTGTGTCCCATATTCTTGCTGCTTTACAGCTGGCCTTCCAGTCCTATTCCTTTTAGAAAGTGTAGGATGTCAGAAGGCCCCAGTCTAGGTATGTCTCCCTCTTCGATTTCACATGCTCCCAGGTGAAATGCCCTCGAGTTGCACAGTGCTACGCAGTTTGAGAGGAGATGAATGGGTGTTTCATCCTGTTCCCCACAGAATCTGCATTCAAGATCTTTTTCCAATCCAAGCTTAGTTAGGTGTCCTTTCAGTCTACAATGGCCTGAAAGTATTCCTGTTAAAATGTGAACTTTGTTCTTACTCAGGTTGATGCATTCTGTAAACCTCTTCTGGTTATAAGTTCCCAGAAGAATTTTACTTTGCCTCATTCCCTGGAGATTTTCCCAATAACTGGATTTTCTCTGCTCCATTTCTATTTTTAGTTTCTTCAGTATTGTACTGCTACTTAACCCGCAGAAGGGTTCAGGCCCTACAAAAGGCATCCCAGCCCCTTTTTTTGCGAGGTTATAATATATCTTAAATGGTACCTGTTTCGCAATATTTGAATATGTAGAAACGTGTCTGAGAGCTTCTGTCGACAAAGGCGATTTTTTGTTTTCCGGTATATCGTTGTTAAATCCATTATATTAAGAGTATGTAACTTTTTAAGAAGACAATCTTGTCTAGCTGTCACTTTAAGAAGACATTTAACAACTAAATACGGTCTTCTCATTTCTAACGGCGGTTCTTCAGCCTCTAAATACAAAGATTCTGTTGGTGCACTTATCATTGCACCCACACAAATACGTAATCCTTTATTTTGTATATTCATTCATTAAAGTTAGGGTGGGCACTTAATGTCCGGGCACTTGAGCTAGGTGCTCATTGTACCATACCTATTAATTCTCTTATTTCCACTCGAACAGCTTGGTGTTCTCTATAAAGCCCAGTATTTTGCCCAGTGAGAACTTGAGAACCTTCGAGGGCTCCAATAAATCCCTCCCGAAATATTTCTGCCTGAGTACTTTCAGTTCCTCACATGTGCAGATTACATGTAAACTCGTTCACACCTTCTACACCACGGTTCGCTTACCCGGCCTGTGGTGTATAGATGCTTTTTTAGGGGACAATGTCCAATTACCAACCCAGTAATGGTTTTAATTTCTTTCTTGCTGCGTCTGAGTAGGTTATCAGAGAAAACTAACATCCCCATCACCTATCAGCGTTTTAGATCAGCGTATAGAGTTGACCTTCAGTCGACCTCCATTTCTTTGTACTTTCTTTATCTAACCAGCCCCAGATCTGCCTTCTTGCGGAATCCTTAGTAATTTCACATACGGGCTCTGGACCCATGAAGTGTCTCTTAGAGTTCTCCTTGGTTAGTTCGTCGGCTATTACATTGTCTCATGTCCCGGCACCCAAATCAGACACACCGTGTAGTCTCGTGCCAGTGCATTGAGGGATTGTTTGCAGTCTCTAACTAGTTTTGACATAGTTACGGAGTTCGAAACTGCCTTAATGACAGCCTGACTGTCAGTCATTATATTAATTTTCCTCCTAATGTAGCCCCCTTTTGCGATCATTTCTGCACAGGCTGCAAGGGCGAATACTACTGCCTGAAAGGCCGTTATATGTTTCCCCAGGCTTATGGATATCCTTTGATTAGGACTGGGCCCACAAATACCGGCTCCTGTGCCCTGGCTGGATTTGGATCCATCCGTGAACCAGTTTTCATTAGCAGTGATCTCACTATGTGCCTGGTCTCTATGCGGTATGGAGATTTTCACCTTTTCAGTGAAGATAATTTCGGGTGCCATGCTGTCCGTGGACATTTGCAGCAATAGCCCGTCCAGAATCGTGCCCGTAGTATAAGTGTGTCCTTCTACCCTGAAGTCGGAATGCCACAGGTTGTTGACTTTCAGTCTAAGGATCGCATTCATTGCCTCCGCTCTCACATAAGGCTCCAACGGGGGAGGCCCACAATGGTCTCCAAAGAGGCGGTCCCTGTACCATTAATTGCATTTCTAACGGCGATTCTCCAGCCTCTAAATACAAAGCTTCTGTTTGTATACTTTTCATTGCACCCACACAAATACGTAATCCTTTATTTTGCATAATTTTTATCCTTTGGTTATTGCTGACAGACCCATACAATGTACACCCCTAATCTATCCTTGATCTTACACATGCGTTACAGAAATTCTTTGTTACAACGACAACGTAATCGGTTCCCCATCTCACTTTGGTTATATAATGCATAAAATTCAGATATTTGTCCCAACAAGGTGATTTATATGCAGCGTCCATTTCATTTTCCAATCCAAAATCATTCTCAAATATTTAACCTCTTTATATATTGTCATTCTTATGTCACCTAGGTTAATATATTCGCTGCCAAGGGATCTTTTGCGGGTAAATATTACTATTTCAGTTTTGGTTTCTGATAGTTCAAGTCCGTTTAACGTTAACCATATTTTAGTGAATTGAAATACATCTGACAGTTTATTACCAAGAGATTCCAAATTTCTATCTGTCACAAGTATGCATATGTCACCTACATATTGGATGACCGAGACATCTGGTTGTAATTTCTTATGGAAATCATGAGCATATATACTGTACATTAATGGGCTTAATGCAGAAGTTTGTGGGATTCCGACAGAACACAAACGCATGTGCATGGATGCCAAGTGGCACCAGCGACTTCCGAGGGTTAATAGATTAAAATTGATATAAAATAAGATTAAAATCGGAAAATAGATATTTTCTTGAAAGAACTTTGTGGTTAAATATCTTGACAATACCATATATCTTAAGATACTTTCGCAGGAAAATCGAAAATGTGGTTCAGGTGAATGTGGATTTAAATACTATGTAGGTGATATATCTAAACTTTTTAGATATCAAAAATTTGTGGAACTGGGATATATATATGAGTGCGTAATGTAAGATTTTAGGAGCAGTGAACGAAACAACCATCTGCTGTGGTTGCTAGAAGAAGAATGTCTTGTTTAAACTTTGTTACAACTACCCGGTTTCTATTGTTCATTAATACACGGACAACTAATATGAAATCAAACAGAGAACCATAACCGATATTAAAATACTATTATTCACCCGAGACGGGGAGGAATACACAACATATTACTAAAATATAACATCCCGAAAAAACCGATGAATAAAATGAATACAGTTAATATCTTCTATAATCGTATAAATAGCATTTGGTCTAGTATGGCTTTATATAAATGGTCATAAATATCATTTTAATCTTTAACATTTAAAGTATGCAACCAAGTATGCACGCTAAATTCCAATAATTCCTTTATTATGCTTTGAAACCTGTTTTAAATGAGTGTTGAATTAACTAAATGTAATAATTTATAAAAAAAATTGCTTGTCTCAAAATCACCAATTTTGAAAGAAAAATCTAAACATTTTCATTAGGAGCTGACAAAAAACACACTTGAGATGAAGGAAAAACATTTTATTTTATTCAACGTGGTATCCTACACCCTCTACACACTTTTCAACTCTACTTACATAAACATTGTAGATCATATCTTCAGTGACAGAATTTACGGCTTTCATAATTTTTTATACATAACACCACACATTGATTTTCTCTTACCTACAAGCAAAAGTTTACATGCAAAGCATCATTATCATTTCTTAATTCATGTACAAAAATCGGTTTATAAAATTTTATTTTATTTTCTTTAGAAATTCTTAGTAATTGTGATTTGCTGATTAATTGATGTAACTGTGCAGACCATTTTCGTAAGGTTAATTTTGGATTTGTTTCTACAGAATCCTAGAATATTGTTGTAGCATCTTCTTCATCGTATAGTCCTTTTCTTTCTTGATGTCATGTATACATACCTGGTTCTTTCAAATTTTTCTTCCAAATTTTGTAAAGCATGTTCGCACACGTGAACATTAGAAAACTTCTGTTCAAATTTTTGAACTGAAAAGTTATAAGAGTGTTCTAAAATTAGCATTACTATTAAGTAAATCTCAATGAAAGTTCACAAATGCGTAATGACAGTGACAAATGACACGTAACTTGATTTACTTATTAGGTTATCGTAAAAGATGATTAGGATAATATGATTGAAACAAAAGCATGAAATTTGGAAACTTTTCTACTTAAATTTTTGTGTTTTTGTAATTTTCTAAGCTGCTAAAAGAAATATTTAGGTTTTTATTTCATAATTGGGGATTTTGCGACAAGTAAAAGTTTTTTATAAAGAATGACATTTTTGCGTTAAGTTCCAAATATTTTTTTCCCTCTTGTTCAGTCCATCCAGGGACGCACTGTATATATCCTCGCTAGCTGTCACTCTAGCAACTATCATTTATTATGGTATACCATAGTTTATAAATTTTATAAAAAAAATACAAATAGCTTTTTCTTCGGTGCAACATTGAGTTTTCTAAAGTAACTTTTATTAAACTTATACTTCAATGTATGTACTATTGTTAATGTTGATTTTGTTAACACAACGACTTAAAGCGTTACATTAACCGAATAATATAGGCTTATTAAAGATGCTATTTTGTCAGTATTACCAAAAACAGTACGTTAATATTAACTGTATGTAAGTTACAAGAACTATTTTGCAATTTTACTAAAATTAGCAAAACATTTTACTGGATCTAAAAAGAGGGAGCTCAATTCTGAGTGAACTCAACATTCCATTAATGATTAAAATCTATGTTAATATTTATAGAATGTAGCAATTACGATTCTAGGAAACACTTAGAAGTACTCGTCAGTAAACAGAAGATCTAACGACAAACTCAACGTACGATTTAAGCTAATATTTGTTCCCACAACTCATTCCAAATTCAATACGGACCTACTAACTACATTATACATATTTTACGTATAAAGCCAAGTTATAAACGGACGCCATTAAAACAATCATCCGACGAATATTAATTCTTAATTGAACTTTCGACTTTCTTATACGACTGTCACTTATTACAATCGTGTCACGACGGATCCCTTTTTGTATTCGATATCATATCTACATTCTACATGCAGACAAATACGCATGCATATGCGAGCGGTTCAGTTCGTACGTATACTTTTTAACTTTTAACTACACACATATATAGAGTGAGCGATGCGTCAGCGTTATTCAAATAAGTTTCGGGGTCAACTGCTCAATGGAAACGCAATTAAGGATATTTCGTTTTATAAAGGTTAATTTACTAAGCACGCTATAGTAAACTACTATGCCTGTATGTAACGGATACGTTATGGTCGTTCTCACGCTAGATTAGCTGTCAATTTAATAATACCAGCGATTTAAATTGAGAGAACATTATATATAGGAAGAGGCGTCACATAAAAATGATTATTTGATTTTAATTGTTTAAGTAGATAAATTTTAAGATAAGAAAATTTAAAAAAATAAAACGTTGACGCAATTTTAAATACTGTTTTTAAAACAATCTCTTTATCAAATTTAAAATATTTTGATTGGTATGTCTAAAAACAGCGGAAAAAGATCCGCGCCATCTCCTGGAAGAGAATCTTATTAAAAGGCCGTCCAGATTCGCTTTAAGTATCGCATTAAAAGTACAAACGTTATTTCCTTTGTTTAGATTATTAATTACCTTTTGTGTTAATATTTGCATTTGGATTAACGTTCACCTTTTCTCTTAAAAAATGTGTTGCATTTCCAGATCTTTATTGTTCTTACCTGACATAAGTAAGGCGTTATCATCCGTATTAGATCGTAAGCGATGCATCAGAAACAACAACAAAATATAAATCATCACTGTAAAGTACAAACGAAACAGGGTCCTAAAATAGAACCCTGTGGGACTCCTGCATTAACGCCAGGATATTTTGAGTTGTAGTTTAAAATTAAATTGTTTCTGTTATAATTAATATTAACATACTTACATATGTTGCTTAAAAATAATGTTAACCATTCGTACAGTATTCTTCGAATACCATAGGAATAAAGTTTGAACAGCAACATTGATAATCATTTTCAGAGCCCTCATTTTTCCCATCTTAGAATAACACCTGTCCTATAGAAAAACAGAAAAACAAATCACTGATAACTGGAAACAGTCCCATAGAATATAATATATTTGGAATCAGAAAATGGAGGTATATTCAAAAATATAAAAATATACATTATATTCTATTAAAGAAATCAAAACTATGTTTTGTTGGTTAATGTGAAAACTCATGATTGTAACATTCTTAAATACTTCACTAAAATGGATGTCAAAGCTATTCAGACAATTTTTTACATTTGTATGTAGCATAAATAGCAACAGTACCTGTATATTTGTGTATATTGTGATATCGGATGTAACATCTTAAGTTCTTCTATAAATAATTGAATGGTAGTTCCAAAATATATATTTAGTACAGATTTAAATATTTACCGCTTTTTTGACTCATTTATTTTTATACCAGATTTTATATTTGTAGATTTTATTTTTATGTATAAATAAGAAAATAAGAAACAGCAGAAAAGAAATATTTTGTTAAAACTTTACACTTAGTTTTGGAAAAAAAATTAAATTATTAATTTAAAATATTAATAATAAACAATCTTTCGCTTATTATTAATATTTTAAATTAATAATTTATTTTTTTTCCAAAACTAAGTGTAAAGTTTTAACAAAATATTTTTTTTCTGCTGTTTCTTAGATTACATACGATTTTTTATTTTTGAAACCGAAATTAATGCATTAATACACCTCAAATAACTCTTGACCTGCTGTGATTTATATAAAATTCCAAGACCTGTCAATTGTCATATCAAGCGGGATAATTTTTAATGACGGGCCTGAGGATTTAAAATCATTCCTGGGACATAGCAGTCCCCACCCTTAAAATTTTAATAGGTAAGATGGTTCTTGTGACCACTCATTGAAAAGATCTTTTAATTCTCTTCACGACAACATGTATAAAAAAGTCATTTTTTTTATTCAGTAAGCAAATAATACATCATTTGCAATGAAATGGTTTGGATTTGACTTTATTAAAAGTTCAAAATTATTACCATTAACCTTCCTTCATACAATAGCACAACCTTGCTTCAAATGCTCTGACATTCCGCAAACTGGAGTTAACAATTTTTTGGCGTAACTTTTGTAAGGAAGTCAAACGGGTAGCATACACCTTAGACTTAAATTGCCATCAGAGAAAAAAATCAAGTGGTGTAAGATCCGGCGAAATGGCAAGCCATATTGCCCCCCTTCGACCAATCCGACAATCGCGAAAATGATGACCCAGAAATTGATCTTCCTGAAACACTGTCATTCTCTAACAAATCTGTATCTTGTTCCAATTATTTCTATGATCAAAGGATTGATTGTATCGTCCAGCATATCCAAATACATTTGTCCATATATTATTGTCTCGTCAATGAATAGGGTTCTATGAGATGATCGCCAATGGTACCAATCCATATAATAACTTTCTTTAGCAGTTGTGTTTGTGTTTTCCACGTCAAATGGGGATTGGTGTCACTCCAATATCCTGGGGGTTGGGAGTACCTATCAGGCGCGTCTCCGAGGTGGTGGATAGGGGAAAGGCCATCTTGCCAAAGTTCCTCAAGACGAGATGGTTAGTGGGGGCGATAAGTTCGTCCTCTCTGCTTAAAACCGGAGCAGGGTGAATGCGACAGCTTCGCGTGAACAAGTACTGGGCGTAGAGAACTCACAGATCACGATAGGTTTCTAAAGACCTCGTTGAGATAATTCCGTGAGTCACCCCAACCTTAGTCCAATCTAAGGGTTTATTAACCGTTCTTATCATTGATGAGTTTACAAAATGATTGTTAATATCTGTTTAATATTACGTAGTACAAGCACAACCACTCAAATGAGTTTCTAGCTGCTGTGTAGCTTTATTTTCTGTTAATTTTCTATATACTGAGAATAGATAGATCTCAGATACTCAGTTTTATTAAATATTTTTTTTTAGTTTATCAAAATACCCCTACAACAAAATGTTTAGAAAAAAAACTGCATATTTTACCCACTTATGCTACTCATCTAAACAAATCAAAAGTGTTAATAAACATAGGTGCGCAATTGAAGTGTTTCAAAGATATAGTTGATTTTCTACTACAATCAGCAAAGTATATTTTTATAAACAAACGAACAGTAGATGTTATTTTGTTGAATTTTATTTCTTAAAAAAAAAAAAGGTCGAAGAAAATGTTCTGCATGACCACCCGCTACTTGTAAACATGCCATTTACATCTTTGCCGAAAAGATTACTCCTTCAAATAACCTTACATTTTGCCTAATTATTTGCAACTCATTTTCTATTCGCTACCATAGTTCATCCAGATTGTTAATTAGCATTGAATATACTAGCTGTTTTAAATATTCCCAAATGCAGAAGTCAACTGGGTTTAGATCAGGGAACCTAGGTGGCAACGACATAAGATCTCCTATCCATCTCTTGTTGTACGTTTCATTTAAAAAATTTCATACAGCGAAGCAAAGGGAGGTGGGGCCCCGTCACGTAAAAGCCATTAGTTAACTTTATCAAGAATCGATAATTAGTATCTTCCAATAATCCTGGGCGTTGGGAGTACCTACCAGGCACGTCCCCGATGTGGTGGATAGGGGAAAGGCCATCCTGTCAGGGTTCGCTCAAGACGAGATGGTTAGTGGCGGCTATAAGTTCTTTAACTCTACATTGGGGCAGTTATCGTTGAACGCCGATTTTGTCCAGTAGATTTAATAGACAATTCTTAAAAATTAAGGCAAAAGAAAATTTCCTTACAACTTTTGTCTGTTCTGCATTAACCGTGCCAAAAATATTTGCTGAATTATAGCTTTAAGTCGGTAACTTTTATTAGGTTGTCGCTGTACTTCTACATACCCTGCATATATTTTACTTTTAGAAAGCTTAAGTTATTCAGTAAATATCATTTTCAAAACGTTGAAAATGACGACGTTTGTTATGTATTTCTTCTTTACAACCATTATTTCTACATTTTCCATAGTAAAAACAATTGAAATACGACGACGGGAGGACATATCCGATATTCAGACGAATTTCGAAATTTTACGATCGCCAGATGAATATAAACTGTTTTTATTCCGCGATCTTTCGATTTTTCAACGGAATCGCTGTTCGCAACGGCACACGACTTTCTTCTTTCGGTCGTTGCCGTTACGTCGCTTTAATCAAAATCGAAATTACCTGCTGGTCGCTGCAATTGCGCGCACAATCGAATGGGGAATTGTAAGGCACAATTCGAGACCATCCGTGGCGTGAGGAGGCGACTAGCGCCTTTTTCCGCGGCCTCCTATTATTCGGCCCGGGGAAAAATCCGTAATCACCTTCAGAAATGCGAAATTTATAGTGCGGACGTACAGAAAATTCCGACGGAATAACGTAATGGGACCGCTAAGGGTACGGCCAGATATAAATTCCGAGGTTCGCTGTGGATGGCGCGAATGCGAATTGAGTTCCTAGCTCCGAATAGGATATGCTTTCTTAAGGTGCAAGCAGCTTGTTTAGATGGATGCAAGAGGTGGAAAATTTGAATGGACTGAGGTAAATGACAACATGATAAATGCAGTCTATAAGTAATCAGTTCTATATTAGCATTCACAGAATTACTGGAGACCACCGTTAATAAATTATATAAAAAAAAGGTCTATAGATTTATGTAATAACGAGTATCCACCAAAGTCTTCAGTGGCGAATTTTTTGATCTGGGTTTGTTTGACCACTTTTGCAAATCATAAAATACCTACACATATTTTTAGAGAATCTAGTAACACTTTGCCTTCATTATTGAAGATGTATATATTATGTATGTATATATTGCAAGGGTGTTAATTACACTGCGATCCTAAGAGATCTATTGTGTTCCCTGTTCTTCTGATTTACAGCTTCCTTCCAATCTATTCCCTTCAGAAGAATATGTAGGATATCAGAAGGCCCATGTTAGGGAAGTCTCCTCTTCGATTACATGTGCTCGCAGGTGCTAACGCCCTTGATGTTGCACAGTGATGCGCATTTGAGATGTGATGGATGCATCCTGTTTCCCATCTACTCCAGTCGTTGTGTTCCTCGCTTTGTTCTTCCATGTGAGGTACTCTCACTTTGCAAGTGGAGGGCTTCTTATGGAGCGCCTGCGTCCATTTCCTGTTTGGATTTCCTCCATGGTTGATCCCACGAGTAGTCTAATGGAATGAAAGGTCCCATCTCCACAAAGGCCCGCATGCAGAGATAAGCTTTAATACAATGGAGTGCGCCAGGTGCCCAAGGTTGGACTAGTAGACTGTCTCTATAGATATATGATTTAGGTTTTTGTTGAGGTTGTTCTCCTCTCGTCCGTGCAGTTGCCAAGACCCCCATCACTTTCGGGACCTGATTTAACAGTTGGGCTTTCGTAGCCGAAAGCAACAACTGCATCGTTGTAGAATCCTATGCAAGTCCTTAGCCACGACACGACAGCTCGAGCGAAGAGGGCAGTGGTTCACGACAACGGTCTTCATTCACTCTGCTCCGTTTTTAAGCAGAGAGGACGAACTTATAGCCGCCACTAGCCATCTCGTCTTGAGCGAACCCTGACGAGATGGCCTTTCCTCTATCCACCACCTCGAGGACGCGCCTGGTAGGTACTCCCAAGCCCCAGGATTTTTTTTTATTCTAATCCAACATTCAAAACTTTATTAGAAAGGTAACAGGTAGTCAGTTCACACATATGGTTTACAGTTTTCCTTTTCTTTACTTCTCTTTTACTCCTTTATTTTACCTTTTACATGTAGATGGCGTAGCTGAGTTTTCTGGAAAATTTTCCCCTTATATTATATTTAACTTTAAAGGTCATTCGTTTGTTGTCCGTTTATTAAAATACAATTACTTCTTTCTTTTGTCTTAAAGTGTAGTTTGACGTTTTACAATGTGTGTTAACAAGTCTTATAGAATTTTATTCAATTTTACAACTAAATTTTTATTATTTTATTACATGACTTATTTTTAAACTGTTTTTCATTGTGAGTATTATATAATAACTTTTATCTTTTTATTTACTTATACATTCTTTATTTATTAATTAATTATTTTGTACAATGATTTACACAATTTTAGCCCTTTTATTCACTTTAACTTCAATCTAATTAATCTACATTGTTAATTTCTTGTTGAATTTCTTCAGCTGGCCTGAATATATGCCTTAGTTGATGAAATCGGTTGTCGTCATTAAAGAATTTGTGAGAAATTGTACCATTTACTTTCATTTATCTTCTTATACTTCTGTGTAAAATTTTGTTTTGTATGTTAAAATAAGTTTGTTTTAATATGAACTGCATAGATAAGTATGCTAATAAATAATAATACATTGATTTTTCTTTGATCGTTTGGTTTACTAAATTTATGGGACTAGTAGCATATAGAGATAAATGAAAGATGAGTGATTAATTTATTATTTTTTGATGTTTTGACTTATAATGCATTAACAGCTCCCTTAATTTCATTCCTTATTCAAAGTTTTGCGAATAAGATTTTAGTATACATACTATTGGTCGTAAAGGTACAAACGTTTTCAATAACTAAGTCGAAATAAAATTAATACTAAGAAATTCTTTCTTAGTTTTCAGCAATAAAAGCAATGGAAAAATGATGCCAGAAACACCAAAGCAACCACACAGAATCTTAATTACATGCGTTTAGAAAGTACAATCTAGAGGCAGCATCTGAATCCAGCTCGTTTCAACTGTGACAGAGCGATTTACGTATTATAATCATAGGCATGGCTCGTTCCATCGCAAAGACTTTAAACTCCGTTCTTTAAGATAACGGACGTCATAGATAGATACCGTCTCTAGCGGTGATCGAACGATGTAGCGACGAGCCAGAGACAGACTTACTACAATCCACGAACGATAGAGATTTTTAAATTGTAAATTGGATCCGCTCCGCTTATCCGTAAGCTCTATCGGCGGCATTGTGGTCGACCCGGCTACTAGCTGCTATAGCTTCGGCAGCACGTTGCTCGGAGAGCGCCTGAGGATCTCCGGTGAATACCACTGCCGCACCGGCTGGTATTATGGCCCATTGTGTTTGGAACGTAATAAGAAATTCAATGGCGAATGCTACTGCCGCACGAGTCGTTCCAATTCTTTCGGTTCGGTTGTGCTTAGCGCGATTGTTTGCCGAAACGGAGGTCTGGGAAGTGCAACGAGATATAGGGTACGTGTACACGACGCCTTATTTCGGACGAGTAAATAAAACGTTATTGTGCTGACAGTAACTGTATTTTGTACCGTATTAAGTTAATCTTGAAGCGTGAATGAGTCGGAGTTCCTTTTTTATTTTCTTTTTGAACGTCATGTTGGTTAGACAGCGTCAATGCCAATCAAATTTACTATAGCGAATTAGCTTTTTTTTTGTGCTCATTATTAGATGTCAGTCAAATGTAACAGAACCGATAAAAAGTTTATAAAACTGTATGTAATAGGAAACTTTAATTTAAGAAAGAATGTGCGGTATGTTTGAAATTTAAATTTAAACTCAAATCACCTCAATTATTAACTACTCTTCCTCAGTGTCGGCTGGTGCATATGTCACAGGCGGGACCAATAGAATGATTGAAGTTCGTATGCTATCGTCTCAATACGAACATGTTACTAACTTATACGAAGAAATTAGATCATTGTAATGGCTCTTTGTAAAACGTAAGCATCAACCGCCGTTGTTCTTCCTTATACAATACACCCGTAAATTGTCTCTCCCTTTCCTAATAACTTTTCCAAGAAATACAGTTGAACCACGAAGAAAAAAATTAATATAGAGGCAATTTAAAATACTTTCCGTTTCCTAAGAAACAGAAGTCACAAAACGAATACGAGAGTTATCAGAAAAGTAACGTACCTCAAGCGTTTATTTCAGATAAGTTAGTAAATACTCAGAAAATCATTGTCGTGGCCGCCATGCAGATATCATATGTGAGTCTTCATATGATCCTACTTACCATTTAAAATTTTAAAGATAGGAACGTGCCCTCCCAAACAACCAGCAAAGCCACTATCGCCCTCGGTAGGTTCAAGAGACTGTGTGGGAGGAATTGGAGACTTAGCTCCAAGATGACTGTCTGCTTATAGAGAAGGGTAATTAGAACAACGATAACATACTGCTGTGGGTTTGGACTCCGTATCCCATACAACCCTTTTATCGCCGAGGTGTATTTTAAGTTGCATATTATGGTTGTTGTGATTTTATTTGTCTGTACAGCTGATTTACAATTTATCGAGAATATTCACAATTTTGGTTTGTTTTGTATAATTTTAGTTTAAGAGTTTATTGTATGATTTTAATTACGTAGTGTAAAGATTTTTTAATTAATCCAGTCATTTAAATATATTTTGTTCGCTTGTGCTGATTTAATGCGTATTCTTTTAAATATTGTCATTGTAATGTTCTACGTCTACGTTTTACGAATTTTGAGAGAGGGATCTTTGTAGGGTTTTGTGAAGGACTTCCTTGTTCGACTATTGACGTGAGTAGACAGTATTTCTTAAGTTGTTACCGTTGTCATTTTGTTATTCATTTTGTATTGAAAAATTTAATTTTATATTCTTCCTTAATTATAGTCAATCAAGGAATTTATTGTAATAATGTTAATGTATTGAAGTGTACACTTGGTAGATATAAGATTATTATTTTTTTGTTTAGGAAGATTTATTTGAATTTTTTCCCTCATTTATATTTTGTAAGAGTTAATTTTTCTGTTAATCTATTTTGCTGTATCATTTTTAATTTTTCCTATTACCTCGTTTCGGTGAGTAGAAGCATTTTTTCTATCTTTTAGGTTTTTTTCATTTTACTAAGTTTCTAGCTTTTGTCCACGCTTAGATTATTTATTTGTGAAACCACGTGGATAGAAATTCAAGAGTTTTGTTTATTGAATAATCTTCCGGAACAAAATAAAACCTTTCCTTTTGCTTTGCATAGGAATAGCATTGTCCTATCTTAAATTAGAGTCTAGTGCAGTTTTTATTTTAGGCCAGAACCTTCAGTTAAGGGTTTTTTCTGCACAATTGTATTTTTTAGCCCGTTTTATTGAAATAAATTTATTGTTTAATTGCGTCCCTGGGCTGAAAATTCTGTTCTTTTATTTTATATTAAACCTTTACAATTTTTCGTGTAATTAAGAAAGTCTGATTTCATTTGCTCACAATTTACTTTTCGTGGTTAGATTAAAGTTTTAATTCGCAAGGGTAACTTTGGGTTAATAGTTTTTTGTTTTATTAAAATCTTCTCCGTTGAGCTAGCTTATTTTTTTTTTTTTTTCATTTTTAAAATCATTTTATTATTTTATTTCAAATATTACACAGCAGTACGCAGCTATGTAGGGTGGCGTGCAGAGGCTGGCGTGTCACTGTTGCCTGTAATTTTAAACGTTCTACCAATACATATTTATATACAAGGAGCTGCAAGCTCTGCAATACACAGACTTTTGCCTAGTAAAGTGCCGATAAATAAATCGTGCGGCACTGACTATAAAAAAACTGTTAGATGAACTCACCGTTTAGGAATACCATGTGATACCATGGTTCAAAAATTCAACTTAGATGGAAAATACTCCAGTAAAAACGGAATCAAACTGGTATACAGGCGACTCTGAAACGGACTACGGCGTTGGAGCTGGAATATGCGCTAAGAAGCCTAAAAAGGTTCTTTCGGTAAGCTTCAGCAAAGACACGACCGTGTTCCAGGCTGAAGTTGCTGCAATACACCATTGTGTCCGAGAAATAGAAAAATACAGGATATCAGATAAGCGTTGCTATTTTCTCTGACAGTCAATCTACACTTAAAGCGATTAGTTCCAAAAGCGTGGACTCTAAGCTGATTTGGGACTGTGTAAGTACCCTAAATGAGGTGGGCACCCAAAGGAAATTAAGTCTGGCCTGGGTCACTAGCTACTCGGCCGTAAGAAAAAATGAGGCGGCGGACGAGCTGGCCAAGCGAGGTTCGTCCAGGTCATTCGTTGGAGCTGGTCCTTCTTTCGGCGCTACCAAATCGCAAATTAAAAAACCATCAATGAATGGATACATAATCAGTCCAGAGAGTGGTGGCGAAAATCACCGAGACAAAGACAGGAAAAAGAGTTAAACCGGAACAGAGGCCTGAATTTATTAGAGATTTAATGAATAAAGACTGGAAAACTGTCAAAATGGATGTAGGTCTGCTGACTTGTAACTGTAGCCGAAATAGGCATATTTACAACATAGGCCTGGCAGATGATGCAACCTGCAGATACTTTCAAGCGGAGGAAAAAACAGCAGTTCATGTGCTGTGCCAATGTGAAGGCTTGGCGAGGATAAGGTTTCTAATATTGGGGGAGGAGAACCCCACAGCTTGTAGCTACATAAAGAAGCCGCTCTCAAAGATGATAGGCCTAATTAAGAGGGCAAAATTAGGGAGCGTCCTCTAGGAAAAAAGAGGATCATAATAGATCTGAAAAAGTCGCGCTGAAACAGGTCCATAGGCCACCCCAATCCTAACCTACCCAAGTAGCACTGAAAGTCGGCTGTCGATTGGGTACAATATGGACCGATATTAGAGTGTCGGTGTGATATCTCGAATTAACACCCAATATTTCATTAGTAGGATTTTTCAATATCAAGCAGATACTAAGAAACTGATATAAGAGCAATAGCGGCGGAAAGTCAAAAAAATCGGTTAATGAATGGTATTAGATCATTTTAGAGAAACAACCCCAATGTCATAGTTCAATATTGGGACAGTATCATTTTAAAAATATAAGTGCAATATTTCTTCTCGAGTATTGTCTCAACATCAGCAAAAAATCACGGGCGTCTGTAATGTATGGGCACCATATAAGTATTACAATATTGACCCTATGTCATACACAGATATCGATTTAATATTCATTGTAATTTTATCTTTTAATCAGACCAATACTGTAGCTGGACATTAGTCTAACGTTAGATATAGTGGACTTGTGTAGTTGCGGCAGTTGTGTTTTACGTTTTGTGAAATTGTATTCTGTATTTCTAGCGTTTTAGCAGTAGTGAGCAATAATAACAAGTACTTTAGTGCAAAATAGTGTGAGATGACCTCTAGTTCAACCACGTAAGTATTACATTTAAGCTACTTACTATTTGTAACTTGTTACTTGTTTAAATCTGGTTTTTTTCCACCTACGTTTACGAATTATAACCTATAATCGAGCAACGTATATGAAAACAAAGAGCATGTAAAATATATAGAATAGAACAAAATAATTCCTACAGATGATTATTTCTCAAACAAGCTTTGTCATGTGTAGTTACCAGTAAGTAATGAAGAGGAGCTGCAACGCTTGCAACTAACCTGTTCGCGCAAAGGTCATGAAAGTTTGGTAAGTTTAATAGCTATTTTACAAATAATTGTGGGTATGAAACGTTAAATTACTTGTAGGTCCATATATTATCATTGACTGGTGGCGACACAGTGAACAAGAGGCTGTTAACGTAATGTTAAAAAAAATACTTACCAGGACATAAGTCTGCAGTATCCTCTGAAAGGGAGGCAGAACAAGCGTGCTTTCGACAAGTTTCTTATTTATAAAATATTGACAGGCATGTATTTCATTTGAAACTATTTCATTTCACTTATTGGCAATTTTTCTTATAATAGATGCAATTCGAGTTCGAGTAACAGACAGTTTAATTAATAATCGAGCTTTGTTGTGCTACTGAAAACTTAATAAATTGAATAGGTATATCGATTTTTAATATCCTGTTAAAGTATTCCTGTTATGTGCCAGAAAAATGCGTATAAATATGATCTCATTGTTTTTGGTTAGACAAATGTGGTATTAACTAGATGTGATCTATATTCTTTGATTTGATATACGCAGTTTTACTATTTAAATGTATACCCTCTATATGTAAATGCGATATAATTGCATGAGATACCAATAATTATTCAGCCACCTTACGGCTTTATTCATTATTCTGGAAATAGTATTTTCTACAAAAAAAAAATGAATTCAATGCTGCACAATCAAAAAAAAAAATTTTCTGTCCCCAAATTAATTAAACTCAGCAAGTTCCTTATTTTAAATGGAATATATATAAGTCACACAGATATTGGATTTAAATTTGAACGACGCGATTGACAATTGTCGACACACCAAGGATCCAGGATATCGAATTAATATATACTGCAATATCAGATGAACTTCACGTATTTATGTATGTCCAATATCTACAGCGATCCTATGCCGATACAACATTAACTTTGAGCCGATATTGGGCCAAAATCTTCTAGATATTGAAAGTATAACGGTTCGAATGCGAATATTAATATCGGTATGAAGTTACTACAAAGATGTACCACCAATAAAGAGAAATGTTCACACTTCTATATCGCGCCGATTGTAACGCCGATCCATTACCTATATACCGCCGATTAGATCGCCATTGGCAACAGACATTATACCGATATAATGTGCTACTTGGGTAATCTAATCTACCTAACAGTGTTAAATCATGTCAAAATGGTAGTAGGTCTGTTGGCTGGTCATTGCAGACTAAATAGGTATATGTACAACATAGGCTTGGCAGATGACGCAACTTGCAGATTCTGCCAAGAGAAAGAAAAAACACTACTACTACTAAATAAGAACGACACCTGGTTTTAACACAATCCGATTTAGTCTTGGAATTAGTACCATTGTAACTAGTAACTTATTGTAATTAAGTTGCTCTAAGATTTATTAGATGTATTATTTTTTCCTACTATCAATAAATACTTATATTACTATTATTATTTATTCTTCCGATTTAGGGGTCGAGTTTGCGCGATTTTTCAATTTTTGTGCAGTCACCAACATTAATATTTAGCTCCATCAAAGCGTCTAGCCATTCGTTCGAGTGCTAAATAATAGTAGCGGCGTCTGTAGATGAAGGTGCTGATCCCAAAGACGATAAGGCTAATTAAGAAGGTAATGTTAGAGAGCGCCTTCTAGGACAAGGAGATTAAAAAGGAACATATCAAAAAAGAATTGCTGGTATTTTTATAAAACCTTAACACAGATTAAGACAATTCCAAAATTCATTTAAAAGCTTGAAAGAGAGATATTTATGTCGTATACGTAAAGTGAAGATACCACCGTCACAGATGGTAGCCACCAGTTCAGTATCTGTTTGTCCCATTTAAACTAGCTGATAAATAAGTTCGGCAAGAGGCGCTTCGTTGTAAATCTTGGCGTCTTGGCGCGACGCCAAAGTCGGGACTTAACAAGTTTGCATACCCCATTTGTAGTAAACGCCGCATGTCTCCTAAAAGGCGGAGAAGAGGATACCATTTAACGAAAGTTATTATCGCAGATTTCGTTATGGCGAGGCAAAAAGTAATAAGAGTTATGAGACTCGGCAAGAAATTGTCCGAGTAGTTCTGGGAACTAAGTTCATAAGTTCGCTTAATAATGTTGGATATCTATATGCAGCGTTTAGACAAAAACAACATAAAAATCGAATAGTTTCTGGCGAACTTGCCAAGGAAGCAAAAAAAAAAACCAAATTGGTTTATTCATCAGAAATACTTAAGTAAAATTATCTAATGGTAGTATGCAAAAAATCTTCGTAATAATATGCTTTGATGTTTTATGATGTTGAATTAATGCAAATAAATTCGATGAGATCCCGGAGTATGCAACAAAAAAAAGAAATCCCAAGTTCATTGTATCGGAGATACGGCCAAGAATGTATTCGCTTTGATATTTGGAACATTCGGCATTAAGTTGCGTGCTAAACTTATCGAACCTCAAGGTCGAGATGGTCGTTAAAATTTTTACCGGCCATGAATTCGATGTTTATTTATGAAGTGAATATGATACAGACGCGGATGCGGGGACAATTTATGTTTGTAGTTAGGGTGATTAAACCGACCGTTCCTTTTTTTTTATGTCGAATATCGTTTGGGCTATTCGTTAGCGTGTCTTTAATGTTCGATGTTTATTGCTGTCGTATTTGAAAGTATGAAATCGTTCTCGTAAAATTATTTTTTAGAGTGTTAATAAACGCGAATGACTAATATAGGTACGTATGCATCCATATGTTATGCGCTAACATGCATGCATACAGTGTGAGTCTGTAATCAGTAACAGTATTTTTTCCGGAAATATGCTCGGACACGTAGATTAGTATTTTAAATTGCCCACTTTTTCGTCTGAGAAAATTTTATACAGCGTGTCCCAAATTTGAGATATGACGTCATCGACAATTTTTTTAAATGGTAGCCCTAATTTTTTATAACTATTCTTAAAGGGTATATCAAATTAAACATGCGTACAAAATTTCAAGTTTTTATTCCTTGTAGTTAAAAAGATATTTAACAATAACTAATTCGAAAAATGAAGAAATCTGATGATTCAAATTATTTTTATGAAGTTTAAAAATGGCACGTCAAAGGGTTTTTGTTTATCATTTTTTTTTGTCAAACCAGTTTGACGTCTTATCGCAAAGTCAAAAAACAAGGTAATAAAAATAAGTAAGAAGTGAAGCTAGTATTCGACTCGTATTGAACGAGGACACTTATTAGTTTGTCGTTTCGTGAGAAACACCGTTTGTTGAAAAATCGACCATAATGCCGTATTTAACTGAAACCCACAAAATTGAAATTTTTAATGATGATTGGCTACGGAGATAGGACAAGAACACAAAATGAAGTTACTCATTTATTGAGAGAGAAGTATCCTGCTTTATCACCCATATCTCAAAGTACCGTAAGCAAGATTAAAAAACAGTTTCGGGAAAACGGGCATTTAAGGAAAACAAAATAATCATCGTCAGAGTGCGCTCAATGAAGAAGTAAAACTTAATGTACTTCTTTCTGTTCAAGAAAATCTTTATATCCCAGAGTAAGGTTTTTGCCATGGTTTTCCTTACTCCGTGGCCATTGATTTTATATAAGTATATTATATATAATCAGTGTCCTTGGCGAATGCTGGGGGAGATAACGAAAGTTGTTCCATGGGCGCATTTAATAATAACTGATAGCTGACTGATTTACAGTAGACTCGCGATTATGTGAACTAATCACATTTTACATTTTTTTATCATTTTTCAAAGTAATACTCGTATGGTCGCGAGGCTACTGTATATATTTTGTTATTAAAATCATAGGGAAGTTATTTAGTTAGAGTAGGATCATTTCAATTGTTATGGAACCCATATAGTACTTAGAATAGGTAGCCTCGTGTAGTACCTTTTCAGGTGGAGCACGGGGTTAGGATGATTTGTAATAATTTAGTTTTCATAAATAAAGGAGGCTGATAGGTAGGAAACTCAAAATTAGCCAGTCTTAGGTGGCAAGAACTCTTAAAGCGCACAAATTTTATCCCTATAAATTGACAATCCTTCAGGAACTCACCGAAGATGATCCTGATCGAAGACTTCAGTTTTGCGAACAAATGATGGATCTACTAGACAGAAATGTTGTAAAACATAGAAAACATTCTATTTTCTGACGAATCAGCGTTTATGTTAAACGGTGAGGTAAATGGTCAAAACTGTCGTTATTAGGCAGACAACAACCCACGATGGATGAGGTAAGGCCACACTCAACATCCAGAAAAAGTCGATGTTTGAGCGGGCATTGTTGGTGATCGAGTAATAAGACCAATTTTCTTCAAAAAAAATCTCAATGGAGCGAGATATTTAGAATTCTTGCAGGAAGAACTAGTTCCAAATTTGGCTACTCTATTCCCTGATTCGCTTGAAGCTGATGTCCAGAATAGAAACATCTGGTTCCAACAAGACCTCTTCTTTTTGCAACACCTGTGAGTATCTAGATGATGTGTTTCCAGGCAGATGGATTGGTACAAGAGAACCTTTTGAATGGCCACTCAGGTGCCATCTCTTATGGGGGTACTTGAAAGCCAAAGTTTTTAAAACCAAAATAATTTAAAATACTAATCGACGTGTCCGAGCATATTTCCGGAAAAAAATACTGTCTTCGCTTTACTGAATTTATTCCAGATTACAGACTCATACTGTATACTAAATTAGACGTTTAGCGAGGATAGCCGACGATATTTATCTATAATGGAGTTTTTGCTTTTCGTAGGCAATTATTTGTACCATTAGCCCCGGAAGCAACATTTTTACAGCATAAGCACAGTTTGTGCGGATACTCTCACAAAACTAGCAAAACGCAGTCCATTGTATTTGGGGCTAATAGGCGTGTGCCTGTGCGGGAACTAGTGTGCGTTTTCTTGGTGTTACATTGATTCAATTTGCTCTAGACTTAGTAAGGCCTACTACACTAATTTCCATAGTGTTGCCTCTTGTGGTCTTGTGATTGTAGAAATTCGCTTCGCACATACAACAGGTACAAAGCCTAGAAAAGAAAGCCGTTAGAGTGCTGTTTGCTGTTTGGTATGGCTTAAGCCACGTCCACATTATGCCGGAAAAAGCTGAACGGTTTCCAATGGCATAGGCCGCCCGGCAATGCCGATCAACAAAAGCCGAGAGGCATCAAAATATCCACACCTGCGTCGGCAATTTTCGGCATTCGAGGGTTATTTATAGCATTCAGTGACACAATTCTCTCCGAGGAGGATTTCCTTCTCGCTTCCGCTGCTTTTATAATAATTAGTGGAGAAATGCATCGCTCCCGACACAAACGGCGCGTTTGGGTACGGCCAAGTCTTTTAAGTAGAACGCGCTATGGAACCACAGATCTAATGAACGACTTATTAACGGCCGATTTAGACGAACTAAATCTGGAATATAGATCTGGATGTGGGTTTTAAAACTTTTTTCGGATGAAAAGTTGTGATTTTGAGGAGGCTCTTTTGAACCTGGTTGGGTCAAAAATTAAGAAGCAACATACATCATTCAGAAGAGCTATATTTGCCAATGATCGTCTAGCCGTTACTTTGCGATTCCTAGCGTCGGGAGATTCATACCACTCGTTAAGCTATATCTTCAAAATTTCGAAACAAGCAACTCTACAACTGTTGTCCCCAGGGACATTTGATTCTGAATCTCTGACGACAGGTGAGCTTAACTCAGGACACTGGAGACAAGCACCTTCAAATCAAGCATTGGTAAATATACCCAGAACGTCACAGAGAAGTAATAATGATTCACAGGCGATTAGAAATGAATTTGCAGATTTTTTTGCTACCTCAGAAGGAATGGTATCGTTTCAATACGACAAATAGGATAATTTATTTTCAGCAATATGATGAAAAAAATAATTTTGTTTCTTTAATCCGTGAGCAAATGGAAATGAAAAAAAAGGAAACCTAATAAATAATCCTTTTGACTATGTGTGGTCTTTATTTTGTACGTATTGCTGTAGTTTAGTTTACCCGCGTTACCGCTGAGTATATTTAAAGTTGCTTAGATTTTGTCTTGTTTACTCCGTTCAGCCATTTATCAATTTACCGAGAATTTTTCACAAATTTAGTTTTATTTTTGTGTAACGGAACGGGTTTTCTTGTCTGGAAACTTTTGGGGATGGCCAGCCCAATTTCAAATAAGGCAAGCCAAATTCCGTCTCGCAGACAACCCCTCCTGCTCTTTTGACCGGCGAGCCACTGCTGAGAAACAAATTTTTTGTTCGGTAGCGAATGGTTTTAGTAATTTTAGCGAAAGTTGTTTCCCAACGGTGTTTTCCTCCGTCAGTCGAAGTAGGGCCGTTAGTTAGCCTAAAGATTGCTGATTTACCCACCTCGTCGGCTTTCTCTTACCAAATTAACTTCCTCTCCAGGTCTTTGCTGAGGGTTCAAACTGATCTTCTTTTAAAAATGGTGAAATAATAGAACGACTCTCTTTTTTGAAATTATATATTGAATATTTTAAGACATTGGAAATAATTAACAAACTACACATAAATAAATAACAAATGAACAAAAAGAAACAAAACACAAATTTTGTCTTATTGAATATTTTTTAAAATTTTATACTGTTGATTAACATAAGCACTGGTAAATTTTCCTTACAAATTTATTTATTTAGGGAAAGAGAGAGAGAGAGAGAGAGAGAGAGAGAGCGAACGAGTTACGGTTTTCACGTAATTGCATTGGTTAGTTTTAAGCAGAGATTTTAAACATCTTACCAGCCGACATGGGAATAATAATTCTTCTCGTAATCCAAATTTTAAGGCACAAAACTTTACATGGGTAATTTTCATGAATTTTATCACAAAACAAAACACCTCCCGAGGAAAGCTTTTGGTTCCTGTTCTCGAATTTTAAGCGTATTTTGATTGCAAAAACTAAGATGAGAAGTTTTAATTTTAAGTTTTAGAAACGCCCGATACGAAATTAGAGACGCGTGCTTTTACTTTAGCTGTAGCGAAGGCCACGAATTAATTGAATTAAATCAGCAATGCAAGAATTTTTATAAACTGTAGCTGTGACGTCATTTCGCACCGATAAGTAGTTCGGCCTCTCTTTACAGGAGGGCGTAAGTATGACCGAAGGGCGTTATTTTCTGACTTTCAGACGCCCTACTTGAGAGGAACGTGGGAACTGCTGAACAGCAATTTGTAACATACAATAAACAAAGAAGCAGATACATACAAAGTAAAAACCATATTATCTAAATTACGTGATCTTTAAACGAAAAATAGACTTTTATTCCTATTAGGTAGACGCTACTCAGCAAATGCCACGTACCTATCAACTACGTATTAATAAAATGAATTAAATACTTGCATTATTACAGGATGAATTCGAATTCTTACATTTGTATAAATTTAGGTAAAGAGTTAATTGTTTGATTTAATTTATTAAGTGTTAAGTTTTTTTAAAATTATTCCTGTCATTTATTTTGTCGATGTGTGAGAGTTATAGTTGATGCGTTTTTCACTAGATTTTGTGCGTTTGCGTTGTACGTTTGTTGCAGAGTTCTGTCAGGGAGTTCCTTGGTCGACTGTTACCGTGAGTACACGTATTTTAGTAAATCATTGCTGCCATTTTGTAATTCATTTATATATTGAAATTGATTTCTGTGAATATTTAGTCCATCAAGGAATTCGCATTATAATTAATTGTTATTATATTAACGTGTGCCACATTATATGAATATAAGATCATTATTATTTTTTGTTCGGGAAGATATATTTTCAGTTTAATTTTTTTCATTTTGTTTAAAGAATATTTTTTTTTCGTTTCTATTTTGCTGTTTCGTTTTAATTATCTAATCACATAGTTTGGTCAGTTCAATATCATTCTTGCATTATAGTTTTAATTTTTGTATAATTTCTAGTTTTCCACGAATTTATTTTATTTTAATTGAAACCACGTGGATGGAATTTGAATATTTAGGATTATCTTCCTGAACAAACTAATCTTTTGCTTTGTATAAGAAATAGCATTGTCCAATTGTAATTTAAGAATCAAGTGCAGTTTTTAATTTAGGCCAGATCCTTCAGCTCACGGTTTTTTTTTTTGCACAAATTGTAATTAAACCCTTTTTGAATAAAATTTGTTTGTTACTTACCTTGTTGGGTAACAATTCTGTTCTTTTATTTTAAATTAACCTTTCAATGTTTGGGTATTTTAGAAAGTCATATTTCTTTCACTCACAGTTTACTTTTCGTGGTTAGATTCAAGTTTTAATTCACGAGGGTAACTCTGAGGTTAATAGTTCTTTTGCGCCATTTAACATTTTTATCCGTTGAGCTAGCTAATTTAATTTTTTTTTGTCATCTTTAAAATTCATTTTGCATTTTTAATTCAGTTAGTACACAGCAGTACCTACTTCGACGTTCTAAACCATCATGCCTTGTGTTATTTCCCATTATATTAAAATAATAAAGATAAAATGGTTCATAATAATTACATCCATCACATCCGATTACAGTCCAATTACATCTTAACACTGTTTGCCTCTTCCATCTACATACAATTATTGTTTTTATTTATATATTTATCAAGATATAATGAACTGTATGGGATATTTATTTGCTTATATTTTTTATGATATGTGGGCACTCTGTTATATTGACATGGCATTGTAACCTTTGATGATGAATAATAAATTAAAATTAAAATTAAAAGGAAGGCTTTTGGATGAATGAGTGCTCGCAAAAACATATCTTCCCTATTCAAATTGTAAAGGTGAGGACTGCTGCGACCCCAGGAAAAGGTCTTAAATCGTCACGCCCATAATTAAAAGATTGAAGACTGAAATGAAAAAGGTATCGGAATCACAAAAACCCACTAGTTTAACATGAAGGGCGCCTCTAGAATCCCAGAAATAAAAAACGTGACTAACGTGGAAATAAACTTTCGTCCACTCACAAAACAATCACCATGAGATAGCACTGAAAATGACAGGCTGCTTTTTCTCCAAAAAGCCCATTCATCATTCCGAACGTGTCACATCTCGTCTTCCCCGTGAACGCAACGACTAAACAACGAATGGCCAGCAATAGCAAATAACAATTACCGTCCGCATCTGTGTGGCGAAAGAGAAATAACCATATAATCGCGGAGACCCATCTGGAAAGCATCGATTCTCTGAGTCCGTTGTTCATATAATAAGAACCAACGGAGGAACTTAACAAGACGAATTCCAAATGTGGATTAGTACAGAACGTAACATAGACCGTTTGCCTCGGCAAAGGAATACTACTACCCATTGTACACTCGAGGATTCTGGGTGTTTTGTCCGGTACGCGGCTGGTAATCTGAGAGAGAAGTCAGGGAATTCCCAGAGAAGTGGAAGTCGGAACGGCTACTGGTTATCAACACCCCTTGGCGCTGGGGGTAAGCGCTGTTTACGCTTTCTTCTCGATTATCTGGCACGAAATCTCTGTCACCTCTTCGATCGAATGTTTTTCTGTGCTTCGCGTACGGATAATTTGTGAGCCGGGCAGGGACGAGCGAAGGGTCGGCTTGTTTAGGTGTTGCGTACCCAGAAAGGAACGCCTAGTTTCGCCGATGCTTTCACAGTACGACCCTCTTCGTGTTAAATCTAAATCCGATTTGTGTTAGAGGCTGAGAGGCAGAAAATGTTTTCTGGAGATGATGATTGTAACTTCTGTTTCGAATATGTACAAACTGACGAATTGCAAGAAATGTTTGAAGGACAGGTAGAATTTAAAGTTTTTGGATTGTAATTAAATTTAGGTTTAAATGATGAACAGATTGAGTGAATTAATTTGTAATTTCCTCAATATTTTGGGATTTTTAAAAGACAAGGGATTTGCAACGTGGGGAATAAACAAATTGAACAGATAAATTTGACTAACCTCTCGGTGATCTTGGATTTGCAACAGTGGGGAAGGGATGCAGCTCTCACTAGGGATATTTACCGGTTTTAAGGGTCGTGCACAATGTTTTGCAGATTTTAATTTAGTAGGTAATAATTTTCATTCATTGAATTCTCAAAAATTAGAAAGTAATTAATATAAAATTTAATATGGATTAATTCGCAACATTTCCATGATTGGACCAAAGAAATATTAATGAGAAGGCAACTGTATTACCCTGTAAATATGAATAAAATACAAGAAAAGGTTTTAATTCACAGGAAAAACGTTGAAGAAACTTTACCATAAATTGGAAATCTAAAATAGGCAATGTATAAGCTAGAAATTCATGAAGTTCGTCCATTTGTCAGCCCCAAATACGTATTTTACATTAGTATTGGAAGTTTGTTCCGTCACCGTAAGAAGGCACTATAAGCGGTATGTATTGTGTTTGGTTCAACGTATTGCTGTGGTTTAGGCAACCCAATTTGCTGGTTATTGGTTGTTTTCTTTGCTTAAAACAGCTGATTCAGTTTACCGAGAGTTTTTCTCAAATTCTGATGTTTATTTTGTATAAGTTTAATTAAAGAGCTTATTTTTCATTTTTAATTTATTTAATGTTAAGTTTTTTTAAATTAATCCATTCATTATTTTCTCTATTGTTTGCTTGTGTAGATTTAATGCGGATTCTATTGAATATCGTTGTTGTTGTAATACGACTGCGTTGTACGATTTTGAGAGAGGGATTTTTGTAAGAAAACAATTGTAGATTTTGTTAAGGACATCCTTGTTCGACTATTGACGTGAGTAGACGTATTTTTGTATATTTTTGTTGCCATTTTTGTATTTCATTTTGATATTGCAGATTTCGTATTAATTGTCTTTTATATAACCAATCAAGGAATTCATATTTGTGATAATTGTTAATGTATTGATGTGTACACGTAATAGATATAAGATCAATTATTATTTTTGTTTAGGAAGATACATTTTAGTTTATTTTTTTTTTTTCGCATTATAGTTTAAAGAGTTAAATTTCTGTTATTCAATTTTGCTGTTTCATTTTTATTTATCAATCTCCTCGTTTGGGTGAATAGAAGCTTTGTTCTTTCATTTAGTTTTTCATTTTTGTAAATTTCTAGTAATTGTCCACACTTAGTTTATTTTAATTTGTGAAACCACGTGGATTGAAATTGTTAGATTTTGGATAATCTTCCTGAACAAACAAAACTTTTGCTTTGCATAGGAAATAGCATTGTCCTATTTTAATTTAGAGTCAAGTGCAGTTTTTATTTTAGGCCATAACCTTCATTCAGTTCAAGGGTTTTTCCTGCACAAGTTGTAATTTTATCCATTTTGAAAAATAAATTTGATTGTTTATTAACGTCGTTGGGTTAAAATTTCTGTTTTTTTTTTATTTTTAATTAAACCTTTTCAATTTTTCGAGTAATTATGAAAGTTTGATTTCATTCACCACAATTACTTTTCATGGTTAGATTCAAGTTTTAATTCGCGAGGGTAACTCTAAGGTTATTAGTTCTTTCGCGTTCTTAATTTCTTTTCCGTTGAGCTAGCTAATTTTATTTTTCTTTTTCATTTTAAAAATTCACTTTGCATTTTCATTTAATTCAATCAGTACACAGCAGTACATATTTACAAATAGAATAAATTGATATGTACAACAAGAAATTGCCTTCTTATTGCACTACTTATTTAAATAGATAACGAGCTTATCGAATCGGCAACTATAACCAAAAATAGTTGAAAAATGCACAATGAAAATATCGCGTTGTTCTTGACAGTGCACTTGTAAATAATCGTTTTGCGATAAACAATTTCCACCTATTGTACATTATACTTAAACCTATTCGTTATACCAACCTATAAAATTCTTCTAAGAATAACTATAGTTTCAATTTCAAAGTTGGAAAACTATATTAGCAGGCGCACACCTAACGCAATAAAAGATAATTATCTGTGCCAATACAAAATAAACTTCAAAGAATAAGAATACGTACCAAACTGGTGCAAACTCATTCGTGTTTCTTCTGTTACGTCCCCCAACGAAAATTATTTGGATTATTCTATATCGTCAGCTGCTAGTAGCGACATCTGCATTTTAGTAGAATGTCAAATGTTCTTTTTGATAGAAATGATTTTTTTTTATAATCAGTCTTAACCATAAATAAATTTACATCGACTGGACTGATTGGAGTGGTGAATGCGATTCTTGCTGATAATGGTGATTACGCGAAATTGATGTGATTTAAGCCATACTTTCGATATGGTAGATCATAGGATACTCTTGCATAAATGATATTTTTATGGTGTACGCGGAAATGTACATAATTTCATAATATCTTACCCCTGTGATAGGCAGCGGTATTTAGCTATCCTCTAAAAAGTGAACAATGATGAAGATCGAGCGCAGTGTTCTCAGGGTTCCATCTTGGGCCCGCTGCTGTTTGTTATCACAAACACACCTGACTTCTTCGATAATGTTGTAGCAGACACAGTCCATCTGTACGCCGATGATACGTCACTGGTTGTGACTTAATTATCAGCTTGTCATTAACTTAATATTAGTTTGCTGAATTAAATAGTAGTTATTGTTCTTTCTTTTATAGCCTTGTTATTAACCTATTTATCAATCACTGTTGCACTTTCAATTTATATGCACCCAACATTTTGCTTGTTATTATTAAATTTGTTACTGTTATACTAGTGTTTTATTTTGATTATTGTTATTTCGGACTTCCTCGCCATTGGTTACGCCAGGCGCCCAATAGTACCAACTTTACATTTAAACAAACCCACGACCCAACCTCGATTTATGAGCACCGGTCCATATTATGTAATTGTTAACATTTTTCATACTGAATGTCACAGCTGCACCATCGATGCGAATAGTTTATCTTGTGTTAAATGTGTAAAAACTGATTTGCTATTGAACCAACAATCAGAGTAATGTCCTATTACAATACATATCAAGTCAAAATAAGCATGAATACACTGAGGGAAAGAAATGCATTGATTTAACCAAAATACGCATAACCAACCAAAAAATTTGCATTAAATACGGCTCACCGTATTGTTTATTTATTGTTTTTTTTTTGTTAGATTAAAATTTACGATTTGTTGAAATATATTTGTTAACTTAAAAATAATAGACTCGTTGATTCAACTGAACCCTTAGTTTCAATTTAAACAAGTTTAATCGTTAATGCAAACACTTCAGTTTAGTTGATGTACACTGGTTTTTGATTTGTCAATACAGCTCTAAATATGTTAGAACAAAAAAAAAATGTTTTGTTTAACGAACATTGCTGCTTAGCGTAACTTCGAAAGTGTGTTGAAACTACAAAAATAAATTCTTGCTTCAATACATCTTTATGGTTAAATTAGCAAATAAAACGTGTTGAGTGCACAAAATTAAGAGTGTCAATGCAAACATTTTTTTGGTTGATTTGAAGCAAAAAATTTGTTCATTCAAATAATCTCATTTTGGATCTTTTGGAAATTTTTATTAATTACAAAATGGGTTTGAAAACAAAATATGACTAACTTAGGTTCATATATTTATTAATAACTTCACAACAGTTATAAAATACCAAATATGTATACAGTACACTTTACAATAATAGTAGGTATATAAAAGTAACGCCTAAAAATATTTATTTACAAATACATTTGAATACACTTCCGACCATCTGACAACGTATGTAACATAAATGAATTGCAATAAATGAGTTCCTTCATTTAATACAACGTGTTTCATCAGTTTGTCTTATTATAAATGCCTGAAAATCATTATATTCTAATGTTTCGTACACTTGTATTACAAAAAAAATATCTTTATCATTTGGAGTCAAAATTTCTTGAATACAGCCAAAAACGGGACAAAAATTATTAAATTCAAAGGATATAAACAAACCCGATTTGAAAGAAACGCCATACCTCTTTACCCAGGACAAGAAGTAAATACGGTCTGGCACACTTTCTGGCATCAAGTAGCTTGCTATTGCTTCACTATATTTGATTTCATTAAATTGTTTGAAAGAGATATACTGCCCTAAAGCGAAATTTTCTTCAAATCCTGTTTTAGACAAAATTCTATAATTAAAATTAAGTTGATGTTTTAATGCCAGGGTATAAGGAATGTTTATTCTAGTAGAAACAGGTTTACTACCTAATTTGAATACGCGATGTTTTCCTTCATATGGTATACAGGAAATATTCGCAAGAGGTCCTACAACCGTCATGATTCGAGGGTAGTGAACTAAAAAATGATACTTCGGTTTGAGGTTTCCAAAAAGCTTAAGATACAGGGTATTATTCTCTGCAAATAATACTTTTAGCAATTCGGCGTCCTTTAAAGTAATTGATGCCTGTCCAACAAGTTCACAAATTTGTCGCAGAGATTTATATAATTACCAAACTGGATCATTCATCGGTATAAATTCTCCAACCAACACTCCAAAAACTCGTAAAAGCGCCTTCATTTCAGCGGCTGAAAGCACAATACACTTATTCCTTATCTGTATATTTGAAATCTCTGGCGGTTTATTTTCATCGTTAAAACTATAATACTTTAATTTGGAATTAAAGTGACGCAAAATAAATAATTTCCGTTCGTTTATGTAGTAATGCAAAATACATCCCATATCATACCTGTGAAAATGTATTCTACAACCTAATAAACACGATATATTCTCGATCTAATATATCCGTTCAAACATAAAAGTATACTGTTGCATTATGTCGTGCTAATAGCTAATATGGCGTTCGTTTGCCAAAACATCTATAAGAATCAAAATGTGCTTACCTGCAAACACTGAGGTTAGATATTCAAATCCCCACTGAATTAACAATTCTTTTACTCGTTCGTCCCCCATGGCTAGTATTAGAACTCACAATATATCACGATATCACGAGCTACGAACGAAGACAATCTGATATCTGATGGTTTGCAACAGCAAGCAACCGATCAAATCACGCCACAACATTGATCAAATGAGTATCTGACGGTATAGGTAATATACCTATGTACATTAATATAGGTACATTCATAATATACAAATACTGACTTATTTAAATCGTATTACAAGCTAAAGTAGAATAATACACATTGTAATTATGATATGTTTTCTAGAAAAGACTTTCTAATAATTACTATACATAAAACTTATAACGTAGTACCTATATACCCATACTTTTTAAGATCTACATATGTAGATGCGCAAAAGCGCAAACATCTTTTTTTGGTTAAGTTAACATTTTTTAGTTTCAATATTATGCTATGAATGTTTTCCGTCAATTACTAAGATTTTTTTGTTTTAACATCACCATTTCGGTCCATCCAAATAAAAACCTTACCTTCAACCATCTAAGTTTCTTCAGTCAACAGATTTTTTTTAACAGAAATAAATAGTTGCGCAAATGACTCATTTTAGTTGGATTAAATACAAAATTTGTTGCATTAACACCTTTTGTGTTAACATAGTAGTTGTTGTTAGGTTAACGCATTTGTTTCTCTCAGTGTACAATTAAAAAAAATACTACCAAAAAAGATCATTTTAAAAATTAAAATTGACTAAATGTAAATCAAATAAAGAAAATGAGAAATAAGTCGACGGTTTACTATATCAGTTTACTGCACGACATACTCGCACATCCGTCGGTACCAGGAAGAAATAACAAATATCGTATGTGTGAATATTCGACCTTATTAAGTTCGCCGAAGGCGTAGAACCGGATACTCGTCCGTAATTAAAATGAATATTCATCCAGACAGATTGATTCAAGGAAGTGGGCCAATAGCTTGGCTGGAGGCGCTTTTCGGAAGCCCGTGTAAGTACAGCGTTAGTAAAGGACGTTCAATATCGAGCCGCACATATCGAAAATCGCGTTAACGTTTCCTGTTGTCGATTTGGCTTCAACCTATGCGTGCATTCGTTCTACTTACACGTGACAAACAGAGATGGAGAGAGACTTAGGTAGACGTTGAACATTGAAGTAAAAATATTTGTATGGAATCTCCGCATAACGCAGATGGCTTTGACTGACGATGCAGGTACTATAACAAGAAGTTGAGAAGACCTGAAACTAATGAATACAAATTTTGATAGCGCACCGAGCTGAAAGTTACAAAGTTTCTCGGAAATTGTTTTTTACTACAAAATATATATTGCATTGTACTGATATTATAAAGAGGAATAGAATAAAGATAATGAACTAACATCTTTCAACAGATACATCATTCAAATCTTTCATTCCAACAGATTAAATTAGGATTAAAATACGTTAATTAATATGGAAACTGTCGACTTCTACATACGTGAAAATATTCCATACTGTTAAAAAAAAATCTAATGAAAATCCCTTCTTATTCAGAATTATTTATTTCAAAATGTCAACTCATTGTAGAAAGATACGACTGCTCATAAACAAGATGTCACTAAATTTCTAGATTACTCCTAAATTAAATTATTTTGTTCATTTAACTACAAGAAGTTTTGTAATTGTGTGTATAAACTGCATCAGGGAGAGCTCTTTTATGTAGCTAGGTAACCCGTTCATTGCTTGTGTACAATTATAACTAAAACCACCTTTAAAATACTGACAACACTGTGCAGAATAGATCTTTTTCCCTGGTATTAAAGTGATATGTACCATCGGCCGTTTTGTAAAGTTGGCTCTTGTTTTCGATATATTCACGTGGAAAGATTGTACACAAAAATACCCTAAAAAAACGTTTTTGTTTATGTTAACCACTTGTTCAACAAATGCCTATTGAGTTCGATGAATTTTTTTCGTCGGAATACTTAATTGGCGTGATATTCGACGTTTCATGAAAGACACATCATATAAAAATACCCTCAGTGACTCAGAACTCGTGGTATGGGATTTTGTTAAAGCGGTTATTGAGACTGTTCTCGGGATTCATGGATGTGATAACCAGCGCCTTTACATACACAGGACATGTTAAAATGTCATTAGATATTTGTTTTTTAGATGCACGCGTGAAAAAAATTACTGAACAAACAAAGTGACGGTAAGGCCCGAATATTGGTAGAGTGGAAAAGAAGTGGATACTCTGTTAGCAGATATTTGCGGGAAATTGCAAGAAGGATCAGAAATAGAAAACGTCCTCTTATTATTTAACTAAGGATTATAAAGTAAACAAGATTATAAAGGCTACCCCACAATCTAAAGTTAATTTAGTGTAACCTCGTAGCACTAAAAGTACTTTTTTTCCAAATAAAATGGGATTCTAAAGTGTTTGCAAGTGAACAGAAGTCATGTGCAACACTTATAATTTTACTACACTTACATAATACATACAGCATCTCGTTTTTAATTATCTTTTATTCCCTGGGGGTTGGGAGTACCTACCAGGCGCGTCCCCGAGGTGGTGGATAGGGGAAAGGTCATCTTGTCAGGGTTCGCTCAAGACGAGATGGTTAGTGGCGGCTATAAGTTCGTTCTCTCTGCTTAAAACCGGAGCAGAGTAAATGAAGACCATTGCCGTGAACCACTCCCCCCTCGCCCGAACTGTCGTGTCGTGAATAACGGCTTGCACAGGGTTTTACAACGATCCCAGTTCTTGCTTTCGGCTACCGAAAGCTCAACTGTTAAACCAGGTCCCGAAAGGGATGGGGGGTCTTGGCTTAACTGTACGGACCGAGAGGAGACAACCTCAACAAAAACCTAAATCCTAAGGTGGCGCAGTAGGCTGATGGGATGCGTGGCTGGATAGAAGACCAGTCTACTAGTCCAACCTTGGAGCACCTGGCACACCCCATTATATTTAGTCCTACTTCTGCAGGCGGGGCTATGTGGACGTGGACCTTTTCCTCCCTAGCTATTCGTGGGATCACCAACCATGGAGGAAGGACGTTTATTAGCAGGACGACACCGCTAATAAACAGGAATTGGAGCAGGACCTTCATAAGAAGCCTTCCACTTCCAAAGTGAGAGTACCTCACAAGGAAGGAACAAAGGGAGGAGCAAAACGACTGGAGCAGATTAGGGAACAGGATGGCCTCCATTCCCTCTCAAATTGCGGAGCACTGTGCAACTCAAGGGCGTTGCACCTGGGAGCACGTGAAATCGAAGAGGGAGGCTTCCCTAACCTGGGGCCTTCTGATATCCTACACTTTCTGGATGGAATAGAATTGGAAAGCAGCTTAAAACAGCAAGAACAGGGACACAATAGGTCTTTTTGATCGCAGTGCTGTGCATACATACATCTTATTCAGTAATTAATTTTCTTCATATAATTTTGTTTTTTATATACATTTAAAATTAAAATTATTTTTCATCGCCCACTTTTAATTAAATATTAATTTAAAACTACATTTTCTGAAAATCACTAATCTTAAAAAAAGCAATGGGGATAGATATAAGAATATTTATAGCTTTTCAATAGAGAATACAGTTCTACATCACATTGTGTAAAAGTATACAGTGCGTTCCATCTGAAAAAAAAATATTTTTAGTACTAAGAAGTCACCCCAAATCAACCCTAGATTGTGGGACACCCAGTATAATTTTCTAAAAACGCACCAAAAAATAGGTTTCTATTTGTAACGTCAAAGTTGGCCATGTCTTTCGATGTAACCGAAAGTGCGACATAGATGAAATTCATCACATAAAGACAACAAATATGACAGTTATAATTTGTCGAGTGAACACATTCATTCAGCTAATGAAACAGTGTAAATTAATGTATTATTTTGGTTTATAGATTTCATGAACAACATCTATTGGGGCAAGTGTTTCCACTGCTTATTTAATAAAGATTACTTTTTGATTAAAAAAACACTTGTTGAAATGACCAAAGTATTCATTGTTCAATACATCAACTTTCTTTTTTTAACTAACAATATTTATAGTGTCCAAAATTATGGTATATCCTGCAATGTAAATAATTTATTATTATTAACATTACTCATAATATTAACGATTTCGTTATTTCTTACAATATTATCATAAATCCAATAAATACAGTTCTTATCTTAATACCTTAAGTGTAATTGAAATAACAATAAATTTAAAGAAAAATGAATTTTATTTTTGAAACGAATCAAAAATATAAGTACATTCAATATTCAATACCAAACTCTAATTAAGAAAAAATTATTAAAACATGTATATCTATCAACGAACGAAATTCTAAAAAAAATCTAAAATAGCTCACACAAAGGTACGAGTTATATATACAGTTGTTTTTAAAAAATTAGAATTTTTTGGACTGTATAAAGGTATCCTGTCGATAGAAAACCATAATCGTTGAAGGAAAAAAAAACAATATTCCTACTGCACTAAAAAAATGTGAATTGGGAGTCGGAAGCAAAAAAGGGTAACAGGAACTTTCTACAAAATAATATATCCTTAAGTAGAAATATAATTCTAACATAAATATTGTCACGTTGGGGCGTGACGGGGTAGCTCAGAGGTAATACTTATATAATAATTGTACCTACCTGGTTGCAGGAGCAGGAATAACCAAAGACTAATACACTTAAGCTCTTTTTATTTCCCCCCTCCCTTTCAGAAAAACCGCAGGATTGCCTTTTATATGAGGGTAAAATTAAAGCAGTCGAGTGAAATTATTTATATGAAAGCAACAAATCGACTTCTGAGCTTGCTTATTTAGTTCTTAATTTCTAATACCTAACCATACATGGGATAGTTCTCTCTAGATAATTTTTAATTTATGCTTATCTATACCCTACTAAATACAAGAACCGTAATGGTAAAACTAACTATCTTAATCTACGCACTAAAACACTATCAAAAGTTCATCCCGACAGGTTGTCCTTTATGTTCTCCCCATGAACTGCTTTCGATGCTTCTCATTCGTTCTACAAGCTAGCAGGTTCGACCACCTCCACAATTCAAAGGACCACAGTGCCTCCAGATTTGGTCCATGAATGGACTCTGATTCCCCGATGTCCCAAAAAGATCGACGGTATGAGTGTAATGACTTTCCACTATTCGAGTGAACGGCTCTCACAGGGTTGCGCTTGTAAATATTAGCTCGTCCTGAACTTCGGCTGTCAAATGTCGACATACGAGCTCAGGAGCAACCTGAAAGCACCTATTAGGTACTGCATCGGTATCATCCAGGTTTTTCTCCTTCCGAATCTGTACGAGAACATAGACTCTACTATGGGAGTCCACAATGACTTCTCTGAAACTCAATTCGACTGTACTTCCTTTTAATCCCTCTCACACGACAGAGGAAAGGAGTCTGCCCTAGGAAGTCGTTTCGGACAATAGCACCGCCCAGAAAGCATGAGAAGCGCCCAGCGTCAACGGCTCAAAGCTGTCAAGGGCACCCACGGCGTCAAGCTGACAATAACGGCAGACAACGTTAAGCCAGCAAGAATACCAGACGGCGTTATGCCGACAAAAACGCCAGACAATGTTAAGCCGGCAAGAATAACAGAAACGCGTCAAGCGACAAAGAAACGCCAAACACATTTAAGCCGGCAAGAATACCAGACGGCGCGTCAAAATTCTACAAAAACGTTAACAACGTAAGCCGCAAGAACGCCAGACGGCGTTAGCTGGACAAAAAAGCCAGACAGCGCCTAACCGGCAAGAGTGCAAATGGCGTTACGCCGGCAAGAAAGCTGGAAGGGTGGTGCACTGGCAAGGACGTCGACCAGGCGCTATAAAAACTTTGGGTATTAACGCTTTAGACTTTTAAGTTGGAATGTTATAATTATGTATAAAGATACTTACTGTTGCTTTGTTTCTCTTAATTGTTCACATAAAATATGGACTTTTGGTATTGAATTCTTTGATTTAAAATTATAAAAGATAGTTTCCAAGAACCTGTAAAACACTGAACATTATGGAGGAAACTTCAGATTGAATAAATTATCTTGAAACGTTTTTTTTTTAAGTAGATTGTGGTTAACTATATGCTTAACCTCGAAGTTTCAAAATTGAGATACCATTGCAAATTTAAGAACTTTTAATGGACGGATTCCGTGAGTCACCCTGTATTTCTCTGCAATTTCTGCTGCCTTGAATAGTCAGTAAGTTAAAAAAAAAGTGGAAAATATTTTATGAAACGATCTGTTGAAAAAATGGTTAAAATATACCAAAAAGTATTTTTTTTTGATTTTTTAGGAACAATTTTTACACGTACACTTCTCACAGGAAAAGTCGGGACACTAGCAATCGTGAATTTTAAAATTTCTTGAGTGTAAATGCAGCTTTCAGAGGATATATGCACTTATCAAAGCCATAAATCACTTTTTTGTGTGTATTATTGCGATCAAAGATAAAGACTAAAAATTTAAACAGAAATATAAATATATATAGAGAAAAAGGTTTATACATTAAATAAACGAATTTCGGTGGCGGTGTTTTCTTAGAAATACCGAATACCGAAATATTAATGCCAAAAAAATACATAACAACTAAAAGGCCTCTTGAGTAGACGGCACCATTTAGAAATACACATATATGTATTGAACTTGTTTGATGTTATGTAGAGATAGTTCTTTTTTTAAGAAAATAATATATGGCGATGGGATTTTAAAATTATATTACCTATTACTATGATATTAATTACTTAGTTTGATTTATGCCCGCAAGTAATACTTTAGCAATAGATAATATATATCAATCAGCCTCCTGAGTTTTTGAACAATGTGATTTTCACATTGATTAATTACACTATTTTTGATGTATTCATTATTGTTGTTGCTTAGTATTCTTAAATATTGTATTACTGCAAAATATTTTTCTATGTATTAAAAAAATACCAAAAATAGTTCAAGATTATTTACAAAATTTTTAAAGCAATTAATTTCGCAAAGAAATTATTAATTTTATCAACCCTCCGTTTATTGTATTTTCAAGAAATATATCTTAACTATCGCCTGTGTAATCCAATGTCGTTCTATTTTTATTGGAATATAGCTAACACTTTTGGTCTGTAACACAGCTTCGGACAGTAGCAACGAAAAAGTATTAAATGTATCAAATTCAACAGTAAATATTTTAGCACTAACTGAGACTGACGAACAATATGCTTTCTTACAATGTTTGTTATGTATTATAAATCCAATAATATTTAAATAATTGTTAATAAACCTGTGCTACATACAGACAGTTTGTAAAGAGACCCAGTGTTGGCCATATTTCAAGAAACGACGTCAGATTACACAGGCGATAGCTAAGATATGTTTCCTGAAAATACAATAAACGGAGGGTTCATAAAATAAATAATTTCTTTGCGAACTTAATTGCTTTATTTAAGAATTTTATAAATAATCTTAAACCTGGTTTTGCTAATTTTTTATGGATAGAAGAAAACTTTATAGTAATACAATATTTAAGAATATTAAACAACAATAGTAATTAATACATCAATAATAGTGTAGTCAATAAATATGTGAAAATCACATTATCCCAAAACTGAGAAGGCTGACTGACATATTATCTATTGCTAAACTAATACTCGCGAGCATAAATCCAAGTAAGTAACTAATATCAAAGCAGCACTAACAAGTAACATAATTTTAAATAATAAAATCCCATCACCACATGTTTTCTTAAAAAAGAATTATCTCTACATAACACCAAACAAGTTAAATACATATATATATTTCTGAATAAAGCCGTCTATTCAAGAGTTCTTTTTGTTATGTATTTTTTTTTCATTGGTATTTCTAAAGGAAACGCCGCCACTGAAACTTGGATTTGTTTATTCTATACATAAACCTTTTTCTCTCTATATATTTATTTTTCTGTTTAAATTTCTAGTCCTTGCCTTTGGTCGCAGTAACATACATAATTAAGTGATTTATGGCTATGATAAGTGAATACGTCCTCCGAAAGTTGCATTTACAATCAAGAAATTTTAAAATTCTGAATTGCTGGTGTTCCGATTTTTCCTGTGAGCAGTATACATATCTCTAAAATGAGAGCCAACTTTGCAGAACGGACGATGGATGGCGTTGCATTCAACGTATTCGTATTGTATTTTACATCCAGGTCTCATCAATGTTGACATTTTCGACTAGCACAGTGTAATTATTATAATTTATGATTCACTACAAACAGGCATACAACGTATTTCCTTTTCTTTGACATGTTAGGCTCTCTGATAAATAAAATACTTACACATGGGGCCTACTGCATCCGCTTATTAATTTATTGTTGTGGGGACCACTTCCGATTCAGCACATACCATCTGAAATTCATGCGATTACGTCTGAAACGTAATTAAAACGCTTCAGACCGGATTCTCGCCATCCAATCTCATCTCGCCGGTTGACAGGAAAATTCGTAACACACTCGAATCGGCCTGTCCGAACCAGCAGACGAGATTATATCTGGAACGGCCTCCAGTATATGGCGGAGGAAGAAGGGTTTTCTGACTGATGGTAAACGTGCCCGACAAAGACGGAAGAGAGATATCGCTCGTCGCGCGACCACCCGTTCATTAGGTCGCTGTACTTCCTGTTTCCAGTTTGCTTTCGCAGGTCAGTTCTTCTGGCCGGTCGACGGTGTGAGCTGCCGCGTGATCTGATGTATGGTATGGATGCGTCACGCGTCAGATTAAAAGAAATTATTATTTTGGAATTACTAACAAAGAAAGATTGCGAATTGTAGATCGCAAATTCAAATTAAACTTTAGTAGATCCGACGCAGTTTTACTCAAGGACATTCTCTGTTGCTGCGTAACTTTAACTTTAGGGGTTACATTTGACTTCGAAATTCGGTCCAAATTTCGTTTATCCAAAATAACTTTTAAACGGTGAGAGATACCAAAAAAGTTTTAATGGCGGACATGCACCGTTTATGCAGCCCTTTCGACTGGTAGAGCTGTCTATATGTACAGGATGTTACAATAAGCATATGTTGTGCTTATTTTATCGAATTTCAGAATTTGCTTATAGTCACTCGCTTTGTCATCGAATCCTGTATACTGAGATGCCTTCAATAAATATACCGGGTGTCGACAAAACTATTTTTTTTATACTTCTTTATTTTAATGAGATACTCTATATATTGTTATTTAATTTCATTGTATATCGAAAACCAATGTAAAATTACACCAGGCCACACTACATGCTTGCTTTTGATGCAATTGAGATTTTCTTTCTTATGTCTAAATGCTTGTCCCATAAATTTAATTATTTTTCCATGAGTAAATTTATTGTTTCTTTTAATTTGTAAAATCCACTGTTTAGATGCACGGAACTTTGCCAGTTTAATGGTTGTGTTTGTTTTTAGCATCCACAGTTGCAAGTCTATATTGTGAACTACGCCGTTTTGGTCCATACCTGTCCAAAAGTCACTTTCTCCTAAAATTTGCTATAACTGCGTTAATAACTCTTTCTTTGGACGATTGGAGAAAATCAAACGATATTTTCAAACTACATCTTGTTCGTTGGGCAGTTGAATCGTTTAAACCGTATAAATTTCCGGGATCAGATGGAGTGTTTCCAATATTGCTACAGCAGGCAATTGGAAACATCATGGGGCCCCTCTTGGAGATATTTAGAGCTAGCCACGCGTTGGTGTATATTCCCAAGGCCTGGAGAGATACTAGGGTTGTATTCGTTCCGAAACCTGGAAAGGACACATACTATCATCCTAAATCATTTGGACCAATCAGTCCCACATCTTTTATACTGAAGACTATGGAAAAAATTATATACCTTAACATTACAGAAGGAGCACTTGCTAGGTATCCTCTGCAACCTCTGCAATGGGCATACCAAATGGGGCAAATCAGGAGAGGCTGACCTGCATAGTTTGATGGGAGGACTCAAAAAGAGCCCACATCAAAAGGAAGTTACCCTTGCAGTATTTCTAGACATAGAGGGCGCTTTTGATAACACATCAACGCCCTTGATCAACCGATCTTTAATGGACCGGAACATTGGACACACGACTAGCAGATGGGTTGAAAGCATGCTAAGAGGCACAGTTGTCTATGCCCAGATGCTAGATAAAAGTATCGCCATGAGGACCACTAGAGGGTGTCACCACTGCTGTGGAGTTTGGTCGTATTTGATCTCATTAGGTCATTAAACCACTAAAGAATATGGACGCTGGAGTTAAAGCCGAGGGTGATCCATTGGCTATATACTGCCGTGATAAGACCAGCGATAACGTACGGGGGCAGTACTTTGATGGAGGAGGACGGAAGTATCCTCCGCAGTGATGTTGCTAACCGCTGTCCAGCGACAGGCATTGCTGGGAATCACTGGTGCAACTAACAGGATAGCGGTCCCTGTCCTGTTAGTTCTTTGAAGACCATTGTGGGCCTCCCCCCGCTAGAGCTTTATGTGACAGCGGAGGCAATGAATGCGATCCTTAGAGTGAAAGTCAACAACCTGTGGCATCCCAACTTCAGGGTGGGAGGGCACACTTATACTACGGGCACGATGCTGGAGGGGCCGTTGCTGCAAATACCTACGGACAGCATGGCACCCGAAATTATCTTCACTGAAAAGGTGAAAATCTCCATACCGAACAGAGACCAGGCACGTAGTGAGATCACTGCTATCGATAACTTGTTCACGGACGGATTCAAACCCAGCCAGGGCGCAGGAGCCGGTATTTATGGGCCCAGACCTAATCAAAAGATATCCCTAAGCCTGGGGAAACATACAACGGTCTTCCAGGCAGAGATATTGGCCTTTGCAGCCTGTGCAGAAATGATTGCAAAAAGGGGCTACATGAGGAGGAAAATTAATATAATGACTGACATGTCATTAAGGGCATTTTCGAACCCCGTACCTAGGTCAAAACTAGTTAGAGACAGCAAACAATCCCTCAATGCACTGGCACGAGACTACACGGTGTCTCTGATTTGGGTGCCGGCCTATGAGGATATAAAGGGCAATGTAATAGCCGAAGAACTAGCCAATGAGGGCTCTAAGAGACACTTCATGGGTCCAGAGCCCGTATGTGGGATTATTAAGAATTCCGCAAGAAGGGAGATCTGGACCTGGTTAGATAAAGAAAGTACAAAGAAATGGAGGTCGACTGAAGATCAACTCTATACCAAATCACTGATAGGGGATGGGGATGTTAGTTTCTCTGATAATCTACTCAGGCGCAGCAAGAAAGAAGCTAAAACCATTACTGGGCTGGTAATTGGGCACTGTCCCCTGAAAAAGCATCTATACAACACAGGTCGAGTAGGCGAACCGTGGTGCAGAAGATGCGAGTCCCAGGAGGAAACGAGTTTACATGTAATCTGGCACATATGAGGAATTGAAGGTACTGAGGCAGAAATATTTCGGGAAGGATCTATTGGAACTCTCGAAGGTTCTCAAGTTTCCACTGGGCAAGATACTGGGCTTTATACAGAACTCCAAGCTGCTCGAGTGGAAGTAAGAGATTTAATAAGGACGGTACAATGAGCACCTAGCTCAAGTGCCCACTTTAGGTGCCCACCCTAATTTAATGAATGAATGAATAAACCCTTTCTTCACATTATAAACTCAGTACTATAGTCCTATTAAATTCTGATCTGATCCTAAAAACTTATGATTTGAGACTGGATGGATTACTGATTAATCCTATTTAAATGTAATTGTGTAAAATAACATAATCTGTGTCCAGATATGGACACATGCCCTACGAGAAAGTTCAACTGTGGCCAAGTTTGGTACACATGGTTAAAGTAATATATAAAGTAATAGTACTATAACATGAAAAATGTAATGCTGTTTTTTAGACAGCATACCTGATTCTTGTAACAGCAGGGCAGTGGCAAAAAATATGCTCAACTATACTCCTCATGTTCTAAACAAAGTCGGCATTTGAGGGCCTCGGTGCAATAATGATCCACGTGCAAAAAGTCTAATTTTGAGAAAAGACGATTTAGAAGCTTGTTTGATGCAAAAACAAGCCGCGGAACTTTTAAGTAAAGTGTATTCCATAACTATATTCCATTTTTATTATACCAAACTGTACAGTGTATATCCAGGAGCCATCTTCCATATAAAAGTAAGTGTGGAAGTGCTTTCTGAGTTTACAGTAGCCTGTAAAAACAGAGACAATCACCCACTTTTACGGTAAAATTCTAGCAATTGATGCATGCACCAAACCAGGACAGTTGTCCCAATATTGGAACACTTTCTGATTTGCCCAGAATTTCATTTGCTGTTTAGCTACCGTAGGTGCTATACCATTGGCAGGTTCTGGTCCCTGAAATTGCTCCGTAGCACAATTTTTGGCAGGGATGTCTGTTTCCTCATTTCCAAGAATGAGTGAGCGCCCCAGATTAGGGATAAATTATTAGCTATCCCTAATGTGTTTAGAATATGTTTACAGCTCCAGGTCAGTTTCGAGTTGCATTAATGCGACTCTGGTTCTTTCAACACCGCCTGACTGTCGCTGAAAACCTTTATTATTGTTTGTGCTTGTAGTTTTTATCCAAAATCTCTCTCGCACACATCTCAGTGGCATAGATTTCAACCCGAAAATCGTCTTTGTTGTCCAAAGTTGCAATATTTGCTGACTCTTGGACTGCGACGAAATAGTCCTGCTCCCACACCCTGCTCAGTTGAACCGGCCGTGAACCAGGCGGTATCTCTCTGCGTCAGTGCTTTTTCGTTGCATCTCAATTCCTCTCTGTTTGGAAAAGAGGTTGTGAAGTATGCATCGATCATTGATCGAGTACACATCCTGTACGAGAACATTCCAAGCATGCCGCCGGAAGTAATCGTATCCAGCAGCTTGTTTTTTCTGTTCTTTTTTCCAATTTCATATTATATAGAGATGTAAATATATCTAGGGAATACAGTGTAGGGATTATTATAAAAGTCCGTATTCTTTTAATTTCTTCATATTTATACAATCTATTTAATTTTATGTCATTAAATTATCAATTAGACCGAAATACCCGAATCCTACCTACTACCACTTCAACAGATACTATCTACTCCGACATACCTACGGATTTATGCTATATAGACGTAGTGTTTATAATTTATTACAGGCTATAACAATTTTACGACTGTGAAATTGGGGCGCCCGTCTTCGTTTGCCCGCGTTTTATTGCCCTTATTATTCTGGCAAGCAAGACAATTAATAAATAAGCGATCCGGGTACTGCTGCGGGATTGATGGCGCGTACTGTTACAAAGTGCCATTTAATTTAATACCCTCCCAGGCCGTATACCCGCTGCCGCCTCGTCGTCTCCTTTCCGGGCAAGATACATTTAATTGGAAGCGTTCGTTATCAATCAAAAGATTTAATAGTAATTACGTTTTACGGGTAACAATATTTCATTGTAATTAACGTGCCCGGTAACTCGTCGTCTTTCGTGCTCGCGTTGTTCGCTTGAATTTTACTTGAATTCTACACCGAAGGCAGCGTTTTGAAGCGTAGAATACGAAAATGGCCTCAAACAGTAGATATTTCTATCAGCAATGGAGATGTGAGTGATTTGATTTTCCGGTACAAATAATCCATTACTTTTTCCCTTCCCCTTTGGATTGGACCCGACAATGATCGAAAGACAAGGCACTGCATAAAGCTATATCACTGACGGACAGAGGTCTAATGCCATTAAAGTTATCAACGGCCAGGTGCGACCCCTGGAGAAGATCTTCACCACTGTCGAAATCCGAGAGGCTTGGAGAAATAAGGCGCTCCATGGAAAATACATAACCCCACAACCACTGACGCAATATCCATCGATCCCGAGCTACCTCCAGCGTGGCTGCACAAAGGAAACTTCTTCACTGAAACGAAAGGATTCATCGCTGCCACACAGGACTAAGTGGTAGCCACGCACGCAGACAGGAAAAGAATCCTGAAGAAGGCAGTGCCCAATGTAAGATGCGGGATCTTAGGTGCTATCTCCAAAGCTACTCCATTGGCTCTATGTGATGGTGGTACGTCCAACCATAACCGAGTAAACGGCTTTAACAAACAAAGGCCAAGGAAACTTAAATACAAAAATGCAGAAAAATACTAAGTTATAGGATAGAACGCTATAATAAATGTATAATTCAATCATTACTGCATGCACTCAACCAAAAAGGTACGCTGTACTAATGAAAAATTACATCAAGACCTCTGGAGAAGATCTCCACCACTGTCGAAATCCGAGAGGCTTGCAGAAATAAGGCACTCCATGGAAAATACATAACACCACAACCACTGACGCAATATCCATCGATCCCGAGCCACCTCCAGCGTGGCTGCACAAGGGAAACTTCTTCACTGAAACGAAAGGATTCATCGCTGCCACACAGGACTAGGTGGTAACCACACACGCAGACAGGAAAAGAATCCTGAAGAATGCAGTGCCCAATGTAAGATGCGGGATCTTAGGTGCTATCTCCAAAGCTACTCCATTGGCTCTATGTGATGGTGGTACGTCCAACCATAACCGGTAAAAGGCTTAACAAATTCAGAGGCCCAAGGAAACTTAAAATACTAAAAATGGCAGAAAATGCTAAGTTATAGGATAGAACGCTATAATAAATGCATAATTCAATCATTGCTGCATACACTCAATCAAAAAGGTACTCTGTACTAATGAAAAATTACATCAAGACAACGAATATAATACTTATAATTTGCCCAGTGAACACGTTCATTGAGCTTGCTGTTGAAATGACCAAAATTAATTACTTAATTAATTATTTTTTTTAAACTAACAATATTTATAACGTAAAAAACTATGATATTTTTTAGAATATAAATTGTTCTATTCTAAATCTAATCTATTACTATAATTAACATTACTCATAATGTTAACAACTTCGTTATTTCTGACAACGTATCATAAATCGAATGAATACAGTTCTTATGCTTTAATATCCAATAACTGTAATTGAAATAACAGTACATTTAAAGAAAAATGTATTATTATTTTGAAAATGAAACAAAAATACAAGTATATATGCATCTTCAACTATTATACTACATTCAAATTCAATACTAAACTCTCATTAAAAAGAAAAAAGTTGTAAAAAATGCATGTATCTATGAAACCTACCGTTAAATAAACTTTTAGAGGTAACAAAATTCTAAAAAAAAATTAAAATAACTTGCACAAAGGTACGAGTTATACATACAGTTGTTAAATTAGATTTTTTTGGACGATGTAAAGTTGTCCTGTCGATAGAAAACCATAATCGACCATAAGAAAACTCTCTAACTGCACAAAAAAAATGTGAGTTGTAGGTCCGAAGCAAGAAAGGGCAACAGAAACTTTCAACAAAATACCACATCCCTAGCAGAACTATCATTCTAACATAAATATGGACAATATGGCCGCCCAGAAAGCAAGAAAAGCGCACAACGTTAGCGGCGCAAAGCAGCCAAGGGCGCCCGACGGCGTCAAACCGGCAAAAACTCCAGTCGGCGTCAAACCGACAAAAACGCCAGACCGCCAGAATGCCAGATGGCGTTATGCCGGCAAAAAAGCTAGACGGTGTTATGTCGAGAAGAAAGCTGGATAGAAGGCGCCTAGCCGACAAGGACGTCCACGGGCGCTATAAGATACTTTTTTTAGATTGTTTTAATGTGTTAGACGAGGCAGTTTAGTTGATTCAACTAATTGTAAGTTATAGTTATTGAAAGTTTTAGATTGGTGGTGGAGTTAGTAATAATATAATTAAGTGTTCTTTCCAATCATTTATTTTAAACTTCTCTGTCTACCGGTTTCGGCTTAAGCCTTATAAAACGTACTGTTGTCCAGATGATGGCTTAAGCCGAAACCGGTAGACAGAGAAGTTTAAAATAAATGATTAGGAAGAACCCTTAATTATATTATTAATTGTAAGTTGCCTGCTTTACGGTCAACTAACTGATTGTCATTGAAGATCTATTGAAGCCGCCGAAGCGGACAAGTTGACTACTTGTGAAAGGGTTCATATCAGTACGCTCCTTGACAACCGTCCGTTCAACTAGTCGAATCAACTAAGCGCTCGTCTGAAAGAGGCCTTAAAATTTAATTTGGGTGTTCTGTTGTGAATATTTATACAAATTTATTGTTAGATACCTTCCTGTTGCCCTATTTCTCTTAAGTGTGTATATAAAACATGAACATTTGATGTTGAATTCTTTGATTTCAAATAAAAATTTGAATTTATAAAACAAAGTTTCTATGAAGCTGTAAAACGCTAAGCATTCTGGAGGAAACACCAGATTTAAAAAATAAATTATCTGCAAGGTTTTAATACATTTCTAAAATTATACCGGATGTCGTCGAAGTATACACCAATATCCTTAATATTTAGAATCTCTTTCCTTAATTAATATAGAAATGGTTGAATGAACAGCTCAGCATCATTGATGTGGCAAAGGTGGTCTTCCGCTTATTGAAGTGACTTCCCAAGAACATAAATGCTTCTAGTGAATCCCTAATTGTGTATTTCTTACTAATTTGTTTGATTTCCTTTTTTGGTGACAAATAATTTGGTTGCAATAAAGTAAGCATGCAGTGCTCACAAAATTGTAGTAGTTTCTTCCATCTAAAAATACATATTAGAATTATTTATTAGAATAGATAGATATATTAAGGTAAAAAATAGTTCAAATTCAAATTTTGGATTGGGTATTCTTTAGTAGTATTTCTTGATTGTTGACAATTACGCTAGTATCTTCTGTTTCTAATATTTTCTTAAGGTTATTTATACAGCTAGTTCTAGGTAATTGAATTTCAGTTTTATGAAAATGATGTTCAGTAGTAAGATTTCTTCATGCGGCACTAATATGTTTACGATTTATTTGCTTTTTGAAACTACCCAGAGTTGTAGAAATCTGATTACATTCGCGTTCACCACATCTATATATATGTCAACTGAACGTAAATTATACATTCGCTTGAAATAGCCAAAAAAAAATGTTATAGTTTTCAATTTTCTTTTGCATAAGAAACACAACATGTTCAAAAATAAAACTGTAAAGAAATCTAATAATAAGCAATTGTACTTGACACTTCATAACTTATCTTATGTTTATATTTGTGCACCCAAAACGGTCTCTCCTCATTCACAGACTTCACTGTTGCGAGTTGCGAAGCGCACAATATGATGGCTGATTACTAGCGCCTGAAGGATGGAGAATATATATCAAAAATGCTTTTTTTTTATTATTGTTTTGACAAGTGCGTTCATCGTGCCAAAAAAAAACCGCGTTTGTTTATGACTTAAACAACCGCGTTTATTGTTATATTATAAATGTTAAAAGTATGTGTAAGTACAATACTACTTGCTCCAAGCATTACGACGTTGCTTTGGGGGTGGTGTATTATTAACAAGGACGCGTTCTGGGTCCGTTGATATTCCTGTTTTTTGTGACCGATATGTCTACATGTATTGATAGTGGTAAAATCATAAACTTTGCCGATGACACTACAATCGTGGTGGATAGTGAGCCCGTTGTCCAGCTGTAGTGTGATAAACAGTATGGAGAGGTGGTGTGGCACGAACAATGTGATACTGAATATTGAAAAACCTGTGCAACTTTGTTTTTGTAGAAACAGTGTACCGGATGTACTGCAGGATTTTTCAAGAGGTGTATGTGCTAGGTATTTGGGGCTGCATGTAGATTAGTGTCTGTGGGAAATTGAATTCAACATACTTTGCGTTATTGAGTTTAAATTCTGTTCTTGGTGAGTCTGCACTAGTCCTTATCCTTATATTTCTTATAATATTATGTGCTGGGATAGAGGAAAAAGATTGGACACGAGACTTTTAAGACTTATATTTCAATTATCGCCGCACCAATCTTGCAGGAAAGTGTTTAAGAAAAATGCTATGCTGATTGTACCCAGTATGTTAGTTTTTAAATGTGCAATGTTTGTTAAAAATAATTTTTAGTGGTTTAAACAGAATAAGTCCTTTCACAACTATACCGCTAGACATATGTAACTTGGAATTTAAGACCACCAGCTCACAGGACTGCTCTTTTTGAAAAATCACCGGTTTATATATGTGTTTAAAAATTTATAATAAGTTACCTAACAGTATTAAATCTTTAACCAACAAGCATGTGTTTAAGAAAAGTTTAAAAACATTACTAATTGAGAAGTGCCTGTACTCATTAGTTGGTTTTTTGTGAACTGGAATTTCACTTTGTTTTTCAATCTTGTTTCTTTATTATGGTTTTACTCTAGTCCTGTTCTATTATTTTTTGTCTTGAACTTATCTTATATCTTGGATCTACTGGATTAATAAGTATTACTATATTGTATGTTCTTTTTTGATATTGGTTAGTTTTGTTCATTATTGTGATAAATTTTTCAACTATTACAATAAAGTCATTTATTGCTACAACTAAAGAATTAATTAATATTCACGTATATACCTAATCTAACTGTTAATGGTTACAATGAAGTTTTTTACGAAATATATGAAAAAAGATTATTGATTATACGAATTCTTCGTCATTGATCAATGTATACGATTTTCTCTTACAATTAATATTAAATTAGGTCACATTAAATACTTGTGTAACACTCGGTTGATATTAGCATACATATTGTTACGCTACAGAGTAGCATACAGCCCGGATTAAAAAAATTAGTTTTTAAAAGAAATACATTAATTAAATTAGTAAAGATCAAATTTTTAACATCCCAGTGTCATCTATATTTATTAAGCATGCAGGGCGAGAAATTCCGATAAAGGCGCGTTGACATCAAAAAATTTCGAATAGCTAGTTACCCCTCTTATTATCTCAGTACGTAAGAGGCAAGCGTGCAAGACTGTTGCCAAAATGTCCTCTCCTTCAAATTGTATGTTAATGACCAGTTTAGCTGATGTCGTAGGCACAATTGTATTGTACCTCAATCGTAATTGATCTCTCATGTAAAATTAAAACATTTAAGTGTGGATAAAAGTGATTTTGTTTAATAAAAATTCTAAATGTGAATTTGTGTAAAATCAGACATAAATCTTTGGATATTATTATCTCAGCTAAGTACGTGAATCCGCTTAATTAATAACACTAACGTTTTATTAGTAATTCCGCCTTTTGCAATATAAATTCAATATCTAGAACGTAAATACGTTTAAATTAAATTTTAAAATACCCGCGCTTTCTGAACGTTCGAACAGGAGTTAAGCTAGGCTTAAAAAGACGTGTGAAACAGAATGGCCAACCTTGATAGTAAATTACTGGATATCGGTTCGTATCGTAAATACATATTAAATACTTATTAACCTACATACTACCAACTTATACAAATTTTCCCAAGTAACTGCAAACCGTTTAGCAATGATACGAACAACTTCCTAACCTCAAAATGTGCTGAACGTATTAAAATGAAATTTCTTATAAGTACAATTAAATTTAGATTAGAATTGAAATAATACGTATATTTTTAGGTAGATTTGACGAGGAATACCTTCTACAAAGACGAATTCTGCGGACATCGGTGTGGTCAGGAATGTCGGTTATCTGATAGGGGCCCTGGTCATCGTAGGTACTTCCGATCACGGCGGATGGCTCGATCAGGACAGGAACACTACTCGGGGAAAATTGTCGTTGAAGAAAAATTACCCAAATGTAGTGGGTAATTTGGATAATATTATGTGATAAACTTTGTTTAACAATTAACAATTATTTTCAGGTTGTAAATTTGGAATAAACTTGGATTTTATCGAAATAGCCGTTAAACTTTACGAAACAAATTGAGACACGTCTGCCTGTAACGACGCTTGGCTGTTGAATCCTTTCGAATCGAAAAATTTTAACCGACTTGGAAGCGATTGTCTTCGATAAGGAGTACCACTCTCACAAAATGTCCGTTAATTTAACCGAAATGAGGGAAACATGCATCGTTTTATACATGAGAATGCCCATGTGACCGAATGTACTGTCAAATGTTTAAACGAAATAAAAAATAAATAATTGCAAAATTTTGGAATCACCTTACAATTAAAATATAATAAAGGTATGTGTCTCTAAATTATGAGAAAAATACATTTGAAATTTTTAAACACTTATTACTATGTAAAATTAACAATCTTAAAATTCATTGCTGTACACAAAAAGTAGTAAAGTATTCTTTTTTTTTGAGTGTAGATAGCCTTGTGCTATATTGTGCGCGCTAGTGCTCACAGGGCTGAATGGTGAGTGCGCATTTATACAAAATTTGTTGCCAATCTAGCCAGGGATTAGCTGTGAAGCACAGGTATAAACTGTGACAGGAAAATAACGAAGAAATAAAGATTGATAACTAAAGTCTCCGATAAATGAATGATTCAATTCGTGTCAAAATGTACGACCAAATATGTTTCCTTATCCTAGATGACAGCATGTAATAGCCAGACAGTGTTCCCAACCTTTAAGCATAGAATTTCCCACGAGAACCATCAATATTTCCCTTTGTTTAACAAAATTCCCACGAATAATATATCAAATATATAAAATACGCTCTTGCGCATCTTGTGATGACGCGATTAGGATTCAGTCCTCTACTAGTAAAATAAAGTAGTCACACCCTTCTATAAATAAGGTAAACAAATAATTTCTTGGTAGATAATTTCTGATATATATATATAGAATAGCATGCTTTTGTATTATAACGGCGTGCTTGCACAATATGCAATTCTATTGTTAATTAAATATTTTACTATTAAAATGCATCACAAACTATTATTCAAACCGATTAACGAATCATTAATGTTGGTTAAATACTTTTTAGCTCACTTTTTAGCTACTTTTCCCTTCGACTTCAAAACTTCCCACGAATCGGGAAATTTCCCACAAGCTGGCAACATTGCAGTCAGATCGGGTTTAGGAGGTATTTATAGCTGTTTTTTATTTGCTATCTGACTCACCTAACTTCAGTTTTGTGAGTTAAGCTACGATTTACTTACAACGAATGGTGACACCCGCCGACTAAACAGACTGCAAGGGAGTAGTTCGTAGCTTAACACACAAAACTGAAAAGAGATAAAGGGTAAGCCAGCCGATAAATAGAAAGTGTAAAGTAAATATGCGCCCTTAATCGTATATATTTCCCACCAAATAAGTATGTGAATAAAATTTATGCCGAAAATATGCCGGATAACTGTTTGTTCCGATTTTGTTTTTGATTAAATAGATAACGAAAGTACAATCTTGAAACCCCAGTTAGAAAAAGTTACTCATCAGAAACACAATGCCATTTATGCCATATCAAATATCACAATTATAAGCGAACTGCCAAGTTTCACGCAAACCGGTAGAGAGCGCTGCGTTCTACAATTAAAGCGACATGTGTCACGGCAGCTCCGAGCAAATTATCGGTTGGTTAGAGGGGGACTGCGATATCTCAAGTTCTATATTGCATGAATGTAGCTCGCCGGAATACAGTCAGAGTCTGGGTATTATTAACTGGGGGCCGCAGCTGATTTGTAATTCTCGCGATAACTTAGGACTTGATGTAATAGTAGTGGAGTTAGTATATAGGTATATATACCATATAGGTAGTAAATGTTACTGTATATAGGCGAAGATATAGCCAGCATTGGAGAATAATGAGCCTCACGTTAGACTCTATCATTAGTCTACGATGAAACGAGTGTTTAAGACTGCAATTAATAAATTAAGTTCGTATATCGCCTTAATTACAGACTTCAGACCAGTGCCGGTGGTAAAACCAACTGGGTATGACGGAAATGTACTAATAGTTCAAGGAAACGTACAAGGACTATAAATTTATTACGTGTTCACGTGTTTACTGCCAATAAATACAATTATTATTATTAAATATTCCTTTTGAATTTTTTTCTTCGCTTAAGTACACTGAGAGAAAAGAATGACCTATTAATTTAACACTGTTTCGGTTTACATTACGAGCAATGCACTCTGAACTTTAAATTAGTAAATACAAAAGTTATTAACATTTTACAGTTGATTCAACACTTAAGAGTATTCAATATAATTTTACACCATTCATAGTTTGAATAATATTAACACCACTTTCTTATGGTTGGTGTAACCATTGAATGGTTGGTTCTTATGGTTGGTGTAACCATATAGTATAGGTGAACTATACTATATGGTAGAATAACCAAATTAGAATCCACTAACGGGTCATTTTTTCTATTAATTTTTCCAGGAACAATGTTGGTCCATAGCTGCCATTCTTTTATTTGGTAATGTTGCTGAACTGCTCGGCTATCCCACAGACACAACAAACAACAATATTTGGTAAACTTTCCTTGCAATTGAAATAATAAGGGAATAACCATAAGATCACCACAGATTTGCTAAAGGTGATTTGAATTTTGAATGAGTTGAGATTTAATATAATTGACATATATGTTTTTTTTTTTTGTTTCTAGAATGAGCCAATAGATTTTGATGGTTTCAAGTCACCATTATTAAGTAAAACGGCCTTGAGAATTGTTTTTGACGTGTCGATAAACAATCGTCATTCTGCAGGATTGTATTCAATACTCATTTTCATCAAAAATGCCAACTTCTGGAATCGATGCACACAGATATAAAGACTGCAATCGGCGCAGTGATTCATTTACTATTTACTTGTTGACTCGGTCTGACAAGACAGAAACGAAATGTCACTGAACTACCACATAGTTAAGAAAGTTAGAAATAATGTTCCAAGGTTGTGTTACATGTGATTTTCAAGAATAGAAAACCGTTCTTGCACGGTTTGCACGGCTGTAAAAATTCTCGACAGTTTTCGTTGTATTTGTGAATTATGGGTTACAAAATCGTAAAAGAAGCTTTTAAGTGAATTATTTAAAAGATGTTGTGAACAATATTTTTGGTTTCAAAATTAGAAATCAAGAGAAAACCGCCAAATGAGTACTATGTATTGTGATATAATTTAAAAATCACATAAACATTTTAGTTCAAAGCATCAAGTTGTTTCACAATTGTTAATACCAAAGATCCATATCAAGGAAAACAGATGATAAATAATTTACATTTCAGAAAAATCCTGTTTCAAAATCACTATCTGTGATACTGTCTAAGCTGTTCTGGGAACTGTTAAAGCTGTTCTAGGAACTGTTGAAGCTGTTCTAGGAACTGTTGAAGCTGTTCTAATAGCTGTTCAAGCTGTTCCTGGAGCTGTTGAGCTGTTTCGAGAACTGTTTAGCTATTCTAGAAATGTTGAAGCTGTTTCTGGAATTATTGAGCTGTTTCGAGAACTGTGATAAGCATCCGGAAAAACCGGAAGTAAAGTGAATTTAGACCCCCTATGTAAACCTTATGGGATTTTGGCCCAGAACTCTCATAGCTCCTCTACTGTCAGGTCACTTAAAAATGACACATTCGAAAGATCGCTTATATCTTCCTCGTTCGTGAAATTTGCAAAAGAATTTGAATGCATTGGGGTTGGAAGCTCACCATCAGTTCTTTTCAACGGTTTGTTTACAAGGTGGAATATCTGGATACGTTTCTTTGTGTTTATTTCTTTTTGAAAACCCTTTGATTTTTAGAAGAAACACTCCATGGCGTAATTTGTTGATTCACGTCAAATCATAAGCCTTTCTGACAGGATTGTAGAAGAATACTGATTTTTCTTCCAGTGATTTAATTTGACATAACACAAAATATTACATGTACATAGTACTCATATGGCAGTTTTGTCTTGATTTCTAATTTTGAAACAAAAATATTGTTCATAACATCTTTGAATTAATTCACTTAAAGGCTTCTTTTACGATTTTGTCACCCATAATCCACAAATATAACAAAAACTGTCCGGAGATTTTCTACAGCTTCTCAGTAAGAAATTTGTAACACTAGAACTACACTACGCCGAGTTCATGGAGGTCTCTCTAAATAGTGTATTTTTTTTTAACACTAAGAGTAGTGTTAGTAGTTAGAGGATATTTAATATGCCTTAGTGTAAATACAGTATAACACTACTAGTGCGAATGTTACTGCTTCTTAGTGTTTATCTAATGTTTTAGTGTAGATCGTAAGATCACTACTAGTGTGCATTAAACAACATCAATAGTGATTGTTAACTCTAGAAAGAGGTAATTTTCTCTATTAAATCTTTTATCAATACTACTGTAACGGAAGGAAAGTAAATTAAGTTCCTTATTCACTAATGAATAAAGCAACGACCGTGTTCGTTGAAATTAAACGTAATTACTCCGACATAAAATAATTCTATACATATACAGTACTTATATAGTATAAAAATAAACTCAAATAATTGAAGTTAAACGAATCGACAAAACACGAAAGTAGTTTTTTTGAACACGTTGAACATCTTATCATCCTTGCTATCAGGTATTCTTCTACTGATGATAGTAACTCTACACTGCGGAACTTTATTAATCAGAAAATTGATAAGAATCTCGACCTATTTACTTTCTCCCTTTCTGATGGTATCGTCCTATAATACAATTCTAAATAAATGTATTGTGTATAATATATAGACAATCACTTACCTTTTATTTTACTGCAACACGTATGTAATACATAACCTAACTAGAATAGCGTATTGGCGGCTGATGTACCTACATATCTACATATGTAGGTATGTATTGCATGCAAGACCTACGTCTTGTCCACTGAAGCACTGAACACTAAACCGTTACAACTATTCTGGCCAATCAGAACGCATCGTATCTGATCATGTGTTATTACAGCGCGCGAAATACAATATGCACTCCAAAGAATTGACTATTGTTACACTGATAGAGTATATACTTTACTCTGCCAGTGTTGAATTGCACTAAGTAGCCTGTTAGTGTAATTATTTCACACTAAATTTTTTTTAGTGTAATTATGAACACTACTTTTTTTTAGTGTTAAATCAAAGTGTATAAATACACTACAATTTTAACTATATTTGATCAACCCTAACACTAAGAACATTAACACTGGCGCTATTTCTTACTGTGTTCTTGCACGGTTTTCCATTTTTGAAAATGACACGTAACACAACTTTGGAACATTATTTCGAACTTTCTTAACTATGTGGCAGTTCAGTGACATTTCTTTTGTATCTTGCCAGACCGCGCCAACAACTAAATAATAAATGAATCACTCCGGCCTTTATATCTGTGTGTATCGATTCCAGAAGTTTGCATTTTCTTATATTCCGCGATGACTAATTAATAAGTTAAAAGGAAATAAAACGAGTGATTGTCTTCATTTGATTACTAAGAATAGTTCTTCAGAGAAACGAATTTGAAGGAAGCATTTATAATTTTACATTAGTTACCTATCCAGCTAGATACATGAATGTATTTATCTAAGACATAAATTTAAAATTTTAAAGTCTTAACGCACGACAAACCCCAAGACAGCGCCGAGAGAATAATCACTCATTGTACCCACCCATTATTAACGTCTCGCCGACTTATTCTACCGACATCGTACAATTGTCATGAGTCCTATTGTGGCCGATTCATTCCGGAAAATTACCTACTAGCGCTGATCGTTACCGAGTGCGTGGGTAGGTGGCGTGGCGGTTCTTCCTTTCATCCGGCAGAGGGAGCAAACGTGACGGACACCGCTCGGACCGCTTCGCTCTAACGAAGAAACGAACTGCCCCGGGGCCGAAGAATGACCCGCCGCCGTTATTAATCACCGGGAGATTAATGCCGTCGCGATATCTCGCCACAACAATTGGATTATTAATGGAGAACTCGGCGGTAAACTGGTCTCCCATAAAATCGTTCCCAAATCCCCTAGTTTTGCTTCGGTGTGTCTTATCTTGACGTCGGTCGGTCGTGAAGAAATATTGTTGTGAATCGTATACTAGATAATGGTTATCTATGCAATTTACTTTGTATATATGGAATTCAGAATGAATTTAAACGGAATATTATGACTAGATAGAGAAGGTGCTCTTGTAACGTTTCACGTTTACATAAAATAAATTGTTTAATTTGCAATCGCAATAAACTAGGGGGCTGCGGGCTTAGTTTCAAGAACATTATCCTCTAGGTGTTAGTTTAGTTTAGTTTAGTTTAGTTTATTTTCATATTGTTTGGGCCAGTAACACTGGATACAGTGTGTCAAAATACAAATGTAAAATACAACAAACAAAATTTTAGAAGTAAATAATTAACAGAAAAACAAATAGAACCAACAAAAACGACAAAAAATGTGTATAGTCAAGAACAAAAATATTCATTAATGGAGTAATGGGATTTTTCTATTAGGAGCGCTCTAACCTGTTTTTTAAATTGTTTAATGCAGTCTGTGCTAGTGATTGTATCTGACAAGCTATTATATACTCGTAGGCATTGAATTATAGGCGATCTCTTTGTAGCTGATAGGTGGTGCTTGGGTATCGTCAGTTGCTCTATATGGCGGGTGATATAAGGGTGATGTTTTTTGTATTTATTAAATATTTCAAAGTTTTGTTTCACATAGACTGCCGATTTATAGATTAAAATGCCGGGAGAAGTTAAAATTTTATTTTCTTTAAAAACATCCTTGCAACTGTCGCGGTTAACGCCGTTTAAGGTTGCTACCGCCAGAATTCAAGTGTCAGTGAGTAACTTTTTCGACAGTCTTCAGCCCCTCCCAATTTACTTCCCAAAGTATGGCGAAGTGCCGACAGTGAACTGTCTTATTCATAAAGCTCTAATTGAAAGTTTATCTCCGGCAGATTTTATTTATACAGACGCTTCAAAGTCAAATGATGGATGTGGGTGTGCCTTTTTTGACGTAACTAACAACTTCAGCCAAACATTTAAACTAAATAATGTTGTATCTATTTTCACGGCGGAGGCGATGGCTATTTTGGAAGCGCTAAAGTATATAGAACGGCAAAAACTAAAGAGTACTGTAATTATGAGTGACTCTAAGAGTATTTTAGAAGCTTTGAAAGGCAGTCAGCCACATAGATGTCATCCTGTGTTATGGAATATCATCACGCTGTTTAACAAGTTAGCTTCAAACGTTATCGCAGTCAAGTTTTTTTGGATAAAAGGTCACTCTGGAATACAGCCCAATGAACGGGTAGACCTTCTGGCAAAATCAGCTATCGATTTGCCAGTTGCTGCATCGAATAAAGTGTACGCGCAGGATGTTTTTTGTGTGGCGCGCAAGCATTTTCTTGTGGACAAATGGGAAGAGGGATGGCAAACATACTATCGTATAAGAATGACACAGTATGCCGTTATTCATCCTTCCATTTCCTTTCATCGATGGCATCACCAGAGAATGGTATCACGTTTTTGCTATACTGCCATTGCCCGGTTAAAGTTCGGTCATGGTATTTTTCCTGCTCACCTTAAGAAATTGGGTATTATTGACGAGGCTACTTGTAAGTGTGGATATGATACGGCTGACTTAGATCACATTATCCTTGCCTGCGCGGAACATCAGGAGCCCAGAAAGAAATTCATGGAAGAGTTAAGAAAAATGTCAATTCCACTTCCAACTAATGTAGTGACCTTACTTGGTTCCAACAACTTTAAAGTTACGAAGTATCATTAGATTATGAAGGAGGCCGGTATTACTATTTAATAGCTTCTCGTCGTTTCCTATGTTTCTTTTTCCTGTGTGGGGTTACCTTTTATCCGTTGGCCGATTCTTGTTTGTCTTTACGAAGTCGTTTCGATAGGCCCCGAAACGTGAAAAGTGTGTCCCCTTGTCTATCCTCTTGTTTCTTCATTAGTTGTTAGGTTATTGTGGCCAATGGGTTTAGATCCCGAAAGGCATTAAAAAAAAAAAAAAAAAAAAAAACTGTCGCGGTTATTAATGTTAAAAATCAGTCTTATGAGCCGCTTTTGTGTAATATGAATACTCTCTCCCAACCAGTTGCTACGCCCCATATAATAACATTGTGTACGGAAGAGCAGAGTATGCCAACGCCTAGTATCTACTAGGTCTTTTCTTTCCAATGTATATTGGAACGTTCGCTATTTGTTTTTTCCATTCCAGCTTATCACCTATGGTAACACCTAATATTGATGCACCATCCGTACAAGGAATATTTGTAATAATATCTGGGGTTTTGCGTCTATGGAAATTTAATATTTTAGTTTTATTTTTATTTAAAATTAATCGGTTTGTTTTGCACCACTCTGCGATATCTTGCAATGTACGCGTTATCATAAATGAAAGGTCCGCAGAATTTTCACCCGTTACTATTACCGTTACATCATCAGCAAACAAAATCGTGTGTCCATAATTAAAGTATTGCGGTAGATCGTTTATTAATAATAAGAATAATAGGGGGCCCAACACCGACCCTTGGGCTACTCCCATGTCACACGCATACTCCCGCGAATACACGTTGCCTACTTTGACAGTCATAGACCTACCGTTCGAAAAAGATGTCAGCCAATCCAGCGGTACGCCCCTAAAGCCCATGGAATACAGTTTTTCAGCCAATGTATTCAAGTCAACACAGTCAAAAGCGCGCGTTAAATCGAAAAATATGCCAGCTACGTATTTATTTGCGTCTAGAGCTTCATATGTGATTTCTGTGCTCTGAAATAGTGCTGTTTCCGTGGAACGTTTCCTGTTCCAAGCCGATGGGTGTCCACGAACGACATCCGCAGTAGTTTGAGCAGAGTTTTGAATTGCGGGGTGAAGGGAGCCTAATGACGTCAGAGGCATACGGGTCAATGATATAACGCGTCGAACGGCGAGGAAAGCGTTAGAATGCTTAGCTCAGCAATTCATTTCTGCGTTTATAATCCCTTCCTTGACTGAAAGCCGATACAGGTGGTCTTGTTAATTTTGCTCGTGGTAAAAGCTCTTTGGAAATTAACAAGAATCCAGAACCTGTGAATCTTGAAGACTTATTTCGGCCGGAGCTGGAACTTTATAAGTTCTGAATAAAGGAATAACATCGGCTTGATTTCTTTGAGGCTGTTCAACTACTTACATTTTGATAGGCATTTCCCCACACGCCTTATATCTTAGCTAATTTATTAGCAAGACCGCCAATTTGGCAGTTAATTCCGCAAAGTCTTTCTTATCGTATTATCCAATGTAAAAGCTAAAGCAATCCATAAAGAGTTGGTTTACTTCTGCAGCTTGAAATAGCCATGGAACTTATTTCTTGTATAAAAAAAATCTAGACAACCAAAAGGCACTGCGATTTTTAATCTCGTAAAATCTGGTAGCTGTAGTAACTACTATCTCAATTATTGCACAGTATATCTAAAATTGTATTATCAAAATACTCGTCCTTTGGTTAATTAGTATACAACCCTGGCTTACTCACCTTATTTAACTACTCAGAGAGCAATTTATTTATTCTATTTTGCAACTCGTCGGAGTAGTAGTAAGCGTAACATTTTTGCTTTCCTACGGTTATTTGTCGGCCAAGAGTTTGGTTTGCTGGGAAAGAAAACATATTGATGAAACCAAAATCATTGAAAAGAAGGGGCAGGTTGATTGGCTAATGAAATATGTTATTGTTGTAACGAACACCAGTTTTGTTTTAACAACTTTAGTTGCTTTATAGAAAGACCGCAAATTATCAATTTTATGTATGAACTCCAATAGAAGAATGAAGAAACGTATCAATACAATGAATATTACGTGTTGATATGCTAATTGCTAGTGGTTGACAAAGTATGTTATTCGTAATCATAGTAAATTTTAGTTATTGCTAGAATAAAATTCTAATTAAAATAATGATCTTAATTCAATGATGCAGTAATCGCATTTCAATCACTCAGTTCTCTGTTCAGTAAGCGTTGCAACTTTATTTGATTGGATTGCAGTAAAAGTAATATTAAAAGTTTAGTGATTACCAAAAGTCATAAAAAAAAAATGCGTAAACGATTAAGCGTAAGACTGCCATCATAACAGAGGGTCATGGTCCATTGTGAAGAAATCCCCACACAAGCAAAAAAGGGAATAGAAATGTGAATTTCTGTCTACCAAGCGCGTTTAGCTTTCCTCCAAGAGCAAATTCACTTTCATTAACATCGTGCCTCAAGATTATTCTCGATTTCTCCCTAAGGGATAACAAGTTTAGATGGATTAAATACCTGTTCGTTCTTGCAATAAATTACAAACCATTGAACTAACGAAGAAGGTATCATTTAACACTTTACGTAAAAATAACAGTATATATTCGTTCACATTCATATTATTAACAAAATTATTTATGGAACTTATCAAAATATATGTAATTACCATAACAAATATTATTGTTGCACTAATGTACAATGATTTGCTATAACAATGAAACGAATTTGTTTTACTAATGAATTTTGTTATTATTTAATCAAAGGTTGTAAACAATATTTTGTCCTAACAATGGCGCATTATTTCGTAGATTATTGATATCGTGCCCAGTATTTTTCTCAGTGTAAGTTTAATGAATCCTATTCTAAATTTAAACTTCTACTTGCTCTACTTCGAGAATCAGCTGTCTATGACTATAATTGCCGGGGATTTTAGCATTAATTTAATGTAATAATAATAATGCTCAATTTATAGACATTCTTCGCATTTACGGTATTAAACTTCCAGTGAATAAATCTACAGGGGTTTTCCAAGTGGCTAATTAGGTTTTAAGTTTTTCAGCTGAACGAAATTCATCAGTTTTAAAAATTTGGGGTTTGCAACAACTTGGTACTTACTTTTTCTCTAAAATATTTCCAACTTTTTTGCACTTCCGGTTAACCGGAAGTCATCATGAACTTTGTTATTTTAAATAGCACACCCTGTATATTATTATATTTTTGAATTTACCATAAAATTCCATGACGATTACTACTAGGGTTTCCTACACCTATCTTCAACTGTTTTTGAGATATACGATTTTTGTTAAAATTTTGACATTTACATCGTTATATGTAATTGATTGATTCTCACTTGGCTTAAGTGTCAGAAGTCTCCCACTTTAAAATTAACAAGTACTAACATTGTTTTACCAAAACGTGATAAAAAAATTCATTGGAATTATATAGGGTGTTTAAAAATTAGTGGCATATCAAAGAATTTTGAAAGTTATTTTTTTCTAATAAAACACCCTGTATATTTGCTGTACCTATTTGCTGTAACATTCCCTATACCCTTCTTCAGTAGTTTTCTTTCAAATTACTCGTTTTGTTTATTACCGCTTTCAAATGGCCGAATAATTTCTATCTGGTGGGCCATGACTTCAACACTACAACAGTTTATTATTATTAGTAAATATTATTGTTATAATCATTGTTTGCTACACGTGGCGTGTTCAGATGAATGCATATTATTGTGGAACTTATTAATTTAGAGAATGAAAAATATTGGAGGAGCTTATTTTAACCTGGATACCACAAATTTATTTTACATTCACTGAGAATGCAGGAAGAACTTATAGAGAATTTACTGTAATTACAATTAACAATTAAAATATTTTAGAAAAAATGTAAGTACCAAGTTGTTGCAAACCTCAAATTTTTAAAACTGAAGAATTTCGTTAAGCCGGAAAACTTCTAACTAGACACTTCCATGGAAAACCCAGTATAAAAACATGCAAATCTACATCAACTTGCATCGACAATATATTGTTGGTAAATAGTATTCCTAGTGATCCTCAAGTTAAACGGTATTAAACGGTTATTTATTATTTAAACAATATTTGTTTTATATAAAAGAAGAGTCAAAATTGGCAATATCAATATTTTTACATTATTTTAACAATAGAACCGAATTAATTTCCCGTTCGTTTCCCTTCCACACAATATTTCTAAAACTATTGATTTAATCATACGCACCTAACATGGCGTCTACTCATAAACATTGAGCATAGATGTCCGTTTCTTATATTACGGGCTTATAAATGACGATTTATGTATTAAGTTGATTAAATTTAATCCGCTTTCCGAGAATTAAGGCGACGGCGTCCATATAAGAGGAAAACGGCAGCTGCTTTCGAATTTACGGCGCTATATACGCACGTCTGTATACATAAGCTCGGGACAGCCCGACTCTCCTTATCTATCCCGGCGGATAATCCGGTCCTGCAGATAAATACTCCCAGTGCTTCGAACGTCGTGCCGTCAGTCGTTCGCCCGAAGAAGAGAACCTTGAACCGCCTCTTCATTATCCTGTCAAATTATCGTCGTACGTGACAGGCCGGATCTTTGCGAACGTATGTACGTAAAGGAAACACATTTGTGTGAGTGTATATGTACACTATTTTCTGAAAGTGTTTGTCAGAACTGCAAATCAAATTGCTAATATAAACTTTTCAAGGCAGAAAAAGAACAAGGCTATTAGATGCCATATCTCTTGTTATTCTTTTTTTTTAGCTGGTGTCATTGCTGTCTTTCGCGATATAGTTCTATTTCATTCCAGAATTTGTATTGGTTATTACCAGAGACCGAATTATATACAAAGAAAAATTGGAATATATGCCAGAAAATTGCGACAATAAGCAAAATTTTTACATAAAATAAATAAGAGCAGAAATTTAAACATTGACTTCATTGCACAAAATTTTTTCATAACATTGTTCTAAAACAATTTGTAATTAAATGTTTTTCAAAATTTTGTAAAAGAAAGTTTTGTTTTCTATCAGAATACATATATTTCGAAATAGAAAAGTTTCTTTCAACATCCACAGATGTAATTGATGCATTTTTTAACTTTGCAATACATTCTAAACTAAGATTAAGTCGAAATCGTTTACTGTTTCACCTTCCAAAACTTTCTTCAATTTCAAATACCCCGCATTTTTATTTATCACTTTTTTTTAAATTTATCGTATATAGAATTACCTATTGTACCCTTAACATTCTTACATAGCACATCAAATTCGTCTACTATTTCGACTGATTCCAAAAGCGATATCCCTTGCGTTTCTAGTTTACGAATGGAACTTGAAACAAAGCTATAATTTGACTTAATATACAAAAGGTTTTGTAGCAATTCTGTTGATGTTACTATCTTTTTACAGTTTTCTGGAGTAATCCAGTCAGCAGTGATTTCAAGAATTACATTTTTTATTCCTTCAAAATTATCGGCGAGAAAAATTGCAGCCTCTAACCATGTACCCCATCTCGTAATAATCGATTCAGGAGGCAACTTAGCACCAGGAAGTCGCTCCTTATAAAATTGGATTCGTAAAGGTGCTTTTAAAAATCCTTTTTTGACATTGCTAGTTAAATCAGTAATCAAAGGGAATTGATTCCTAAGGCCTTCGGCTACACGATTGAACCCATGAGCTAAACAAGTGGTATGAATAATGTTACTACAAAAAAATTTAAAATTTTGCGCGGCTTTTATCATGTATGGTGCAGCGTCGATTTGATTTGAACCTTCTTGAACGAATTGGGTAATTGTCACATTATTTGTTTTTTGAAGTTTTTTACAATAAATTAAATATTATGTACCTACAATATTTTCAAGAAGAATTCCTATTCGCAAATGAGCAATATAACGGCCACAGTTATCCGTACTTTTATCCACCATGATATAAATAACATTATTCCCTACCAATTGTTGAATTTCTGCTATTGTTTGCTGGTAACAAGATGTGACATAATTTTTTCGTAAGGTACTTTCGTCAGGTATATTATGTTTGCAATATTTTTGCAGAAATGATTTCAAATTAACATTGTTTAATCTTGCTAATGGTATGTTAGACGAAATTAATGCGTTACACAGATCCGTATTATATTCTTCTTGTTCTGAGTTTTGTGAAGTTGATGCTACATATTGACGTATAGATTGCTGCACACATGCGGATCGCTTTAGTTTTTCACATTTTCCAATATGTGATGGAGTTTTTAGCGTGTTGATCAATCAGGTATTTTCTCTCAGAAGACACCTACAACAACAATTGTCTTTTTATATCAAAAGTTAAAGAATTTAAAAACAAGTGGTAAACCTTTTAGTAGAATTAAACTTACCAGTTCACTGCAGGCTCGACAAAATATTTTGTCGCCATCCTTTACCAGTTCAGGATATGGCTTAATCCATAAAGAAATTTTGTTCGCTATACTCATTGTATGTACGCACAGTATTTAAAAACGTAACACAATTACATGCTGTTTCTCTCAAAGATATTCAATGAATGAATAGTTTATTTGGGAATTAATCATAATAAAACGTATTTATCACATCTCTTCTGCTAGGCGAAATTAAACACGTGCAGTTCTTGGAAAAAAGTATTAGAGAAACCAATGTAAAAGATTTATCGTTCTGAGAATTGTCGGTTGTCGATCTACATTTGAAATTACTAGGAATTGTTACTAATAGAAAGGATAAGAAAAAGCTTAAAATATGCAATATATGCAACTTTTGTAAAAATATGTATAGAAATGCCTAAATATGCAATATATGCAATCACTAATTAGCGCTAATTAACTTCAATTGATGTACTAATTCGTCTACATATAGACTATAATTAAAGATATGCAAAAAATAAAATATATGCACTTTGCATATAATGCGGTCTCTAAGTATAACTAATTCAATATAATATAATAGTATATATAATTCTATTCAGTTTTACTTTGAAGTTTTCAGTGTTGTATTGGTGAAAGGATACTTTAATAACCATAATTTATTTTATCTTCTGATAATTATCCTTATTATTTCTTGGGAGTCGTTACATCTCGGAAGCTCTTGCTGTTGATGTGGACTAACTTGAGTTAAAACTTCTAGATTGGTTGTTATTATTATATGTAATTATATTATTATTATGCTATTAGTAACATTTTCCAACAACTTTGTTTTTGCGGTGAAATTTATGAACTAGAAAATAACGCAACAAATTACAATACATCACAAATTAGTATACAAGGCTATTAGATGCTTTATCTCTTGTTATTCTTTCTTTTAGCTGGTGTCATTGCTATCTTTCGCGATATAGTTCTATTTCTTTCCAGAATTTGTGTTGGTTATTACGGTATTACATACTACATTCTAGAGATTTTAATGAAAATTAAAATTATTGATATAAAATTATTATTATTAACAATTATATCACAATATCACTACTGTATGTGTCAAATATATATATATATATTTTTTATAATGTCTAGGTCTTACTAATAATAGAAACATGTTCACGACCATTATCCTTCCTTTTATGAATAGAATTCGTAATCCGAATTTAAAGTTTCCCAAGGCTTATAGCGGGATGAGCTAGTGAAATCGGCGTTTGCATAAATTTGCCTAATTTCCAGGTCTAAAGCATCTTTATACAGGTATAATATTGAATCTCAGAAAAATCTTAGAAAATAAATAATATAATAACTGTTAGAAAGCGAAACAATGAAGAATCTTCTTCGTTAACCTATGTGATATATTCCTTTGGATTCATAGTATATTGTAGTAGTTGTGAATGGCGGTTATTTATAGTTTTTTGACGATGTTAGACGTCTCCATTCATCGATTTATTATTTTATACATAATCTATTAAACTGTACAGTAATGAGTGGACACGTGCAAAATTAAAGAAACAAAAAGATTAAAGATTAATCGAAGCGAAAAGATTGTTAACGGTTATGACCGTGCACGCGTATTCATCTATTTCGACCGACGCGGCGTGCGTTATTTTTAATATACTACCAGCAGATTGACGTTTGAGAGAACTTAAATTTCCTAAGGGCGTAGATTAAGTAATAAGCTTTGAGACTGTAATTACAGTAAAGGGAATTAGATTAGAACAAATTTATAGGCACTTTGGAGAAGGTTTAGATGTGCCATACTCTGCTGAACTTTCGGGCTGGAGTCGTGTCACTGTTCAGGCTGACGTTTCGTCTGCACTTGGAAGAGGCATCTTTAAGACTGCTGCTGACCTGAAATTGGAGTTTCAAATCAACAATACCAGCAACAGCCTTGAAGATGCCCTTTGCTAATGTGGACGAAACATCGACCGGAAGAAGGTCCAGGACATGGTTACAGCCCGGAAGTACACGCTTTATGGTTTATGATGCATTTAAAAACCTAGCGCGTTAAACTTTTTCTTCCCTAAAACGACGATGCTACTTGGGGCGTATTCTGCCCAATATAGTATTCCAGTATTCCAGATTTCTAACAAATTAATAATAAATTTTGGTGTATCCTATTTTTTGTGTAGGCTGGCGACTACGTTGCTAGTTTTCTTTAGTGGCTGTTTAATATCTTGGGCAATAGGCGTCAAGGTCTCTAGGATTTCAGGGTTTCAGAAAGATTTTTGAGAACTTCCTTCGCATCTGTTAATCTATTTCGTGAATAAGTAGGGTTAGAAAGGATATTATACAGTCTATCACTTAATGTTTTTTGTGATTTGAAATGGCTCAGAAACTTGTAGAATAATTTTTATTACGTTTAATGGGTACACGTTTATATTCGTTAGTGGCATCCGTAGCATGAGTTAATGCTTTGAAGCAAACGATTCGTGTAGGTAGTTGGACGTACATTATTATTAAAAACTAAAATAAAATATAAAGACAAGAGAATACTTATCAAAGGGTGAAAAATTTGAGGTTAATTTTGATTTCTATTATGCCTTTTTGTTATACTGGTTTTTTTCTCTTTTCTGAGCCACAAAAATGTGTAACCATCCACGAGAAAATCCACCTAGCGTTCGAAAATAAGATTTTCAGAATAAGGCCTTCAAAGTTATTACTTGCATTTTGTCAAGATGCGATAAAACTAATGTTGTTTTCTGCCTTTGATTTTTGACATATTAAAACGGTTGTCTCGTGGATCATCACATATAGTCCTTACGAATTACTTTGTTTCAATAATATCTTTAACAATTTCGCTAAAGCTTTTGAAATGTGTTTATACCAACTTATATATCCTCAAATTAAAAACCAACTAACCCTGTACCAGCACGGATTCGTCAATAAACTATCTACGGTAAGCAACTTATCGATACTAACCCAGGATATTTCGAAGTCGTTGGACAGGGGTGGACAGATTGATGTAGTCTATACAGATATATCTAAGGCCTTTGATCGCATTGATTACGAACTGCTGCTGACTAAGCTCGATATCTTAGGGTTTTCACCACCTCTACTTTCTTTATTCCGCACATATCTATGCCATCGAAAACAATACGTGACTCTTGGTGGTCACCGCTCTGCCTTATTTTCACCAGCATTGGGAGTTTCACAAGGAAGCAACCTAGGACCCCTTCTGTTCCTGTTATTTATTAATGATGTCTGTGTGAAAATATATAATGAGATTAAAACCATTGAGGATTGCTATTACCTTCAACGTCAAATCGATCAACTAACTGTTTGGTGTTTTGATAACCACCTGGAAGTTAACACCTCAAAATGCAATGTCTTGACATAAACTCGAAAAGTCAATCCAGTTATATTTACTTATACTTACCACAATGAAGATATCCCACGTTGTAACACATTAAAGGACCTAGGTGTAATTTTCGATGCTAAACTGACTTTTGCAACTCATATTACCATTATTACTGCAGCTGCTAAAACGTTAGGATTTCTAATAAGAAAAGTGCGTCATTTTTCTATATCGTCCATTATACCTATATATTATACGTACTGCTGTGTACTGATGGTACCAGCATAAATGCAAAATGAAAAGTAAAGAAAATGAAAAATTAAATTTACTAGCTCAGTGGATAAAAAATTAAAAGGGCGCAAAAGATGACTTACCCTCAGGGTTACCCTCACAATTAAACTAATCATGAAAAGTAAAATGTGAACGTTTGAAAAATTTGACTTTCTTTAAAACTGCAAAAATTGAAAAGGTTGATTTAAAAATAAAAGAACAGAAATTTTGAATCGCGTTAACAATCATTAATTTTATTTTTATAAAGAAAAAAAGAAGAAAAAAATATTTAATTACAATTACGCAGGAAAAATCAAACCTTGGACTGAGAGTCCTGGCCAAAATCAAAACCTGCTTGAATCTAATTTACTAAAGGACAATGCAAGTCCTTCAAACAAACAAAAGACAAATTTGTTCTAGAAGAAAATCCTATTTCACAAAAATCCACGTGGTCTCAAAATTTAAAACAACCTAAATTAATTTAAACGTGGTCAAAACAGTTAAATTTAATTTTAAGCACAAAGCCTCTTTTCACCTAAACCGAGGTGATTAACTATTAAATACAAGTCAGTAAACTAGAAAACGGTACAATTAAACTCTTTAAACTTAAATAAAAAATGCCTTCTAGAACAAATATAATAATAAAAGATCTTACATCTAAATTGTGCACACAATAATATAATGTCAATTATTAATGAGTGAGTTCCCTGATTGATGAAATAATATCAAAATAAACGAAACAAAATTTAAAATCAAAATGAAATACCAAAATGGCAGCAATGAAAATAAATTTAAATGTACTTACACGCAATCTTTCAAGGAACTGAGCTCCAGGGGCCCAAACATCGCATACATATAACAAACAGATGCGTGCCAAAGCAGCGCATAAATGCAAAGATCATAGAAGAAGAATTCTTCTAGGAAGGACACAAACTACATGATCAAATAAAAATATATATTACAAAGTGAAACAATTTCAACTGAACATTTAAATAAACAAATTAAACAAATGAATTCAATTCAATTAGCAAAATCTTACTTAAAAATAAAATATTAATTTCTGAGAGAATTTGCCCGACACATTGATAAAGATTAATCTCTACAAATAAAATAACACTGAATTTACAAACCCCGGGGTGCCAAACCACAGCAGTACTATGTACAGTAATATGGTCTCCTGTTTACAACATTTACCCACATATGCTGGAAAGAATACAAAGAAAGTTTTTAAAATATCTATATTTCAGACGATATGGCACATACCCACCACAGGGTTTCGACCACGGTTTGTTACTGGAAACGTTTAATTTTAAATTATTAGAAATTCGACTTCTAATTAATTATTCTTATTATTTCTAAGGAGTCGTTACGTCTCGGAAGCTCTTGCTGTTGATGTGGACTAACATGAGTTAAAATTTCTGGATTGGTTGTTATTATTATATGTAATTGTTATTGTTTATCTTATTATTATTATAATTTTGCTATTAGTAACATTGTTCAACAACTTTGTTTTGCGGTGAAATTTATGAACTAAAAAATAACAAGCAAGTAAGTAACAAATTACAATACATCACAAATTATTATTGAACACGCAGCTACAAATATAAATCCCATCGAACGACTAACAACTTTCCAATCCGTTTTTCCTCCCGTCCGTTCTTTTATTTACCGAGAGAAAACGCAGGCACCGTGAACGAAGTATGTATAGACAAATAATTCGCCCCCAATTCGCCAACGTCTTCCATGCCAATTCTTCCCACTTCGAACGGCGCGACGTCCTCCGACAACGCTAACTTTTATTACACGCCCGGTTCGAGGAAATTTATGTCTTGTTTTTCTTTCCGCGAGTTAGTTCGCCTTTACGTTTCGATTTTTCTCACACAGAGGGAGCGTCGGGCGGCCGCACGCTACCCAGTTGGTTTCAGCTGGTGCGCAGAAATCGGCAATTTATCCTCATAAACGCGCGGACGGTGATATATGTAAATTAAAGTTAGGCTAATTTTAATTTATGGCGTCTACGTCGGCTGTAACAAAAATAAAAAGAACACTGAAAGAGTTCGTAACGTAAACGCGAGCGAGAAAGAAGTAAATAAAGAGAATAGCTTCTGCGAGGAAATTTTGCCGAGTAACTTGAAGATTTGTTTGCGTTATTTATGATGATATGTATCTACAGGATGATTGGATTACTGAGCCTAGTTTATGTGAAAATAATCAAAGATTAGCTATTGAATAATCAGTAGTCGATTTAAGATTATATATCTCTGCTTCTAAAACCTAAACAATATAAAAAATATAGTAATTTAAACCAAGATTAATTCAATGAACAAAAAAAAATGAAAACAATAAATATTGTTGTGCGGTTCCACTTCATCAGACAATGATCTCAAAATAAATTTAGCAAGATTAATTGCACAAATAAGTTATTGCTACAGTAATTTTCTTTCGCTTTGCTGCTTTTGGTAATTTTACTATCTGTAGTAAATGTAATACATTGTTATAATTTTTATTTTAATATACTGTAATGGAATGTATACTCGAGACTATTTAAATGTAAAGTTACTATTTTACATAGTAACTTTACTAAAATCTTAAAACTAATTAGATATAATAAGAAAAGGATATAAGATGTGGCAGCAAACAGCCAGATGATGTCCAGATGATGTAGGAGATCTCTGCATTTGGCAAGTCCTTCAAAGCATTTTCCTTCAGAATATTCCCTTCAGGAAGTAAAGATGATCAGCAGTAATACACCTATACTGAATGGTATATTTTTATAACAGATATATATTGACAGATCAATGTTGGATCCAAGTTCAATTTAAATGAACATTTTAATTTTTACAGTGTATTTATTTTCATTAATTTAAATCATAAATTTAGTCTAATAATATTTTTACATGCATTGGCAGTCCAATTGCTTTGATATGTCAACAGAAAGATATAGGAAATTGCTGGATATTGGGTTCTGTCACAATTCTATGTGTATATATAGTTGCCTACTTTTTGTGTACAGTAATGAATTAAGATTGTTAATTTTACATAGTAATAAGTGTTTAAAAATTTAAAATATATTTTTCTCATGCTCTAGGACAATGTACACTTATTTTATGTTAATTGTAAGGTGATTCCAAAATTTTGCAAAAATTATTTATTTTCATTTCGTTTAAACATTCGACAGTCCATTCCGTCACATGGGCATACTCATGTATAAAACAATGTATATTCCCCTCATTTCGGTTAAATTAACGGACATTCTGCGACAGTGGTACTCCTTCAAAGACAATCGCTTTCAAGTCGGTTAAAAGTTTTCAATTCGAAACCATTCAACAGCCAACCTTCCTCAGAGGCAGACGTGTTTCAATCTGTTTTTCGTAAAATTTAACGGCTATTTTGATGAAATCCAATTTTATTCCAAATTACAACCTAAAGATAATTGTTAATTGTTAAACAAAGTTTATCACTTAAATATTATCCAAATTACCTACTACTTTTGGGTAATTTTTCTTCAACGACATTTTTCCCGAGTAATGTTCCTGTCCTGATCGAGCCATCCTCCGTGATCTGAAGTACCTACGATATACCAGGGCTCCTATCCTTCATCCTTGTAGTAGGTATATAATCTAGATTTTATGATACTTTTTAAGAAATTTCATTTTAATACGTTCAACAAATTTTGGGGTTAGGAATTTATTTGTATCATTGCTGAACGGTTTGCAGTTGCTTGGGGAAAATTTGTATAAGTTGGTAGTATGCTAGGAATAAGTATTTAATATGTATTTACGATACGAACCAATATCCAGTAATTTACCATTAAGGTTGGCCGTTCTGTTTCACACGTCTTTTTAAGCGTAGCATAACTCCGTTTGAACGTTCAGAAAACGCGGGAATTTTGAAAATTAATTTAGACGTATTTACTTTCTCGACATTGAATTTATATTGCAAAAAAGGTGGAATTACTAATAAAACGTTAGTATTATTAATTAAGCGGGCTCACATACTTACCTGAGATAATAATATCCTTAGATTTACATCTGATCTTACACAGGTTCACATTTCGAATTTTTAATTAAATAAAATCACTTTCATCCACAATTAAATGTTTTCATTTTACATGAGAGATTGATTACTATCGAGGCACAACATTGTTGTGCCTACGACATCTTCGAAACTGGTCATTAACATTAAAACTGAAGGAGAGGACATTTTCCACAACATCCTCACACACAATCTCCACACGTACTGAGATAATAAGAGGGGCTATTCGTTATTTTTTTGATGTCAGCGTGCTTCAATCGGAAATTCTCGCCCCTGCATGCCATCTGGCTTGTGAGAAAGCACACTTCTAATTCAAATTAATAACTATAGATGACACTGGGATGTTAAGAATCTGATTTTTTACTAATTTCATTAATGTATTTTTCCTTAAATTTATTTTTTTGAAACTGGCCTGTATGCTACTCTGTAGCGTTACAATACATACATACATTACTATCGAGTACCAGATTTCAAGAGAGATGCGTTTCTTTTTGTTGTTGTTTGGAAGCTGCCTGAAGAAACACTACATCCTCTGGGTTGTTTATATTTAGATCGGAGGGAAACTATTGGTGAAGAGCGGCCTTTGAAAAGGCATAACTCATGTGTAACTTGGAATATGGATTGCAGACATGTTGTTTTAGGCAACAAAGGGTTTTGGGCTCTTAATTTTACTTAATAAAGCGTACAAACCGAGATGTAAGTGCAGAAAAAATATAGCTTTTCTTGATTAGATTAGGATTGGGGTGGCTTATGGATCTGTTTTACCGCAACCTTTCAGATATATTGTGTTCCCCTTTTTCGTAGAGGATGCTTTCTAATTTTGCCCTCTTCATTAGGCCTATCATCTTTGAGAGCGGCTTCTTTGTGGAGCTACTAGCTGAGGGGTTCTCCACGCCCAATATTGGAAACCTTGTCCTCGCGAGGCCTTCACATTGGCACAGCACATGGACGGCTGTTTCTTCCTCCTCTTGGCAGTATCTGCAGGTTGCGTCATCTGTCAGGCCTATGTTGTACATGTGGCTATTTAGTCTACAGTGACTAGCCAAAAAAGCTGGCCAAAAATCGAAATTACAAGTATTTGGGGTCCGATAAATCATTATGTGTTATCTATAGCAATATAAGACGAATTTTATTTAATCCAGTCTCATATTCTTCAGTCAGTAACATTCAATTTTCGTATTCGCTTCTATTTCCTCGTCGCCCGTCTCTCTACTAACGAGATTAAATGTAATCTGCTTAACCGTACGTGCGTACGTGTACTACCTCAATATATCTTTTGATATAGTAATAACAACACAATGGGCCAATATAACGCAATCGCATACTCGCATAATTAAACGGATACCGAGTTAGTTTACAACAATGAGCGCTCCGAGAACAAGTTTCGCTCTGCGTTCGCCGAAGCTCACGGCTCTGGGCTTGTTACTTGTTATTTCATCAGCAGACTTCCAACGTTCACGTGTTCACGACTCGGGCACTGCACCGGTGGGCGCGTTCCATTAATAAAATCCCTCTCTATAACTTAATATAAGTTACGATGGGATGAGCGCATAAAGTCGAGGGAACAGTGCAGACGATCGCTTAGTCGGGCTCACTAGCAAGGGTTGTATTATGTGTAGTATACGAAATTGTTTTGATATGGTCTTACGAACTGGATAGACATATATGGAATTTCAAACAATAATAACTACAAACATTACACAAAATAAATATCTGAATTAAATAAAGCCATCTTGTAACTTCCTTTAAGTATGACATGCCCGTATCCCGTATTTTCTAAGGATGTCGCTTCAAGTTAAAAAGCTGCTCACAAGTTTACCGCTGATTTGGTTGATTTTAGGCGCTTTCTCACTTCAAATACTTTGCTCGAGATAGTTCTTATAAGGAGTTAAAGTTAAAACTTCAATTTAGTTTTTTTTATGTTTTTTTTAGACTTTATTATAAGAGAGAAAACATTTTGAAAGATTTAATTCCTGAAATTAATGGCTTGCTAGTATTGAGAGAAGGTATTCAACCCACGAATATTGAGAGTTGTTGCTAAAGCTTAGGTGTATTGCATCCACCGTGAGCACTGCAGTTTCATCGGCGTTGTACATATTATTGGGCTCAAAATTCTATTTTAGGGCACACTGATACGCTTTGAAAATTACCTGATTTTGGCGCATCCTTTTGCACCCAGTTTGACACCGTTTGTCGTTTCTCTTCAAGACAGCGATGTCTTCATCGAGAAGAGAGACAGAAACAAGGATAAATTGGAAATATGTCATGCAGTAGACAGGTAAAAGGATTGTTCACTTCTCTAAACAATAGCAAAAAAAAAGTATTCACAGTCGGGAACAACGAAAGTAAACTATGGTTGACCGATAGTATCAGAAGTAAGTCAACAATCAAGAGGCAACTCTATGAGGGAATGTTAAAAAGTAAAGTAGAAAAAAGTTTTAAGTAAAGAGCTTACAGTTGTCTGATTTTCGTACAGGGGAGCAAGTACTTTCGGTTTTGAATGATTTCTTCATAGGATCAACAGACATCAATGATGACTATACGAAAAATATCACGCCAATTACATAAACTTTCGCTCTACGCCCGAGGGATTCCTTAGAGATTTCGAATGCTATACACGCTTGGAGCAATACAATAGCGGTGGGCAGAGATAAGGTGCAGACGTCTCTTTTGAAATTTTGTGCGTCAGTCTTGTCGGTACTCCTGACACATGTCATAAATTTAAAATAAATTTTTCAAATGGAATATTTCCGGAACAACTGCAATACACTATAATAAAGCCCAATTATAAGAAAGGAATTTACGAGTTTTCGACCAATCGCCTTGATATAGAATATATCTAAAGTAATAGAAAAACTAGTGTATAGTAGGATTGAGAGCTTTATTAATGTGCACGGTATTCTCAGTAACTACCAAAATGGCTACATAAGAGGGAGATCGATAACAAGAGCCATATATCAATTTTTTTTAAATGTTATATAAAATACCATTAACGAAAAAGACGAAGTTGCCAGTCTATTCATGGATCTATCGATAGTTTTCGATTGTGTTCACCATGATCTTCTACTTGGAAAAGCTGAACGAATGGGATTCCGTGGTGTTGGACTTGACTGTATGAAATCATACCTGATGAACAGAAAACAGTGTGTGTTGGCATGTGACAACGAAGGCAGAGAAATATCATCAGAATGGAGGAGAACACATCATGGAGTACCACACGGACCCATACTGGGAACCCTATTGTTTATACTTTATATTAGCGACTTACGTGAAGTGGCAATGGATCTGACGGTCCTGTTCGCTGGTGATTGTTTGTCGGTCGTTCGAGAGGGGTCTTCAACTGCGGTGGTGGAGTCCGCTTTTCGCCGAAGAGCAGTTTCAATGACTGGTTCGCCGCAAATAACCTGAAATTAAACATATCAAAAACAAATTTGTTCTACATCAACAGTAAAGAAGAGCTAAATGTGCTAATAATGGTCAGGTGCTAACCAGTTTGATGTGTATCACGCGTGTGTTTACTGAGAAAAATAGATGATAAAAATAGTGACAGCAAACTTTATAATTAGTTGTATTATAATTATACTAGACTGTATAATTTTTCTAATAAACAGTAATATTTTTATGCATACTATTTATTAGATAATATATTATTGTCCCCGAGTTAATACCATTGATTATATTTATAATACGTTGTAATATCTATTTTTCTCCGTGTTGTCTCAAGACTTCGATATGGCGCTGTGTTTTGGGCAAATTCAGTTCAAGAGGATAGATTGTTTAAAATACAAAAAGTGCAGTTTTTTGGCCGGGTTAGGTAAGTCTCCCTCTTCGATTTCACATGCTCCCAGGTGCAACGCCCTGATTTGATATGTGAATATTGTTCTTATTCAAGTTGATACATTCTCTAAACCTCTTCTGGTTATAGGTTCCCAGAAGAGTTTTATCTTGCCTCATTCTCTGAAGAATGTCCCAATAATTGGATTTTTTCTGTTCCATTATGTTCCATGCTACTTATCCCGCAAAGGAGTTCAAGCCCTACAAATGGTATTCCAGCCCCTTGTTTTGGAAATGTTGTCAATTATTTCAACTCCTTCCACTCCTGTGTAACCTGAAACCCATAGTAGGGTTACTTTATTCCTTTTGTGTAGATCGTTTAACTTCCCTGGGCAATTTCAGCCCACCTTGGAACTGAATTCATGTGAGCTTAGCGCCTTGATGACTGCTTGATTATTAGATATAATGATAATCTCCTGGTTGCGGTAATTTCTGTCAATATTAAACTGAACCCATCTTTCAATGACTTTCAATGAATCTTCCAATTCTCGTTTGAAAGCTTCGAAGTACTTGGGACCAGGCCCATATATTCCTATTCCAGTCCCCTCTGCCGTTTTGGAGCCATCAGTGTACTATTTGATGACATTTCCATTCAATTTCAAGATAGTGTTTTGATCCTACTCGCTCTTGTTCTTTTACAAAGCTGAATTTTTTTGACATGTCATCCCGGAGCATGCCTCAGATTTTAATCACCGTCAGGAGATTGAGGCCTATGGTTAATCGTTCCTTCCTTGATCATTCTGAGTGTGGTTCTTTTTGGTCACGTCCTCTACCACAATGTAGAGAGGGGTAAGATCCAATACTACGTCGATAGCTGCTGTTGGGCAAGTTCTCATAGCCCCCAGTTATGCATACGCATACTAACCTTTGCACTTTCGAGAGGTTAATTCTTGCGATGGCCAGGTTAGTTCTTTTGCTCTAAGCTACTGATGCATAAGTGTGGATCGGTCTCACTATCGCTGTATACATCCAGTGTTTTTGGGTTTCATTCCTAATTTTTTCCTGTAAAACTTCTGCACACCATCAGGACTTTTCTGTCCGTGTTGGTTAATTCGTGTTTGTTCCAGAAATGTTTATTACCTAGAGTAAGGCCTAGGGGTTTAACTTACATTCTCTAATTTATGTTTTGCCCATACATTTTTATAGTTTTGAGATTAAATTTCCTTTTCTCAGTCACTACATGTTACTAAGGTGGTCTTAGTGGAGTTAACATTGGGTGGAATGCATAAAGCGTAGTAAATTCTGTTGCTTCACTAAAAAGTATCTACTTCGCTGCATTTACTTTTCCATAGAAGAATCTGCTTCACCCAAGAAGAACATACTACACTGCATGGCACAACAGAAGTATCTACTACTGACTTGGAGTATTTATGTCTTGTGGTGTGCGCGTCACGTGTCACAAGAACGTGTTATTAAATTCTATTTACACTTTCATATTTTACAATCACTTTACTAAAATCGCCCATAAGCTTCAACTACTAGATACTTCTAAAGCGTAGTACCTTCTTCTATGTAAATATGCACATAGTAGCATATGCTTCTAAGGCTAGTAAATGCTTTGTTAATGTAGTAGAAAATTCAGAAATGTTGTACATACCTACAGCATTAGCATTTACTACGTTTTATGCATTCCACCCATTGAGTCCCACCGATTGACACCATTTTCTCGTAAAGTTAAGTCCTCTTTGTTTACGTCGCAGATAGTATTATCAAATTTGCCTCTTGCGTATATGAAAATATCATCACGATAGCCTTGACATGGTATGCCTAGATCAGTCAGCCCTCATAAGAGTTCATTTATTATTAGGCTTCACATAAGTGGGGATGTAACTCCTGCTGTAGGCATCCTCCGGGGTTACTAACCGAGATTGGATTGCTTTTTTGACAAACTCGTGAGGAGTGTTGTCAAAAACGCCCTCTAGGCGTAGAAAGGCTTCTTTATTCGTCAGAATAGCTTGAATTCGATTCGTCTGCTTCACTAATGCAGTCTCAATGGATTTGCCAGTTTGATAGGCACGTGCTGACAGGGGTGCTACGGATCTTCGTGAGTTCAGCTATTATGTCATTTTGTTGGTCAATATTACGTCATTCCTCGTAATTCTTTTATGTGTTTCCATGTGGTCTTTATTTGGTTATTGGAATTTGTTATTTATTGAATAAAGTTATGTTTTTTGGAGCGTCGATTTCTTCTTTTAATTTTTTTTTTTTGCAGAATATTGTATTTCTATTTTTTCTAATTCCACTTTGTAGCATGACTTAGTATAACTTTTACTTGACTTATCATCGTGTCTCAACTATTCTTTGTCTTGTTCTATGTCACTTTTTTGCACTGCATAAATCCAGAACAAAGTAATATGCGCTGATAATGAAATTAACGATAGAAATACAAATATTTTTCAATATTAAAAAAATTACTCTATATCTATACACATAGTTAAATAAATTGACGTTGAAACCGCATCAATCCATGCGTGTCACGTATATACAAACAGACACATGCGGGAACTCATACACGTTTTCAGACCGTAAAATGCGAAAGCGTTCGACTGCACGTAACGCCAATGTAATCCATAATTTTAGTTATTGCATATTTCACGACCGGATTGATTTAAATATATCGGTTTTGTCCGTGGCTATACCGCAGGTTTTAATATTAATAAAACACGCAGGCTGTGGTATGGGGGCATGGCGGTAGGAATGTTGAATTGCCTGAAATTCGTGTAACTAAAACGTAGAGAGAAGAGTCGTTGTTTTGTTTCGGGAGCGTTCGCGGTAAATAACAATTTTAGGGGAATTACCGTCGCGCATACATTTTACTTTCTAACAAATCCGTGGCCGCACTGGACATCATAAATAATGCGGCGGGATAACAGGGTCGAGTGGAATATACGGCTTGATATAAAGGATATAATATAGAAGAATGTGATTTAAAGCTTTTTGTGTTTTTTTTTTTTTATTTAGAGCAGGAAAAAATATGGAAATTCTTTCAAGAGGCTAATGTATGCAATGGACGAAGAAACTTAACGCCAGCATAGTTAGTTCAAATTGTATAACGTGCCGCTGTTAGTGAAATTTTGGGGAATTAATTTTAAAAATTGATAATTATCGCAGCTTAAACAACTGCTAGGAAAGCTCTCTGTATTTCCTATCTTCACATTGCGTATGAACGGCCGTATGACTATTTGTGGTGAAAATTGCAAACGATAGCTCTGATAGTAACGGCCCTAAACAGTGGTTTCCTTCGTACTGCTGTGTACTGATGGTACAAGCATAAATGTAAAATGAAATTGAAAATGACAAAAAATTTAAATTTAAATTTACTAGCTCAGCGGATAAAAATTTAAAAGGGCGCAAAAGACTTAATAACCTCAAGGTTATTTTCAGAATTGAACTATTCATGAAAAATAAAATGTGGGCGTAAGTAAATTGACTATCTTTAATTATTAAAATTGCAAAGGTTGAATTCAAAATAAAAGAATAGAAATTTAGGATGACATTTACAATAATTAATTTTTATTTAAAAAAAAAAAAGAAAAAAAAACATTTAATTACAACTTCGCAGGGTAAATGAAAACCATGAATATACGATTCTGGCCGAAAACAAAACCTGCATGAATCTACAATTAAAAAGGACGATGCAAATCCCATATCAAACAAAAGACAGATTTGATCTAGAAGAAAATCCAAATCGCACAAAAAATCCTTAAAACTAAGAAACGGAAAAATTTATACTCTTTAACTAAAAAAACAAAATCTCTTCTAAAACAAATATTATAATAACGGATCTTACACCAAAAACGCGCACAATAATATAATATCAATTATTAATGAGTTGCTAGATGGACGATTTAGTATATAAAAATTGTACGAACAAAACCTTACATAAGGAAAATTGCAAAAATGGGAGCAATGAAACTAAAAATATGTACTTACACGCTCGTCTATCTGGTAACTGCCTTGCAAGGTTAAACACGGTCGCATATATACATAAAATAGATGCGTGGCTAAGCAGCGCATAAAATGCAAAAATCATAGACAACTACATTTAAGAAGGACATGAACTAACATGAGTAAACACTACCAATTTAAAAAGGTGAAAACAAATTAAATAACTGAACATTTAAATTAACAAATTAAACAATCAATCAAATCAATCAGCAAAATCTTACTTAAAAACAAAACATTTAACTTCTGAGAGAATTTGCCCGAAACATTGACAAAAACAGATTTCTAAAATATTTAACACAGAAATTAAGAAAACCCGGGTGCCAGGCCACAGCAGTTGTGCATTTTCAGTGATTCTCGTTGCCTCTATATTTTCGCCGCTACAATTCATTCAAATTCTAATTCCTTACGCGGTAAAACAAATGTCGGTAAATAAATTCGTAAATTCGGGCTTTAAATACTATATCAAAACGATTAAACTAATGAATTCGTATTTTAAAAACAGACAGAAATAAACTCCCAAATTCGTCAATTCGTTCATTTCATAAAACTGCAATTAAAAGCGAAACTCATGATATCGACGCATAAACTTATATGTCGAGAAAAAACGAAAATTACCGAGATCAACCGTAAGTCGACGCTTTAACGTAACAAAAGGAAAAGGTGAAAGTCACACAAGGCACAGCCGTAGACGCTGAAGAGCAACGAACGAGAAACAGGAATTATGCCAGGTGCAGCTATAGGCCGACGCTCTAACGTAACAAACGAAAAACAGAAGTCACACGAAGTAGAGCTGTGGGCCAACGCTCCAGTCACTCTAGTGCAACGAAACGGGAACCGGCAGTTACACGAGGTACAGCCGTAGGTCGACGCTCAAGCGCAACAAACGAGAAAGGGAAATTACACGAGGTGCAACGGTAGGCCGACGTTCTAACGTAACAATGCGAAAATAGAAGTCACAAAAATTACGGCCGTGGACCGACGCTTTAGTGCAACGAAATGGGAAACGAGAGTTACACGAGGTACTGCCGCGGCCCGACGCTACAGTATTACAGACGGTGATGCGGAATCTCTATCGTTCGCACTGTTCGCAGTATGTGACGACTTTTATAGGCTTCGGATTGTCCCCGCTACGCGGTCGCTAGTAAGAGTCAAAGTTTGCATAAACAGATTTTGTAGTGTGTTGAGAAGATGTCATACAAAAAGAGTACAGTAATACTATGTACATACAATTGATAAGAAAATAAATTCAAAAATCGAAATTAACAATTTACACTAAAGAGCTTTAACTTAAAGCTAATACGAATTGATTTTCTCTTGAAACGCACGTGACAAGCTTAACAAATGTTCTCTGATTCGTTTCGTGCAAGTTTACTATATATTCGGTTCGCGTACACCTATTTAACTTTGTGGAGATATAAATCAAAAACCATTCTGTGCCTTCTCCAAATTATAGTCGGCCTTCAGGACTGACACCATGAAATTTCCATCCTTTCTAAGCCATAGCTGGCCCGCGGGACTTGCGTGGTATAAATATTGTTTGTTGTAGGGAGTATTAAGCGAGAGTGCGCAGTCATAACGACGTACTGCACTTAGGATTTTGCCTTCGCATCACTACAAATGTAACTATTAAAGTAAATTCCTCTGCTCGCATATGATGCGTTGATATGGATGCTCGCCAACAATGCTATGTGTGAGGCAAACCGTAAAGTGCGGTGTATCGTTAAAGATGTATCCTAACAAACTGATACAGCAGAGACTCCATCCCTGTAGGTCATAGTCGACCAAACAGCCTGACACGACAGAGACTGTTATCCGGATCCGAAAAATTTTGGAGCCGATTTGTTTAATAATGTTATGTTGTTGCGCTTGCGCTAAAAGTAAGTACCTTTAGAAGAAAAATCTAAAGAATTGTTAACAATAGCTACACATAAAGGTTTGTTTCGATATAATAGGTTAACGTTTGGTGTTGCATGTGCACCAGCGAAGTTTCAAAAGATAATGGAATCATTATTAAGTAATGTATCAGGGGTAGTAGTATTTTTAGATGATATTTTGATCACAGGCAAAAATCATTGTGTACATATAAGAAATCTAAAGCAAGTCTTAAATATTTTGCGATCAGCTGGATTTAAAGTAAATTTAAATAAATGTGATTTCCTTCAAAAAAGTATAGAGTATGTAGGGTATGTTATAGATAAAGATGGGTTATTACCATCTAAAGGTAAGATTGCAGCAATTCAGGATGCTCCTGCACCAGTAAATGTAAAACAGTTGAAGTCTTTTTTAGGATCTGTAAACTATTATAGCAAATTTGTTAGAAATTTAGCAACAATTCTGCATTCATTATATAATTTACTAAAGAAAGATGTAGAATGGAAATGTTCCAATGTAGCAATGCATTTAATCAGGTTAAAGAAATTTTACAGTTTTCAGAGGTATTAGCACATTTTGACCCAAAGCTACCGTTAAGGTCAACGGTTGACGGTTCATCAGTAGGCATTGGGACAGTGTTGAGTCATGTTTTTCCTTCAGGTATAGAAAGACCATTATCATTCAGCTCGAGAACATTGTCACCGCGAAAAAAAAGATATAGTCAAGTTGAACAAGAAGCGTTAGGTATCATATATACAGTTTTAAAATTTAATCAATATTTATATGGTAAAAAATTTGAATTAATCACAGACCATCGTCCTCTGTTAGCTATTTTTGGAAAGAAAAAAGGCATTCCTGAGTTTGCTGCCAATCGTTTGCATAGATGGGCAGTTATATTATCAAATTATGATTATGAGTTGCAATATATTCTCTCAGATAAAAATATGAGAATGCCAATGAAAGGTGATGAATGGTTAGTTTATGTAGACGCTAATGTAGATTATTGCAATTTTATGAGTAATAGTAGTATTAAATTAAGGTTACAAGTGATTAAGGAAGCGTCTAGGGAAGATAGTATAATTGCAAGAGTAATTGATTTTGTAGATAAAGGATGGCCAGCGAAAAACAAAGATTTGGAATTAAAGCCATATTTTTCAAAAAGGTATGATGTTGATGTGAATGAAGGATGTTTAATGTGGAATTGTTATACCATCAAAATTAAGGTTAGACGTACTTAAAGAATTGCATTCTTCACATATGGGGATGGTTAAAATGAAAAGTTTGGCAAGGGGTTATTTTTGGTGGCCAAAACTGGATAAAGATATAGAAAATATAGTAGCAGAATTTGAAGTATGGTCACAATCCACCAAAAGTTGAACTTAATCCCTGGTATTGCCCTAACCAGCCATTGGAACGAATAAATATTGATTTTTGTTATTTTAAGAACACAAACTTTTTAGTAGTCATTGATGCTTTTTCAAAATGGCTTGAAGTGATAGAAATGAAAAATATATCCATGAACTTAACTATTAATGCGTTAAGAAACTTGTTTGCACGATTTGGTCTTCCTATAACGTTAATATCGGATAATGGCAGACAGTTTGTGTCAGAAGAATTTGAAAAGTTTTTATCAGATAATAATATTAAACATATTACTAGTCCTCCTTACAATCCATCATTAAATGGTGCAGCGGAAAATTCCGTGAAAACAGTTAAAGCAGCACTAAAGAAAGCTCTCTTATCCGGCAACAAGGAGATGTTGAATTTGTCATCATGTAGATTTTTGTTAGATTACAGGAACACACCGCATATCACTACTGGCATTACACCTGCTATGTTAATGTTTAATAGAGAGTTAAGAACTACATTTTCGACATTAATACCACCTCGTAATCCTAACTACAAATATGTTAAAGAAAGAGTCGAACGAAATCAAGAACATCAAATTAAACATTATAAAGGTAAAAAACTAAAAACTTTTGAAATAGGTGAATTGGTATTAGTAAAGGATTATAGAAAAGTTAAATTAAACTACATATGTTAGAGCAAAGATAGTACTTATAATAGGTAAATGTATATATATAGTTAAGATTCCTGAGGAGGAACGCACCTAGAAAAGGCATGCCAATCAAATTAAAAAGACAACTCAGGGCCATATTCCACTTGCGTCCCCTTCAAACAGCGTTAATAATACTAATACAGTAGAAACAAGAATATAATTAATACAAGTAATTTAGATATACCAAATAATGATGTGATAGAAAATACTTCACCTAGTCCAGAAACAAAACCACTTAAACGCTCACAAAGGGTAGTTAAACCACCTGAACGTTTGCAATATTGATAGATATTCTGTATGAATACACGATGACCTATATTGTTTGAATTGTTTCGAAATTTTGTATGTTCTTTATTTTATCTATGTAGTAGATATATTGATGTATGTATTTATGTATTTATTATGATTTGTAAACTTTAAAGGGGGAGATAATTGTTATGTTGTTGCGCTTGCGCTAAAAGTAAGTACCTATAACTTGTAAGTGAACAGTTTCCTCTCCCCAGTCTTCCGAATAAAGTACATAGTTTAGCACAGTGTCTAGTTTCTCTCTATAATACATTACAAATAACAATACAACACACCTCTTCTGTTCAATGATCCTCATTTGTCCTCTAATTTGATGACTTATTTCATGGATTCGCTTTATTTATTTACCAATTTACTGTTTGTCATAGTTCCCCATTTCTTTATTTAATTAATTTACATACACTATTGCCGATGATTGCCGGCTCCAGAATTGTGACATGTACTCATTAGGCGCAGCCCAATTGCAATTCCAACCGCGTGCCAGCTCCCAGTCTTCGTGCCCGCAATATTAGTACGGCACCGACGATAGACCGATAAGGAGAGCAGCATTCTACTATACCGACGAGACGCTCCTTCAGTCCTCTATCTATTTCTCTCACACTGCCACCGCCACGACTATTACTAACTGCTCTAGACGGTAATTCAATTGAGTCTACCGTCCGCCCCACTTTTTGCGGGCACTCATTTAGCTCTGAAATTACCTATCGGAAGTTCGTAGATTGGATAATTAAGTCTTCGAAAAATTTATCGGAACTTGTTTCTGGTAATATTACGGTCTGGCTGGCAGACGGTTGAATATAAATTACTTTCTGAGTGTATCTACCGGTAATCTGATGTAAGTATATGGGAGTTTGCGCGGAAGCGTCGGACATGGTGAGTCTCGTTTTAGATTTCGAAACACGTACTACGTATTAAAGAGATTTCGTCTGATGATATTCGAAATATGATGCTTTCTTTTCCCTTATTCGCTGCAACGAGTTGAGAATATGATTGGGTGCATTAGAATCGGGTAACTATACATCATGAAATATAAGATGAAGTTTGTACTTATAATTTAGATAGAGATCTATTTTTGCTTCGCATTAGAACGTCGATTGTACTTCTATGCATGGTAGAAAATCACTTTAGTCGTTCTAGTATAGCTTAGAACCATGTATACAAGAATTTCGGCCCACTATTAGTAACTTTGTTATTATTAATTATACTGGTTTGTTCACATTTATCATAGACTTGCATGGTTCTGCCGGTCATTAGGAACCTTAAAAACAAGTTGCACAAATTACTAGTACCTGTTTGTAATAATAAAAGCAACCATTTGTTATTCTTTAAAACCTGGAATAACCATAAAATATTTATCTATTTTTATGTACATGGACAGGATTAGACATGGCCACCACTGGCCAATACGTTTCCACAAATAACACACAGATCAGCAGTTTCTGTGAATCCCATTTAAGTAACTTTCCTTGTACTGTAGTTTTGTGCGAACAATGGCTGACATGGTGCCGCAGATTCAGATATGATTTAGTCTAGTTTAGTTTATGTAAATAATAACAAGGTAAATTCGTATTCCAATCCTTTTTATTTTAGTATATTTACTGCGACATGTTTCGGTTTTTTCATGTCGCAGTAAATATATTAAAATAAAAAGGATTGAAATACGAATTTACCTTGTTATTATTTCAATATCAACATACATTACACCAATCCCCTAGGACGCAATAGATTAGTTCAGTTTAGTTTGCATACCAGCCGCACGGTCCGATTAATTGTCCCATTCACTGTGACCAGTGGGCTCTATATAGAGTTATTTTACAGTTCATCTAACAAGTTCAGGGCCTTAAGGTAGCTTAAATGAGCTAGCTCAGATGAGCTACTGGATGAGATTGTTTTCAGGTCTTCTAGGGAAGTTATCAGAGAACCAGATTCTGCGTAAGTGCTTTCTGGGTTTACAGTGATCTGTAAAGACAGAGACAACTCTTTTGCATGCACCAAACTAGGACAGTTGTTCCAGTATTAGAGTACTTTCTGATTTGCTCAGAATTTGATTTGCTGGTTAGCCGCCGTACACACAAAAAAATCTATTATCAACCTGAATAATTTTATTTATTCAGAAATCGAAACTTAATATTAATTATTAATTGTTGGTTATAACACAAAATTAAATTCTCTGAAAACATAATATACTCTTAGAACAAATAGTATAAATATTTGCATTGAAGTATACTTCCTCCAAATGAACATTGTTATTGTTGTAAGAAATAAATCTATGCAATTATAGTGAGAAAGTCTGTAGATTCAAAATAAAATCCCTTATACGTTTGGTATAATGAATTACTATATAAAAGTATTAAATGTTTTGTACTGAAAACATGAAATATCAAATTGAAATTACCATAATATTAAAACATTTGAAACGAATTTTACCCCACCATTTATTGCACTAAAACTCATTTGTCATTGGTTCCCTCTTTTTTAGGAGGGTTTAGGGAGTTTTGCTTCACTTGGTGTCACTTTTTGATTGACCAGCGAACAGTGTTGTGGGTTGTGAGTGCAAGTGAATCTAAATGGATACCCCAGCCGTTTCACAACTATTTAAAGAATGGAGTGGAATGGCACTGATACACAGGTGCTACCATTAAAATATTCGAAGGTAAGTACGTACGTGTTATCTAATATTAAAGGATTACTGGTTTAAAAAACTTTGAAATAATACAAGAGTCAGCGCCATTGTGTCGATAATATATGAGCATGGTAGGTGTGTACATTTACAAACATATGTAGGTATTTACTAGTTATTAGTTTTCAGTAGGTAATACCAGCAAATTATTATACTGATTGAAATTATATCAGTAATCAACGCCGACTAGATACCAGGCCCAAGCATTGAGTGGGAAGTATCCCCAGAACACCGATCGCAACGACGGATACGCATAACATATATACCTCTACGCATCATTATCCCGTGCGCACTCCTGGAGTACACCGATACGCTACCTTCTCCCAAACAGCGTAAAGCTATAAAGTAGGACAGTAAATTTATTTAATTACATAATATTTCCTTATTTATTAATTTTCCCCTACTCAGGTTTTTTGGTGTTACAGACACAAAATTAGTGGATATAGGATAATTGCTCGTCGGCAAATGCTCGCCGTCAATTGCTAGCCGTCAATTGCTCGCCATGAATTGCTAGCCTTCTCAATTGCTCGCCACTCCAATTGCTCACCTCGGCTGCTCGAACTCGAAAAAGTCTGTTAGCGACCCAAAAGACTTTTATAACGACCGTCTATTAATGAACGCCAACATACAAATAACAAAAATTTTAAATAAAGAATTAAAATGAATGTCGATTATTTTATCTCCGCCTTATTGTCGTTTATTAATATGTTTGTTCAAATTATCCATAATTCTACCTGCATCTTATCGGCCTGTCAATAATTATCAAATAATAAACAACTTAAATGATCATATAGAAAGTATACAATTCAGAATAAATGAACACGGCGTAATTGCTTTCTTATTTACTTCCCTTCTAGAAGAAAGGTTCTACCTGCATTTTATGTTAATTTTATTAATATGTTTGTTCAAATTATCCATATTCTACCTGCATCTTATCGCCTGTCAATAATTATCAATAAATAAACAACTTTAAATGATCATTAGAAAGTATACAATTCAGAATAAAGAACTACGACGTAATTGCTTTCTTTTATATACTTCCCTTCTAAGAAGAAATTTCGTGTGGTTAATGTTAGTCAGGACTTGTATTTTCAAATTTATAAAAGTTTATGTATGAGGGCGGAGCGTATTAATGAGGTGTTCATTACTAGATGGTTGTTATAAAAGTCGGCGATAGAAAGTTTCGCTTCATTTGCATTCTAAGCAGCGTTCAATACAACCTTTTTGACGAAGATAACATTTCTGTACAATGGCTTTGGAGTTCTTGCAATCCGAAAAAGGAAAGCCGAAGCTTTACGACAAAGGCCATCTCTATATTAGAGATAAAGACAATGGGGAAAACGCATTGGAAATGTGAACATTCCAAAAAGTTCAAGGTGCCCGCTCGCGTCACAACCGAAGGCGACGAGATTATAAAACGATGGAAAGAACATAACCACCTGGCCGACGCAGCAAAAGTGGAGGTTACTAAGATATTGACTTCGATTCGCGAGGCTGCAAAAAATACCAGAGATATGCCCCACTGTATAATCTCGGATGCCTCTGTTGGATGCAGCCAGGCTGTCGCACCGCCACCTACCCGAACCGAAAACATAAAAAGAACTATAAGGCACGTTCGTAAGCGGAATGAAGATCTACCCGCAATTGTTAACCATCGCAGGGACCTCCAACTTCCAATGGAGTTTACCACCACTTTAAATGGAGAAATTCCTTTGCTTCGACTCGGCCCAGAAGATGAGCGGATTTTGATGTTCTGTACCGAGAAGAACCTCCAAATTTTATCGGATAGTGACCATTGGGTGTCGATGGCACATTCAAGACAGTGCCCTCGATTTTTTACCAACTTTTAACAGTCCATGGATGAAAAGCAAACTTTCAATACCTTACTATATCACTGCTGCCCAATAAATCAGAACAAACATACATTCGTTTGTTCACCCAGTTGAAAGTGCTGAAGAATACTGTCACTCCAAGGATTATAACCACAGATTTCGAAATGGCCTTTCAAACGGAATAGTATCTGTTTTTCCAAATGTACGGATACAAGGTGCTTCTTCCATCTATGTCAAGCTATATTCCGGTTGATACAAGCTAAGGGTCTAAAGAAGCGTTATGAAACTGACGCTGACTTCGCCTGAGTCTGCGGATGTTACCAGCTTTGGCATTTGTACAGTGGAAGCGGTTACCGAAGCCTTCCGAAGAACTGTGCGATAGTAACATAATCTACGAAGACGCCCAAGAGGTCCTCGATTATTTTGAAGACACGTGGATCGGGCGACCATCAGAAGACATAGTCGACGACCACCGAAGTTTCGCATGATCGCTGGAATTGTTATGATGTGGCTTGCCAAGGATGCCCAAAACAAATAATTCTCTTGAGGATGGCATAGAGCCTTTGAACAACAAGTATCGGGGCACCACCCAAATATCTGGAAGTTCATCAAATGTATCCAGAAAGAACAAAGCTAAACGAGCTACAATAGAAACAACTACTTGCTGCGATGTCCATCAACAGAAGAAAAAATACAGGGATGTGCTGAACGGCTCCAGCGGCGAAATCGTACAATGGAGAAACTTTTGGAATATCTTCGTGCGATAGCCCACAATATCGCATATTGATGCAGTTAGAAAAAAAAACAAGTAAAAAAAACAATAAAAAAAAATAAAAAATAAAAATAAAAAAAAAAAACAATAAAAAATTAAAAAAAATATGGGAGCCGAAAAAGCCGACCTCCACGTGTGTCTCCTGGGTACGCTAACAGGCTTTTTAATTTAAAAAACATGTAATACGAGCAATTGAAGTGGCGAGCAATTGAGAAGGCTAGCAATTCATGGCGAGCAATTGACGGCTAGCAATTGACGGCGAGCAATTGCCGACGAGCAATTTTCCGGACACCAAAATTAGTAGGTAATTATTACCCGTGAAAAGTAGAAATGCTTAGATTAAGCAGGTAAGTATTATTAGTTCTATATACTTATATTTTGGAAGCAAATAATGGCAATACTTCAAATAATATTTTTATATACTTCTATCAAATGTACATAAATTATCTTTAATTAAATCTATTTACTCAAATCTAAAATAATTATTTTTGTGGTGAAAATTTTGTATGTTCACAATGATTTTAGTATATTGATTACATTTGAACTAAAAAATTGTTTCGTCTAACAAATTCACGGGCTTGGAAAACTGAACAAATTTTATTCTCATATAATACATCATCTTCCTGCTTATATAGGAAGTTATGTTATATTCAATGTGATGCACTTATATTCAAATTGAGTAATTATTTTTTGTGTGTAGGTGCTATGACAATGGCCGATTCTGTTCAGTCCCTGTAATTGCACCGCAGCAATGTTTTTCGTAAAGCTATCTGCCTTCTCATTTCCGAGAATCAGTGAGTACCAAGGCACCCAAATTAGATTTAAATTATTGGCCATCCCCAATGTATTTAGAATACGTTTGCAGCTCCAGTACAGTTTCTAGTTCCATTTATGCACCTTTAGCGCTCTCACTACCAACAGACTGTCACTCAAAATTTTTATTGATTTGCGTTTGTAGTTTTTATCCAAAAACTTCTAACACACCATTGCAATGGCATAGATTTCAGCCTGAAAGATTGTTGTGCGTTGTCCAATCATCATCCATCATCTTCTGACTGCGATATAATATTCCTGCGCTCACACTCTGCTCGGTTTTCGAACCGTGCGTAGACCAGTAGGTGTCTGCCTGCGTCAGTATTCTTTCATTGCATCTCGTTTCCTCTCTGTTTTAAAGAAGGTAGTGAAGAATGCATCGACTATCGGTCGAATACATCTCATGTTCGAGAGTGTTCCCAGCATGCCGTCGAAAGCTACCCACTTGGCAAGCAATTTTGCACATATACCAGTAAGATTACATTATTTACTAGATAGCGTTGTCAAAAAAAAACATGTTACTGAAATTTTGCAGCAACATTAAATAATGATAGAAATATTGCAGCCCATTACAGTAACATTTTAAAGTAATCAGGAAAAAAAATTTAAAACAATGTTGCAAAAACAAAGACTTTGTTAAGGTAATATTTAGTTGTAACATTGTCATATTTACAAGCTGATTTATTACAAGGAATGTTACAACAATATTCGCGGCTCGTAACATTAACATATTTACATTTTATATGCTGTAAGATGGGTACGTTTCTGCGAGCTTTGAATTTTGTTAATTAATGTACCTCTCCATAAAATACCTCAAAACATGTTGTTGTAATAAACAGAACTTTTCGAGTAAAACAAAACAACCTTAATAGAAACATACTACAAATATATTTATAGAAACATTAATTAATTGCCACACTGTATCAGTATTTCTTTTTAACATATGAAAAAAATGTCCGGAGAAAGCTACACTTCAGCATTAACCGTCATGTTAAAATAATGTTACTCTAAGACCTCGATTACATACTATATGGTGGTACATTGCACATGTTTTTGAAACATTACACAGGATAACATTTAGAGGACGTTATAGTCATCTTATTTTGCCGAGTGGGAACTGATGTGGTGGTTGATTTGCTATTTGCCATAGGCGAAATGCAGTTAATCTGGCCTCCGTTTCCACCATAATTTGTAAGGAGCGCGGTCGGTATTCTGGTCAGGGTTGTCAACTCCATCTTGAAACTTAACCACTTTCCATCTGTGTGGAAACATGCCATTCCTAAGCCGAGGAAAGATTTTCTCTTCCCACCATCATCCCATTTGTCTTCTCTCCTCTCTCTCAAATATTGCGGAGTTATTCTCTCGCGCCTTTGGAAAAATTTGTTAGATATCAATCCCTTTCCCGATGAACAATTCGGCTTTCGAGCTGGTTCATCTACCGATTTCCAACTCTTCCGTTTCACGGAGGTCATTCGGGATGGATTCGAGGGAGGAGAGGCAACTGTGGCTGCTTTCTTGGACACACAGAAAGCATTTGACTCGGTGTAGCATGAGGGAATCATCTTTAAGATGTCCGAGATCGGGGTTGACCCTGGCCTGATCAGAACTGTTGAGTCTTATGCTTCCGGGCGTTCTTTCTCGATCCGCGTTTGCGAGGCTTATTCCACCCGTCACCCAGCTATGACGGGCGTTCCACAGGGTTCCGTACTTGAGTCCGCAGCTTTTCCTAATTTATATGTATGTTATGCCGAGACATCCGGCCGTAATCCTGGCGGCATATGCGGACAATATGGCTGTTTTCTTGAAGTTCAGGCCGCCGTTGACGATATTGAGGCGTGGGCTGAGCGCTGGAAATGCAGAATAAATCTCACAGAAACAGTAGCTGTTAGATTTACTAGGCGCCGGGCTGTCCCGGATTACCGTATCTCCATTGGCGCAGATATAATTCCCTGGTGGAGTGAGGCGGTGTACCTGGGGCTCGTTTTGGATTAAAGGCCACCTTTAAACACCATGTCGATGATATTAGCCTTCGGTTTCGGAGAGCGAATTTGCGGTTAAGGCCACTTATATCTAGGCAGAGCCAATTGGAAGTCTAAACTTCTCCTTTATAACACGTGTCTGAGACCGATGCTTACGTACGGGGCGCTCGTCTTATGCAGTATGGCCAAAACCCACTACAACAAACTCAGTGTCCTGCAGAACATCATGCTGAGACAAATAATGGGAGCACCTTGGATGGTGCGGAATTAGCAGATCGGGTACGATCTTAAAATTCCTTCCCTGCAAGACTTTTCGTTGGATCTCGCGTCTCGGACTTGGTTAAGGGCGAGCGCCTCCACGAATCTTTTGGTGGGTCCGCATGGTTGAGCCCAAGGATCGTCCTCCGCCTCGCACTTTGATCAAGAGAATACGAGACTTCATAGATACGTCCGCTGGGGATGGCGGGAGGCATGTAGGGTCGCGCGTGGCCTGGTGATGATTAATTCTTTATGTAGAAATATGATCCCTATTGATGGTCAGGCCTATTCCTGAAACACATTTTACAGTGGTTCCTTGTCTTGACCGCAAATATCATTGATAAAAATGCCCCAGAGACGAAAGTCTGGCACTAAATAGAACTAAAATATTAACAAGGATTGAGGAGTTGAACGAATCTGGAATTGGTGGCACTCGTAATGTTTGAGATCCTTATCTAGCCCTTCAGGAACCCAAGTACTGTTAATGCAATCTCTAATAAAATAAGCTGAAATATTATGATATATTCCGGTTTAAAATACATCTTTGGCATTTTATATTTTGACCAGTACAGAATAAGTTGGGTGATGACATAATTTCGCTGCAATCCATGACGTTTATTAACAAACTTTGACACATTCTTAATCCCCGAAAGATGTTTTTTTTCACAAATTATTCCTCGTTTACTGCTTTACCGAAACTAAACTAAAGCTCTCCAAGCTCCTTCATTTGAGAACTATTGATGTTTATTTAATCAAATTAAGTCGCTCTGTTTACGCTTCTAGATGGCTTTTATAATGTTCGGAATTTAGCTTAATGAAAACTCTGTACTTGCTCTTTACAAATATGCACACTTAACATTTTCTTCAAATAGTCAAAGCATTTCAGTGCTTGAAATTTAGTAACTTTCATGTAATATAATATTTCGGATGACTATATAACGACTTAATACAAGCAAACAACACTCACATTCCCAGACATTTAACATTCTTGACAAAACTGAAAGAAAACACTCTTACGACGAATGAATTTTAGCGGCTAGACGATTGCTAGTTAAATTTTAATGGAGCCGGTTTGTAAGAGTTCCTTCGAAAGGGAAGAAACTACCCCCAGGGTTCAATCCAACCCCCGCCCGTTTAGTAATTAGATTCAGTTATCCTTTAGACATGGAAAAGAGGGAAGGCTCAAATTTGAACCTTTCAAGTGGAAAGCGTGGGGAATAATAAAGTAGGAATTGGTAGAGTAGAAAGTTAAGTTGGAGATCTTTAACGAATAAATAATCAAAATTAATAAAGGCTTTGCTTAACGCCTGAAAAAAAAAGCGGTTTTGTGATCGTCTAGATGAACAGTTTTCGTGTTCCAAGAAGCAAAAGAAAGCCGGTGCATTAATTTCTTATTCGAGGTTATTTATTTGGGGTGTTTCTATATACATGTTATGTGATTTTCATCAGAAAGCCATAAATTTAAGTATTATGGAAGGTTTCATTTTACAAAAATACAGATATTCATGAGCCGATTACATTGGATCAAATACTGATTATGAAAGAGAATAACAGGTAGTCAGTGAAAAGCAAAAATCTCTTTTATTGCTAGGTTATGACCGTCTAAGCATATACCGATATAATACGAAAGGTATGTGTTAAAGATTGCTGTGCTTAAAACCTTGTTGCGGTTTGACAATTATTGATATATATTTTGTTCTTATATTCCACATCCTTCCCACTTCCTGTATTTTTAATATCGGTGCAACTGAATGAACAAGAGCTCGTTATATTTTTCCTGTATAGATTATATTCCTACTGTGTCCCCGCAAGTTATCATTATCTGAGATTGCCAGACAGTATCTGACCGAAAAATTGTGGTTAGGCAATTTGTTTCCCATTCTGTTAATTAGCCTGAAATAAAATATAAGTGTCTACACACTTTGACTTCTGATTTCACACCACAAGTGATTACATACGAATTCAACTTATTACAGTTTACTCGAGATAGCTCTGTAAAATACATAATTTCTAATTTGATGTTCAGTAACACTACAAACAACTGACGGAGTACGTTTATAATTTATAATGAATTTGGAGCGTTTATATACTCCGCACTGACTTTTGAGAAAATAAAAATGAAAACCACTTTTTCACGTTGAAATATATTCTTCCCTCACTTGTAATGATTTTAAATGACATATTTCGCGAATATCTCTACTTTACTGACCACCAACTATACAACTTCCGACCATTTCTGGCTTTGATGTGCATTAGATAGAAATAAGAATAGGTATAGATGTAAACATAAGCGCGTGTTCGCATCTAAGGGTGCCATTTTATCTACAGTATTATTTTCGTGAGGATCGCATGACTTTTCTTAAAAGGGAATTTCTATCGCGACACAATAGAATGTAAGTTCAAAGAGTGGGTAGTAGGGAGTATTGTCCCCTTGTTTTCGTCCGTAATTGCGTCACTCAGACTTGAAAGGGTCGGGATATTGTGTGTTCTTGTTTGATGTCTTTTGTCGCCAAGGAATAGACCACCTCAAGTGTATGCTTACGGCTATGCACGATGTTGATATTACTGAAAATGTAACCTTAGGGAATCGGTAACTATTGACTTGTAGACGGCCATTTTTATTTCTGTCGATACAGAAGTTTTTAATTTAACTATTTCTTTAACATCTTATTCAAAATATAATAATGTCTTATTATTCTATTAGTCAATAAACAAGATTGGGATATTAGTATTCTTTCTTGGCGTTGTCATGGAAGCAAATATCTTCACGTTAATAATGAGATATCCATCTTAAACTTTCTTTCAATTATTCTTCCACTTATTAACTGTATATATAAGAATTTCTCCATATAATACATGCTTTAGGTTGACCAGTAGCACTGAAGACCTTTTAATAAGGTGAACCTTTGGATATTTAATACCACCCAGGGGTTACCACCTTTTTAATGTGCACTAATTATATATTAGCGTTAGTGAATTAACGTTTGTATAATGGCTTTAAGTCTTCCTACAATTATTGCTATCTTTTATAGACAGCGTATTTAGTTTCAGATTGACAATTTAGGCGAATATCTTCACGTTTACAATGGAGATTTCTATCTTAAATTCTTTTTTCAATTTATTCTTTCCCTTATTAAGTATATATGAATTTTTCAGTATTATATAGGTTGACCAGCGCACTGAAGATGTATGCTAATATCAACGAGTGTTACACACGTTTTTAGTGAGACCTAATTATTAATTAGCGTTAGTTAATTAATACATGTATAGTGGCTTAGAGTCGTCCTAAAATTATGGTTGTCCTTTATAGATACATAATTTAATAAAAAATCTGTCAAACTATCGACATCTATCGGCAAAAACAGAAGATTTTAACTCTGCAAAAGAAATCTGTAATCAGTTGTCAAATGAGATTCTTTGAATTCTAATTGAGTTTCAATCGAAGATTTTGAAAAGCCTTTATCTGAAAAGAAAGAAACGTTTATCTAGAAAAAAAAAGAATGAAAATTAAAAACACACGCGTGTGTAAGAAAGAAAAAGGGGTATGTTTTGAAATTGTTCCCTGAAAAAATAAATTTTCCGGTGAAATAAAAAGATTTCTCACAAAACAAAAGAAAAAGTTACCAGAAATTAAAAAGAAAATAGTTAGTCCAACGAAAGTACCGTTATAATAATTAAAGTGAAAATTTAAAAAACAAGAATATAACTTACCGAAGGTATTGATGCGAAAATCCCAGTTCAAATATTTCTGAAAGAAAGAAATTACCAGCGAGACATTTACAAGTCCAGGAAAGTGTAGATAGAAGCTAGGAGGTGTCACAATCGTTTCAAAGGAACGAGACGACAGGATATTCTGAAGATTCCACCATCAAGGAGGAATTCCACGATATAAAAAGGCCGGTACACTTCTTTTTATAACACATGTGTTAATTAAGAGCTCAGAATTCATATCTGAAACGATCTAAAGCAGTTAAAGAACAATATAATAATCAGAACCATTTCAATTTATAAAAAAAGCAAATTGGTTTATGTTACATAGTTTAGTTATTCGTTAATGCATTTAGAAATTCATATTTATTGTTAAAGCCTATTAATTACAAAATTTCTTGAAAAAAGAAACGATCGTACCCTGAAAAATTTAAAAGTTTGAATCATAACGTGTATTCTTAAAAGTTCGGAATCTAATCATCATTTTAAGCAATTTAACAGTTAGAAGAGAAGTTTGTAGCTTAAGTGTTTAAACGAGAATTTGTAAAAGAGTTAAAATACTTGTTAAGAATCTAATTTTAATTTAAATTTGTATTTAATAATTCACATTTATTTTATTTACAATATACGAGTTAAATTTTACCTAAGAATAACTGTGTTTTCATTGATAATCGGCTATTTCTTTACACAACACTTTTCTGTCGACCATTATTTGATTTGTTGAAAAATACTTACCCCTTCCAAACAGATAAACGGGAATTTGTACAGTTTACACAGTGGCCGCACTGTCGAAAAGTCACAATTTGAAAGACGCGGTATAAGTTCCAATTTGCATACAGTCAAGGTAGGTGATTTTATCCAGATATCGTTCTTTCGAATCCTTTAATATACTATACAAGTGATTTATCGATACTTTTCACGTAAAAAAATTGTTGAACTGGGATATTTCTGAATGTGTGCGATAAAATTATTAGAAGAGCTAACGAACAACCGTCCGTTGTCGTGGCTACAGGAAGAATGCTCATTAATTGAAACTAATTGAATATAAATATCCCGAAGAATTATAAATCTCTCGGAACAAAATATTATACAAAATATACCAGGTAAGCTTGAACAATAAATAAATTACACTTCATAGTACATATATTGCTGTGTTTCATAAGAGGGAAACCACCAACCATATTGAAATGTAATTATTATTTTATGTACACACCTATTTGTAAGTCTAGTATAATTTGGGTTAGCTCGTATTCGTAATCATGGAAATTGAATATAATTTATCGTCTGGCAACTGTACGATATCCTGGTATCCTAGGTGTTCACTTGACTTGAATGGGGTAGTGACCTAAAGTAGTTCGTTGTGAGAAAATGATGAAAATCCTTGGTGACGAGGTTGTTGATAAAAAAGCTGGTAGAAAGATTTAGATTTTTTTATCAAGTGTAATGAATTAAGTGGTTTTTCCTGTCTTACGTCTGGTATTGAAGGGGATCTTCTATTCAAATTCTTGTAATTACTCTATTCTGGAAATATACAGAAGAAACGTGAGGATTGTTCGACATTATAAGAAATTTTGCTGTATCTACTACACCTGGGTGTTTGTTCTACAAGGGAGTATGCATGTGTTTGCTGTTCCGAGTCTAATCATACATCCTGAATGTAACGAAGGAGGTCTGCTTCCTGAATTTTCCTGCTACCGACGTTATTCTCCTGGTCTGGCCCCTTTTAGCTGAATATACGAGCGAATCTGGATTGTCACTACAAGGAAATCACATTTGGAAGAACTCTGGCGTTTGTATAAACCGATAAACGACGTATCTGATCAAAACATTGTTTATTTTTTTTTATATAAATGAATTTATGACGTCTATAATATTTTGATGAAATTATTATATGAATGGTTTGAATCTTCTGAAATAAATCTGTTATTAGTAGTGGGCTTTCTATATATGTCTATTTCTAATTTATTTTTATTTCTTATTACTAACATATCGAGAAAAGCAATCCTATTGTTTGTTTCCTCTTCATGGGTAAACTTAATGGAAGGAAATTTTGAATTTAGCTGTTCAAGAAAATCTCTAATTGAGCACTTACTAGTATCAAAAACACAAAAAATGTCATCGACGTATCTAACCCAAACCCGTAGAAAATATGCCAAAGTATTCTGAAAATCGGTTTCAAATTTTCCAATAAAGAGGTGAGCTTTGAAGCGAGATAAGCTGTTACCCATTGTTGCTCCTTCAGTTTGTTGGTAAAAGATACCGTTGATTTGAAAGAAATTTTGTTTCATGCAGAGCTTCGCCAAAGAAATGAAACTATCAACTTCATTACTGCCCAACTGAATACCTTTCAAGAAATCTTCTAAATAAGTCAAAGTGATATCAACGGGGACGCTGGGAAACAGTGAGCTCACATCAAATGAAACTAAAACTTCATTGTCAGTAAGTTCAATGTTTTTAATCTTCTCAATGAAAGCGAAAGAAATTTTCATTTGCATGGCGTTATTAACAGAATTTTAGATATTGGGGAGCTGTAAATTCTCGCGAAATTTTACAAAGAATCCATAGCCCAAAGGTCGTTCTTTGGTGTTGTATAGAATCATTTGGTATCATTAGTCCTTATTTTTTTTTTTTTAGGATGAAAATAACCGTTCTGTAACGGTCTCAGCGTTAAATAAACATGTTAGAAACGTTTCTAACTTAGAACTGATTACACGGAGATTATTAAATTATGCTCCAACTCATTATTCCAACAAGATGGAACAACTCACGCTACCAGAAACTCCATGAGGATTCATGCGAATTTTTTAACGTTCGTATAATTTCGCGATTTGGAATTTTGTATTGGCCACCTAGGTCCCGAACTTAACGGTATTCGATCTTTTTCTATGGGCGTATTTGAGGACAAAGGTCTATGCAAGTCTTCCTGCAACAATTGACGAACTAAATGACTGTATTCGAAAAATCATAGGAATATATAGAGATTTGCTTCGCCTGGTAATTTTGCATTTAGAATTAAAAATTGCATTCAAGTTGATGGATGGCATTTAGAAGGATTTTTAAAACATGAAGAAAAGTTTAAGTTAATATTAAATCCTAGAGAATTACTTGTACAGTCATCGACATTAATATTTAGCACCATCAAAGCGTCGAACCATTTGTTCAAGTGCTAAATAATAATGTCCGCGATTGTACATTAGCGTATTAAAACATTTTTATACTCTACTTAGAAGAATTTTATTCGAAATAGAAAATGGGTAGTCTAATATGGGAATATATGAAAATAATGTTTAGAAAGCAAAGTAATAATTAAGTTAGAAATAACTTCTATATTAGATTAAATTGTTCCTGTCTAAGGGAATTAGTTAATGTTTAACTACCATAATCTGTAATTAAGTTTATTTTTCATAATTTTATGTAAATAAAACGAATTTTCTTCTTTTTTAATGCAATAGTAACACACGATATGGAAAATTAGGTTTATAGTCAGATTTCAGATTTTAAATACGCCAGTTACTACATTCGCATAAAAATGTTGGTGTTCATTTTCATTTATTATTAGTTCGTATGAGATTAAAATTCTGAACTTTTATAAGTTGGCAAACGTGGTTGGTGGTTTTCTATTCTCTTATGATAGCGCGGGAGATTTTAAAAGTTCATATTTGAATAAAGAATCTAATTATACTGGATAATTGATAATACTTGTTGAATATTCCTAATAACTATACTCACCTTGAGAGTAAAGAGTTCTCATGCTATTTATATGTCTTTGATATAAACTTAATAATAAATTATACATCTTATTAATGATTACACTGTTTTATTAACGAAAGTTCATTTGATACATTGAATTATTAAGAATTAAATTATAAATTCAGTATTTATCAAAGTAAAGGCATATAATAAACAAGTTAGTGATTTAGGAGAATCGAGAGGTACAGCCGTCAGCACAGCGGGTTCGTAACTGTAAAAAATAATACTACTTGGTTAGTAAGAGGGGGGGATCATTAGTGCGCATGATCTGTAGTGGTAAATTTTAGATATCTTGGACATATACGGGATTTTATAGCCATCTAGTGGATTAAGTTCGTATTGTGTCTATCATTGTAGGAAGGTATCTGCAAAGAAAAGGCAGATCTATTTAGAGAGTTATTTATTTATTTTTCTTTTGCTTGTTAAAGCATTAGCCGGGAAAATCACAATAATATATTATAATTATAAAACAGCATTTCGATCTAGTATAGTCCAAATTATAATCTATTTTTTAACAAATAAAATGTAACCTGCAGAGTATGGAACTACATATGCACGCTTTCTTACAATGACTCCTTTATTATGTTTTGAAACTTTTTTAAAATGACTCTATAGCAATCAACATGTACAGTATATCTATTTTTCTTTTTATTATTTCATTTCACATTCTTTCTTCTTTATAGTCGTCAGGACATCGACTCTAAATCTTGACGTGGCACTTATTCAGTTAGCGCATGCCATGATTACCTATCTAAATTCTCATTAAACGTTCGAGATAGGGTAGGCTATGGCCGTTAACGCCGCTAGGAACGGGTGGCTAGCAAGCCGTACGTCATATTTACTGCCACGGTAGTATTTATGACCGGGTTCGCCCGGGCAATTTCGGAGCATCTGTTGAAATTAAAATGTACTTTGCGCTCGTATATATCATTCGAAAATTCTTTGTGTATTATTTGGCGTGCCGTAGATGGAATGAAAAAAGAGCTTAATACTTTAGTAAGGCAATTTCGATCGTTTAAAGTTATAATCATTAAATATATCAGAATCTAGTTTTATTAAAAATAAAACTATTTTTGTTATAAAATCTACGTACAACAGGAGCGCACAAACACATTATACCAAATTAAGGGTAATAATCAAAAAGGAGAATTGATTGCGAGTAATGGAAGGAACCGAAACAGACTGATTTCCTGCGGGGCACAGTCTAAGCGGAATCGTTAATAATTTTAACGACCGTGGGGTCCGCCCCCCGACCGATAATGGCCCCTTGCAGAATTCCGTCCAAATTGCAACTCTGCGTGTCGCCCATTAGTAGCGGTAGGACGGTAGAATTGCAATGCCCCATTATGCTGTATGCGGACACGACGGTTGGCGCGTGTTTTTTTCAAAGATAATCTGGCAAATGCTTCCAGTATTTTCGACTGCTTTTAAGGTACGGTCGGTGTTAGGGAACATAATGAACTAAATATTGCGAAAAACTGGCTGGTACTGAATGATGAAATGAATCACATACAGACTTAAACAAACGAACATCTGCTTTAGATTACAGAAAAAGTAAAATATACAGGATGTATACAGTGTCATTTGAAACTGCCAGGTCAAATATCTTGAAAACGGATAAAGTTACTTGAATAACGTAAAAAAACAACTGTTGATTTTTACCTATAAACTATAATTCATTTCGCCGAGATCCGTTAAAAAAAAGTAATGAACGCATTTTAACCCGGAGTAAGTTGTAACATCGTCGCAACGTAGACGACACGTACGAAAGACACTGTTTAGCAGTGGTTTTCTAACTGTGAACGTAATAGCTCTATGTGTAAAGCAGTAATTCACATTAAGAAAATGCAGTTTTTGTGGATATCTTGGCTTGCCATTTAATTGAGTTTATATAGTGAAATATACATCATGTTCACTTGCTAATGGATTAATATACGTTTCGACTATGCCTATGTCTTCTTCAGTATTTTTTTATTAATAGTAAAACTCGGCACTAGAATAATTACAAAAGTTTAAAAAAAAAAACAAGTTATTTTTATAAAACCATGATAATACTTACTACATTATTGTTCTAGAGACAATATTAATATGACAATTTCATAATAGCTTAAAAACCGAGTAGAAGACATTACAATAACACTACCAACAAGTTAAAATCTAACCGTGATACTGCACGGAGCAAGGCAAACAGATATTTACTTAAGGGACAATCATTGCACTAAACTGGACGTACGTTTCAATAGCAAAGCTATCATCATCAGTAGAAATACTGAACTGTTCAGTGTTTACTGCAAACTTCTTCTAGACCCCTCACCACAAATCGCTGGACGTACTGCTGCGTACTGACTGAATTGAAAATGCAAAATGAAATATAACAAGGAAAAAGAAAATTAAATTAGCTAGCTCAACCGATACAATTTTAAAGGGTGCAAAAGAACAATTAATCTCAGAGTTACCCTCACAAATCAAAACTAATCACGATAAGTAAATTGTGGGTGAAAGAAATCTGACTTTCTTAATAACCCCAAAAGTTGAAAAGGTTTAATTAAAAATAAAAGAACAGCATTTTTAACCCAATGACGTTAATTAACAATCAAAATTTAATATAAAAAAAAGAAAAAAAAAGTTAATTACAAAATTGCAGAAAAAAAAACCGTGAACAGAGGGTTCTGGCCTAAATTTAAAAACTGCGATTCTAAATTACAATAGGACAATGCTATTTCCTATATCAAAGCAAAAGATTTGGTTGTTCAGGAAGATAATCCAATATCTTTCAAATCAATCCACGTGGTTTCAAATTAATACAAACTAAATTAAACGTGCACAATTTCTAGTAAATAACAAAAGGAAAATTTAAATGCAAGCACAAAGCTTCTATTCACTCAACCCGAGGTGATTGATAATTAAAAACGAAACAGTAAAATGGAAAAACGGAAAAATTAATTCTTAAAACTATAATTAGAGAATTAAAACTAAAATCTATCTTCCTGCACGAAAATAATAAATGATCTTATACCTAAAATGTGTACACGTCAATATAATAACAATTATTATTAAGCAAATTCCTTGATGGATTAAATAAAAGACAATAAATACGAATTAAAATTACGAAATCAAAATGAAATATAAAAATGGCAGCAATGATTTAAAAATACAAGTACTTACGCTCAAGTCAACCAAGGAACTCTAGAACCCACTTCTACAATCGTATTCTTACAAAAATCCTACTCTCGACTACGTACAACGCAGCCGCACAAATCACCGACAAAATCTACCAGAATAAACATTAACTATACATGACAAACAATAGACATCTTAAAGAGTGAAATTAATTTAAGAAAGCTTAACACTAAATTAAATAAATCAAACAATTAACTCATTAACTAAAATTTATACAAACTTAAACATTATTGTGGAAATTTCTCGATACAATGATTCAGCAAAACGGACGGAAAATCAAGACAAATTAGGTAATTTAAAATACACTTAACGCGGGTTGCCACAGCAGTACGTTTCAATAGCAAAGCTATCATCATCAATACCAGCTATTGAAGATAGCTTGCTATTAGGCTATGGGCTGGTAAAACTAATATCTCTATCTATTAAAGCAGAGGGTTTTGATACCATAAGGTATTAATGTGATTATTATTTCTAATTAATGTAATTTCTAAAAAAAAATGATTTTATTATCTTTTACTTTTTCCAAAGTAACATTAAATTTAGAATGATATTGGTTAAAAGAACTTAAAATATTATTAATGTGATTTTTTGGTAAAATTACGAGGCAATCATCAACATAGCACTTAAAAAACTTTATGCTATAATTTAGAGTTGGAATAATAGTTGTTTCCAGATCTTCTAAAACTAGTTGACCGATAACACTAGAAATGTCTCCAATGAATTTTTTAAGTAATAATCATTTTGCTTTAAAAGGGCTCTGAAGATAGCTAGTTAGCCGAAACATATTAGCCAGTAATTACATGTAGACTTTGATTGAGTTTTTTACCCGTTGATTTTCTTATCAGTAGCCATTTGGTCATTTTGATTTATAACGTTGAAAATTGATTTAGTTACAAATTTTGAAAGTTCATAAAGGGGGCTTTGAATATGGAATACTATGGGTCCTAGTAGAATGCTATCTTTGTGCAATTTTGGTAATCCGTAAGTTTTCGGGTGTCAAGGACGCTGTTGGTTTTTAATTTTTTAGCAATGGGGATGAAATCAAATTTTGGGATTCCCATTTCTTAATTAAGTCATTATTGATTTTTTTTTTGTAATAATTGGCGGGATCTTTTTTAATTTTTGAATAAGTATTTTGGCCATTTAAGAGAAAATATATTTTATTTTGATATTCTATATCATCCATAATTAAGAAGGTCTTTTTTTTTATCAACAACCGCTTCGTCTCCATGGACCCCACTTCATTTATTTAATATGAACTACATTCAATCTCCAACCCCTTTGAAGTATTGCCGAACCTAGGAACTATTTTGCAAACCATACAGTTATCTAGACGATAGATTTTTATACACTAACTTACCACGAACTACAATGCAAAAGAACCCAATTATATACTGGATTTACAAATAGGTGTGTACATAAAATAATAATTACATCTACTATGGTTAGTGATTCATTTTATATATGTTCCATAACAATATGTTATGAAAGGATAAATAAAAAAAAATATTGATGCAAAAAATCATGAGTGTACACTAACAAAAATATTTAAAACAGCAGAGGTGTTATGAAGCTATTCTCAATAACTAGTAAGCTTAGATTCCCTAAGAATGTATGTTTGAAAAATTCAAAAAGTAAGCTCAGTAAAACAGTCAGTATGTTTCATAATGTATACCGACCTTTAACTACAAAACATGAAAAGTTTTATCAAGCTGACGATCTATAACAAAGGTTTCAGATGCAATCATGCACACATTTAGAACTGACAAAGCGTGAATGTATTATTAACCCATCATTGAACGAAAATCGAACCCCAAGAATGCTAGATATGCTCAATACACAATACGTAGAATAGAGATAGGCAGGTACGTCACGCCATACATAACCTACCTAGACGCGTACATCTAATCTACCGAGGCTCGAGCCTTCCACGCGTTATCTAAGATCGATCTTCCAGCACGCTGAAAGGGACCCCAGACCATTGTTTCTCGTATGTGCCCGTTGTATTCTTCTTCGGCGTATAGATGTTCATGTACCTATACGTTGTGTGTCAGCATATACATACATAAGTCGGGTCATCCATATCCGTTCTTTATTCGCGTGTTCCTCCTCTACTCGACCCCTCGTCCCAGGTAATCTGATGGTCTTATTTGTTCTGCTCGGCGAATTATGGATGGAGTAGGGAACGTGTAATTCTAGACGAGGCCGAAATAAATTTGTCCACCCATGCAATTAAAATATACACGCAAACCTCTAAACTTCACTCGGATTCACGCTCGTTTTAGGAAGGCGAAGAACAAAAGGTTGAATAGACTTACGTGAAACAAATCTGTCTGTAGCCATTTGGTGTTCGGTATTTACATTAATTTGTGTTGAGTTACTTAGATACTTAAATGTGTTAAGAGTGTTGGATAGTGTGTCGTCGGTTGCCTATTTTCCGCAATTTGTGTAATTGAAATTACGCAAAAAGATGGACAAAGAATAGGTGAGACCAGGGCACATTGTAACGCAGTTTAGATTTTAATTATTAGTACCAATGCAAGTGCTATTGTCTCAACAAGTACACTTTTTTTTTTATTTTGCTGCTACCATATTCTAGATGCAAGTAGCCAATGTTTTTCTTTGGGCTAAATTTTGTGTTTTTCGCAGTTTTTATTTAGACATGCATACGATTTACACCAGCTATTGGGTAAATTATAACACCTCTGAGGCAAATAGTTGTGTTTGTGGGTTAAAATGATACTTTATACTTACGAGAAATACATTATTTTATATGTGATTACAGATAGGTAGGAACACTATACAACTGATACCTAGCGCAATAATCGAGAGACAAGAGAGAGTACAGCTATTTAAATTTTAAATTATTGTTGTTTATTTCTTCCTGATTATAACTTGCCTAATCCAAATGTACTTATATATTTTTAAATTTCATATTACAATAAATATACTGGGTGAGTTTTTTATCTTGAGACAATGGAATATCTCTAAAACACTGCATCAAATCAAAAAAAGATCTTAATAAGATTTGTTGTAATGTAGGGGGCTCACTGAATGGTGCCGAACTCGATCCCCCAACTCACCCTCCCCAGAGTGGGAGGGGGGACAACTTTGAAATCTTAAATGGGAACCCCCGTTTTGTATTGCGGATTCAGATTCTACGCCATTTTTTCGATTCGTAACAGATTGCGCTGTAGTCGCAAAAAAAGACATGATTGTGAACGACTAGAAAAAATACACAAAAAAGAGAAGCAAGCAAACATAATTTTGTGTTTTTTTTATTTTAACATGAACTAACATTTCAAAAAGCCATGGGTTCGAAACTGTGCCCCTTGACTTCGATACATTTATTTATTCACAATTGGAATGCTATTCAACGATACAAAACCGTACTTTATTCAGTACTTGACAAGCTGTGAATACTTACACATTGTCCGATCCCTATTTAGATTATTAATTATTAATCCAATACAAATTAGTTAGTGTTGAATATTTGAACAGTAATGGAAGCTATAACATTACAAGAGAGGATTGAAATGATTTACATTTTGTGGGGGTGAGGTAGGGGATCGAGTTCGGCACCATTCAGTGAGCCCCCGACATTATAACAAATCTTATTAAGATCTTTTTTTGATTTGATGCAGTGTTTTAGAGATATTCCGTTGTCTCAAGATAAAAAGCTCACCCTGTATTCATTGTAAAAATATTTTTTCCTGTTGCTGATGGTTTCTAACTATGCGAATGTTTGTCGTTTAAGTAAATATCTATTTGTTTTTGTTTGTGGTGTTATTGTAATGTCTTCTAGCCGTCTTTTAAGCTATTATGAATTTGTCATATTCATATTGTCTCCACAACAATAATGTAGTAAGTATTATCATCGTCTTATAAAAATAATTTGTTTTTGTTTTAAACTTTCTCTAATTATTATATGATGACTTCATCTTTTCAAAAAAGTATTACCGAAGAAAATTTTTTGATTATTGGCATAGATTCTGTCATTGCCAATATTGAAAATGGTATACAGAATTTTGGTGAGACCCCTAAAAATAAAATTAGAAAAAAAATTGTAATGTAATAACCAAAAAGTCATTTAAAACAAGGAAAACTACCAAACAACTAACAGCATACTTAGTAATTTAAAACAAACAATAATTTTTTTTTGAAACAAAATCACTACCTAATGGTACTTAAACCTACAAAAGTAATAAAACAATTAAGGCCTAAAAATATATAGAAGAAGATTTTTCAATATTAGAAGAAATTTGCTGTATTAACATACATTTTCTTTTGTGAAATTATGCATGTCTCTACTATCTTGAGTATATTGATACACTTTGGATGCTTTGAAGGAGATTTTCCCTTGATTTCCTCGTGGGATGATCCTTTTCTACAGTCATTTTTGGCTTGTTCACTACGAGGGAAACTTTATTCTGAAGTATTATTTTGTGATGCCAAGCTGATGCTTGTATGTATTTTGTCTTGATTAATATTTAAAATTTTTGTGTAAATAAGTAGTCAACATTTCGAAAACTTTGAGGTTACTTTTCATATTTGCAAAATGACAGTTGAAATTAAAATTTTAATAGATATAAGTTGGTAGACGTCGCTGGTCTTATGATGTCGGGATATTTAAAAGTTATTTTGAGAATTTAAAAATCCAAAATATACTGGATAGCAGTTAATATTTTTATTTAACCATTCCAAATAAATATACTCAGCTTGGGTAAGAGTCTTATACTCTTTAAAATGTCTTGATATATTGTTAAACAATAAATTGTATATGTTTTAATAGTCATACTGTTTTATTAATATAAATGCATCTAATACATTAAATGATTAAAAAACTAAACTGTAAATTCAATCTTTAACAACGTAAAAGACTAATAATATACAAGTTAGGTAACATATCCACAACTGATAGAAAAATAGTAAGTAATAGTATAAGTAACTAGCCATCATTGGTTAGTAAGAGGGGAGAGTGGTGAAGTCTAGATATATCAGGTATATTCATACATTCATAGCCATCTAACGAAGTGGGATTGTATTTTTGAATATCATCATCACATATAAAATAGGTATCTGAAGAAAAGGCAGATTTAGATTAGATAGACTTAGGTTTATATATGACTCTTTTCTCAAGGCAGTTTATATTATTATTGCAAGCGTTTATTTTTAAAAGGAATATATTTAGTACTATTTCCCTAATAATAAATAAACCTTTGTTATTATTAAGAAAAACTGTGTGCAAAACTATAAGTTGATTTAATTTAGTTTAACATAGATTTTTTTGCATATCTAATGATTTCCTGATGATGATGTTCTGTCTCAAAACAATGGGTTTAACCCGTTGTATATTCGCCGAGAAATTGTAAACGTTTAACGCATTAAATTATAGAAAATCGATATTAATGCCCAATGGAATGTTTTCATATATTGATGTCAAATCACAAACCTATAGCGCTCTTATTTTTCTGATTGTTCACAGACATTTAGAGCTAGCGCATAGAACGTATGATACAGATAAGATTTTGGTGTCACTTGAACTATTTTTGCCATCTGTCGAGGCGGATTTTAAAAGTATAGTTTTTCTTGAGATAAAGGAGAAGAAAATATTGTGGAAACATTATCTGGGAAGTAATAAAAATCCGGAAGATTACAACCTATATAAAAAGCAAAGAAATAAGTTGAAGATACAAGTAAAAGAGCCCAAGGCAAAATCATAGGAGGAGTTCAGAGTAAGAATGGAAGAGGGCGTTTTCCCCCATTCTTATCACTTCCTGGCAATGCAAAAAAAGTCAGTTTTATAGATCATAATTGAAACGACGA